>JAIEZT010001243.1:25323393-25628393 GCA_019594935.1 Periophthalmus modestus
TAGGTCTTCGTGTTTTAATAACTGTTGAGATGCTTATAATGAGAAAAATCAATAAAATTACAAGTCTGACTGTAAGAATCTCAAATGCATAATAGAATAGTAATGGTGGAGATGTTTTTGATGTGAATCCAATTCCGATTTCACCCTGAAACTTTTGAAAGACTCAGCACTTCAAAGCAAAAAATTGTGTGAGAACATTTCAGCTCCCACCACAAGAGCCCTGAAGAAGAAATAATAATAACTTTAACTGTCAATAACCACCGAGCTAAATTCTCTATTTCCAAATATCTGCTGCAAAAGAGCACACTTTCAAATCGGTGTGTTCATAGTTTTTAAAGGCACTGGGCCTGATTGTTACTGCCCTAAAAACTGTAAAAACAAAATGTGTTCATTTTAAACCGTCTGCAGCAGTCTTAAGTTACTCTTTCCTATAAGACTGCATCCGATTTATAGGTGAGGCTGCCAATCTGCACCGTCGATTAACACATACAGTACATCGCATTGTAATTATTCACTGCAGCACATTTTTAAGTGCATTTCACAACTTTCAGAGGCCAGAGCAAAGGTCTGCCATCGTAGTAATGCTAACAACAAATAGCATGCAAACAACTCACCAGCTGGCAAGGTAAGTTTATTTGTACAGCACAATTCGTACACAAAGTAACTGTGTACGAGTGCAAATAATCATCATAAAATTAACATTAAAACAGAAAAGTGCAGAATAAAAACTTCCATCCATCCATCCATCCATTTTCTTCCGCTTTATCCGGGGCCGGGTCGCGGAGGCAGCAGTTTCAGTAGGGAGGCCCAGACTTCCCTTTCCACACACACTTCCTCCAGCTCTTCCGGAAGGATCCCAAGGCGTTTCCCAGGCCAGCCGAGAGATATAGTCCCTCCAGCGTGTCCTGGGTCTTCCCCGGGGCCTCCTCCCGGTAGGACGTGCCTGGAACACCTCCCTAGGGAGGCGTCCAGGGGGCATCCGGAATAGATGCCCGAGCCACCTCAACTGACTCCTCTCGACGTGAAGGAGCAGCGGCTCTACTCCGAGCTCCTCCCGTGTGACTGAGCTCCTCACCTTATCTCTAAGGGAGCGCCCAGCCACTCTGCGGAGGAAGCTCATTTCGACCGCTTGTATCCGCGATCTTGTCCTTTCGGTCATGACCCAGAGCTCATGACCATAGGTGAGGGTAGGAACGTAGATTGACCGGTAAATCGAGAGCTTTGCCTTTCGACTCAGCTCCTTCTTTACCACAACGGACCGATACAGCGACCGCATCACTGCAGACGCTGCACCGATCCGCCTGTCAATCTCACGCTCCATCCTTCCCTCACTCGTAAACAAGACCCCGAGATACTTGAACTCCTCCACTTGAGGCAAGGGCTCTCCACCCACCTGAAGAGAGCAAACCACCTTTTTCCGGTTGAGGACCATGGCCTCGGATTTGGAGGTGCTGATTTTCATCCCAGCCGCTTCACACTCGGCTGCAAACCGCCCCAGTGCCTGTTGCAGGTCCTGGTTCGATGAAGCCATCAGGACAACATCATCTGCAAACAGCAGAGATGAGATCCTGTGGTTCCCGAACCAGACCCCCTCCGGCCCCTGACTGAGAATAAAAACTTTTCAGTCATATTCACAGATAAACAGAACCGTTTGGAGCCTGGATTTAAACATTGTCAAAGTAGAGGCCTGTCTCACATCTTCAGGACTGTTCCAGGTTCTAGCTTCATAAAATTGAAACACTGATTCCTCATGTTTAGTCCTGACTCTGGGACCAGCAGGAGGTCAGTCCCTGAAGTCCTCAGAGTGTCAGATGGTTCATGTGGCACTAACATGTGGGAGATGTAATTTGGTGCTGGTCCATGAAGAGACTTGTTCACAGAGCTGCTTTAAAGTCTATTCTCTGAGCTACAGGAGCCAGTGCAGAGACCTGAGCACAGGACACATGTGTGAAGTACTTCCTGGTTTTAGTCAAGACCCGAGTAGCAGTGTTCTGGATGTACTGTTCTGTCTTAAGACTCGTTTGGAGAGGCCAGTGAGCAGGACGTTCCAGTAGTCTAACCTACTGGAGACAAATGCATGAATAAGTTTCTCTAAGTCTGGTTTTGACAGTTCACCTTTGATTTTTGCAACATTTTTAGGTGGTAAAAAACAGCAGATGTTATTGATCTGATGTGGCTGTTGAAGTTCAAGTCTGAGTCCATTATTACCCTAGATTTCCAGCCTGATTTGAAAGTTTTAGAGAGACTGGAGGTGACTGCTAACACTTTCTCCTCGTTTCTGTCGGCCTAAGATGATGACTTCAGTCTTGTCTGAGTTTAGCTGGAGAAAGTATCAAAAACGATACTTGATCAGACAGTTTGTCCAAAAAGCATCAGCGGTGGATTCAGCGAGTCATGTCATTGCTTATGTGAGTCTGTGATTATAATGTTGTGGATTTGTGCATCCTTCACCCATAAACACCACAGCTAGTCCTGTCATGATAACAGATTTGAAGTTTGATACATTGCTGAAGTAAATATAGACAATAAATGATCATATTGAAAAAAATTTATACCACTGACACAAAACACATTTAAACCACAAAAAACTATTCAATATCAACAATACTGTTAAAAAATCATGAGCTGCAATAAATAAACAGCGGAATTAAAAACTTTAGTACTTAGTTTGCATCTGTAATAAGCCATAGAAGTTATTATTTCAACCTTTTTTAGACTTAAATCTTATCATCTAACATGCACACGAGAAAAATATAGTTTAAATTTAAATTTTCATAAGTTAATATAGTAATTATCCTAACAGGCCTAACCACAACAGCGACAAACATCTTCAACTGTGACGAACTAATGCTTTATCTGACAAGAAGCTAATCCAATTTAAACCACAAAAGCAACAGGACGGCTGCCTGCGTCCACCAGGGAACCAAACCCGGTACAGAACGAGACTAAAAGGGATTAAAACAGTCTATCAGTTTGTAGCTTAAAGACAGAGCATCTCCAGGAGGATACACAGTGCTGGTGCATAAGTGAAGGATTATAGGCCATAAGTCTCAGCAGTACAGGCTTTAACTTCGTACCACTCTCACTCTGCATATAGAAGAGGAAATTGGCCTCAAGGGAAATGTAACAATAGCTTTATATAACAAGCTCATATCACACTCGATACTTATCACAAGAAATAAAACACTCTGCCGTTCTTTAACTTTTAACCTGTTAAGTGTGATGTAACAGGCTATGTGTCTCCCTGCAGTTAGGCCTGTTACGATAATTACTATATCGACTTATTCAATATAGATGGTAAATAGTCACATTTTTATATAGCACTTTTCCACGACAAAATCCACAATGTCCATGAAAAGTACTGCACCGACAAACACTTTGGACTTAAAAGTGTTTCTGTGCAGGGAGAGGCGCCTCTGCGGATACCACTGGAGCAGAGACACGAGAACAACACATTTAAAGTGATCATCCAGGGAGATAATATACGAAGGTTTGAACTTTGAAAGAGAAATGTGAGAAAATGTTAATGTCTGTGTGAGAAAAGTGTATAAAGTGTGTGGTGAGGGGTTTTACAGCCTTAAAACATATAATAATTGTCAAAAATAAAGCTGACTACGGATTTTCGGGGCTCAATATTTATCATGTGTACAATTTCTCTGTAACAGTGGGGAGATTTTTGGTATTTTTTGTTGTAATGCAATAAGATTTGAGCTGCAGCTTATGCCACTTAATGATGCTGCCTATTTAAAAATGATGTACAAGGATTATTTTGCGTTATTGTTATTGTATCAGTGACATAAAGTAGTTTCAGTGTCATTGTTTAATGCCATATACTGTATCTCTGTAACAATCATAGACTGTTTAAAGAAGTGGGAGAAGTGAGTCTGACATCAACCAAAGTGTTCAGCTTCAGTCAAATGAAGCTCATCGCAGCTAGAGCAGTTACAGGCTGAATTTGAGCATATATCCATATTTGGAAATCCAACTGCGAGTATCATAGCAACCAAAGAGCCAATCTGGGTCAAACTATCTCAACAAAAACAGATAATGAGACTAAACCAGGATTAACCCAAAAGTATCTACGTGCAACACTGAACCAGGGTTAAAACTACTACTCGAAACCCATGTAGCTCAGTAAACTCCAGCATAATAGTGGTGCTCATGCCACATTTCCAAAACGAATCGATTCCTTCTTGTAACTAGAGAGACAGAGAGAGAGCAAGAGAGACAGACAGACAGAGAGGCAGAGGGAGAAAGTGATCGGTAGAGTGTTTCTCCACTGATCCGAAGGTTGGCGGTTCGAATCCCGCTCTCGACGTAACCATCATTGATCGAGCGGTCCGATCCAAATGAGCCACAAGTTTGCAGTGCGATTCCAGCTCCCACGGATGAATGCTGTTGCTGTGTCCTAAGGCAAGACACTTAACCCGCCTCGCTCCCAGTGTCTGCGTACACTGGTCTATGAGTGGGTGAGTGGTTCCTTGATGTAAAGCGCTTCGAGTGCCTTGAAGGTGGAAAAACGCTGTATAAAAATGCAACCATTTACCATCATATACAGTGAGTTAATGCAACACCTGAACATAGCAGTGCAGGGTAAGACATCTTAACATTCAGTGCAGTGACTTTGTTGAGCATAATGTCACTATACATACTTTTTTTTTTTTTTTTGTTCACAAGAGCCACTCCTGTTTCAGATGTACAGCCTAAAGATTGTGATAGGAAATGTTTCTTCTTTCACAGAATACCACAGTCTGAGAAAGAAAGGGAGAGAGAGCGACATAGACTGACAGAAAGACAGAGAGACAGAGAGGCAGGGAGAGAAAGAAAGAGAGGAGCTGTCGGTGCTAAAGACCAGAGCCAAGCGCTGACAGCCACACAGATGAGATATCAGGCCAAGAAAAATGAGTGTTGACTAAAAGAGGATCCTTAGTCCATGTGAGAGGAATACCAATGCAGGAAGAAACTCAGAACTGACCCTCAGTCTGTAACGCAGTATGACATTAAACTTATCTAGCTCCATGGAAACAAGCAAGTGCTGCCAATAGCCTAAGTTACAGGTCAGGTCTGTGGAGAGGCAACGATGCTCACAGTGCATGCTTTTCAAGTTATTTCTGGACACTAAAAACAGCTGTTATTGAATAAATCCAACACATTTAATGCCATACACGTGAACCCTTTCAGGCAAAGCAATAAAATATCCATGGAGACAAGCCGGTGGAGCCCCCTACCAGAACAGTTACGCAGTGCACATTTTAAGTCTTTAACCATCTGAACAAAGTACAAAGTAGACAGTCTAGTAGTGATTTAGTCCCAAACAGTCTCCCCTCTTTCTCACCCTCCCTTTCTCTCCCTCTCTTTTTCTCTCTCTCATGTGTACAGTCCAGTCACTGTGCCCTTGAACAGCACAGATGACTGCACGTTTGCTGCTTCAGTGTTCAGCTCCCAAAGCACAGGGCTCCCTGCAGACCGAGCCTTATTAAACACAAGTGTTATGGGTCGACCCGCTGGGCTACAAATACAAGCATGGCCCCGGAACCCTGAGTGCTGTTTAGAAGTCATCGCTCTGTCACTTCCTGTAAATACAGTTGCAGAGAATGATCAGGAGCTGTTCTGGTTACACCTGAGCAGGGTTACAACGAGCAGCAGGTTCTATGGATGCAGTTTGGACTAAAATAGACAATTCAGCAGCCAGTGAAACACAGCACAACTCAAGTCTTACTGCTATAAAGTGTATAAGGCCTGTCAGCGCAAAAACACACGTCAGCATTCTCCTCGAGTGTGCAAATGTCACCGAAGTCCTACAAATAAGGTCAGGATCTGCGGTTATGTTCAATCCAAGTCTAAATTTAGACCTGGATTGAATGGCTGTACGGTTTTCTACATACATACATGCATGGCCGACAGTAGCTCAGCCGGTAGAAAGTCTATCCACTGATCCACTGGTTCAAATCCTGTTCTCGACATCAAACATCACTGGTTTCTCACTATACTCTGTCTAGAACTACAGTTAAACAACCCATATACAAAATATAAGCTATGATCAAATTAAAATACGTTCATGCCATAGACTGTATAAATGTGAAGATGCCAGTCTGTCCCTGTGTTTCTGTGCTGACTTTCCCCCCTCCCTTCTGTGTCCTTGTCTGGAGCTGGGCGAAGACTCTGGCACCACCCTCTACACACCTGCAGCCCTTGTGCAATCAAGCCTGTACCTTGGGAGTACAAAGAGACTTGAGGTTCCTACACACTCTGCCAGATTGTCCGTGTATCCTCCGTGGTACAGTTCTGCTTGGCTGAGTCTAGTTTTTGTGATTATGGTCACAGTACTCAGCTGTTTTTTTCTCATTTTATGCCATATCCCGCTTCTTGGACATACCCTGCACCTCCACCTTCGACCCAGCTCTCCACGACCAGTACGAACACCTCAGCCTCCGACCCAGCTTCCTACGACTGGTTCAAAGACATCAGCCTACGACCACGTTCTCTACTATCTGCTCCGTCAACCAACATTCACATTTCCTTGTTTGCAATAAACTCTGTCAAACTTTTACCCTGAGTCTTAATCTTTGAAGATTAAGAGGCTAGAGCAGTTATAGCCGCCAATCTGGAGTCAAGTTCCATATTAGGAATTTCACCCGCGAGTGTCATAGCAACCAAAGAACCAATCTGGAGCGAGGCTGTTCCTGCCTGCACTGGTCGCTGGTTTAGCACGGAGCAGGTGTTAAGCAACGCTGTCAGTCAAACCTGCTGCTAACGCTAATGGGAGCAACCTCAGGGAAAGAAGGTGCCAGATTTGTCTGTTATTAATGGTCATATCTTGATTTATGAACACAATAGTGAAATAAAAACACCAGGATCAGACCAGAGCGGGTTAATATGAACGTTTTAGGAGCATTTCAGCAGCAACCACAGACAGAGGCGACAATTTTCAATAGAAAGTGAATTGGAGTCAATGAAGTGCACCCATGCTCACTACCTATTTGCAACATGGCCACTAGCAGGTTACCTATGTCCATTTATATATAAAGTCTATGGTGCGTGTGTTAAAATAGCGTAAATAGACTTTGACTAAAATGCACAGTATGAAACAACAGAGCAAAACTATCAGTGCAAAATGAAAATGCATGAGTGCGCGCCACCAGCTGCAAAACCACACGTGCCAAATAGGATTACACATCATAATTGTCCGTATTTCTTGTTGTAAAGATTTGTAGCAGAGGTGAAAATAAGAGAGAAATTGCCTGCATAAGCTGTGTTTAGTAACAGCTTCAAATCCACTATGTGCCAGCGTGGAGCACACTTTCCCGTTTTCCTGAGCCTAAGGTGACAGAGTGTGGCTGATGCTGCAAACAGAGTTACAGCAGCAGTCAGAGAGAATCACATCAGCAGAAGACGACATGACTGTGTAAAAGACAGGAGAGTGAGAGGCAGACAGAACACAACGGGGGGCTGGCATGGACAAATCACAGAGTGTATAAAGAAGTGGACTAAGGGAGTGTGACGTCATCCACAGCGTTCGACTCCAGTCAAATGAAGCGAGGCTAAAGCAGTTATAGCGGCGAATTTGAAGCCGTGTTTTATATTAGGAATTCCGACGACGAGTATCATAGCAACCAAAGAGCCAATCCAGAGAGAGGCTGTTGAAGGTAACGCCCTTTCCCACATGCCCTTTCCCACACGCGAACATAATAGCGAAATAAAAAATACCAGAGTGGCTCAATACGAACATTTTAAGACCAAAAGGATGAGTAAATCCAGAGAGAGGGGCGACTTTGTCAATAGAGCCGGAAGCGCGCCCATAATCACTTCCTATTTGGAACATGGCGGCTTGCAAAGTTAGCTATGTCCATTTATATGCACAGTCTATGGGACAAATATGGCCTGTTCCACCGCCATGTCAAGTAGGGTTGTCAAAAGTATCGAAGATCAAGTACCAAAACTAGAATCACAATGATATACTTAATGAGCAAATACAGATTTAATTGTAACAGTTTTAGAATGAACTTGAGCTTTATCAGAACCTAGTATAAGAGAACATGGGGACAAAGGAAGATCTGTTATCAAGCGTGTTATTCAGTATGGAAATAGAGCTGGATATTTTTGCACTGGGACTAACACTAGACTAAGGTGAAGTGCTCGTTAGAATAATTCTCCACATGTCATTTCTCACACATGTTCAACAAATCTTACTAAATATGAGTGTTATGCAGGTACGGTAACAGTCAGATGTTTGGACACACCCTCTCATTCAATGTTTTATTTTTTATTTTTACTACTTTCAACATTTTAGATACAAATACATTGAATATATGAAGTAAGATATATGGAATTATGTAGCAAAGAAAAAAGTTAAATACTCTTTTCGAGAAAGCAAAGCTACTTTGAGGATTTGAATATAAATTTTTTCTTTACTACATAATTCCATATATCTTACTTCATATATCTGATGTCGTCTGTCTGTATATAAATGTAAAAAGTAGTAAAAATTGAACATTGAATGAGAAGATGTATCCAAACCTTTGAGTGACAGTGTATATTATTTACAAGTTCAGTTAAATAGTTTAGTTTTTTTTCAGACAGACATTTAGTCACTCACTATCATAGACTACATATAAATGGACATAGCTAACCTGCTAGCCACCGCGTTCCAAACAGAAAATGAACATGGGCGCGCTTCTGGCTCCATCGACTCTGACCCCTATTCACTTTCCATTGAAAACCTGTCGCCCCTCTCTCTGTACCTGCTGCTGTCAGGCTTGTCATTTTGGTCTTAAAATGTTCGTACTAATCTGCACTACATGATCCTGGTGCTTTTACTTAACTATTTTGTCCGTAAATCAAGATATGAACATTAATTAACAGAAATGAGGCGCCTTCTTTCCCCTTTCCCTCGCTCTCTCTGGCGTTAGCAACAGGTTTGATTGACAGCACTGTGAATCGAACGCCCCTGCTAAACCAACGGTGCGGATGAGAAGGGGCATTACCTTTCCCATCAATGCACTCACTCTGGATTGGCTCTTTGGTTGCTATGATACTCGTGGTGGGAAGTCTAAATATGGAACCCGGCTCCAAATCCGCCCCTCGATGAGCTTCATTTGACTTTAGCCGAACGCTATGGGTGACGTCACACTCCCTTAGTCCACTTCTTTATACAGTCTACAGTACGCTCACTATAGAATTCAACTGATCAACAGACGTACCATTTTAAGCTAGTGCTGCTATTTGACCAAGCTAGTATGAACCATGTATATATAAAAACTATTGCTGTTAGCCCTTAATCAACCCTCACTCTGAGCACACTGCTGCCACTTCCCCACTAATTTCCATTGTGCGTGGAGCTAATTAATTCCGAGGTGCTTGAGTTTGTATGGAGAGGGGCCAGTACCACATCATCGTCATCATCATCATAATCTTCATCATCCTCTGCCTCATGTCTCAGACCAGCTGTGCTCTGCGGTCTCCCTGGTTCAGTGCACGATAGAGGGCACAGAGGGCAACGCGCCACTCTTCATCACGCCAAGGAGGAGGAGGAGGAGGAGGCGGAGGAAGAGGAGGGCTAAGGAGAGGACACGACACGGGGATGCCAAGGTTGTTGTACACTAGCTAGCACTGATGAGAGCAGGGTAAAAGGAAGTGGGCAGCATAGCATGGTCCATTATGCAATCATGAGGCTTATGTAACGGTATATGTGCCAACAGACATGCCGGAGATGCCATTTTACCTTTGGATCTTCTTTCTTCTTCATTAATCCAAAATGTGAAATAAAATCTGCAATTTGGATGGTTTAAATGAAAGTATTAGTCATTTAATCAGATGATAAGGATTTATATGGGACAACAGCAGAGAAGAGGAGTAAGTGAGTGAGGTAGCTGAAGATTTGGTATTTTTCTGTATTTATATGTAAAAAAAGATTCACGATTTACATTTGTCTTTATAGAAATACAGTGTTTCTCAGTATTCTGACATAAATAGTTGTTTTTGCATGAACTCCTATGTAGCTGTCGTCTTGTGAGTTCAGTTGGGTCGCATACACAGATACGTAATCATTTTGAGAGCTTTCTTTAGTTGACTACAGCCCTAGAAAGTATATAAGGGATAAGATGGTCAAAATCGTGGTGCCAGTAGGAGAGCTGATCTGTGCTTTATTTACTCGATGAAGTTTATATTCTGCATTTTATACAGTATTCAAACATTTGAAGTCAGTAGCGTTTCTTCTTTGTAACTTGTCTTTTTTAGGTAGAGGCAAATCAAGACGGCCGAGGGCCTGTCACTTGTTAGTCTCTATGACCATGTTATTGCTTTGCCTGGAATGTTCCACGGTATAGCTTTAAATGTATCGCTATAGCAGGGGCGTTGAACTAATTTTCACAAAGTGCCACATCAACAAAATGGTTGCTCTCAAAGGGCCAGATGTAACTGTAAGGTAAATGTAACTATATGTAACTAAATGTAATTTAAAATAAATGCAACTACTTTTTAATCTTGTTAATTAACCTTTTCTACATTTATTACTTACATTACATATGGATTTGCATAGATATAAATTTAAAAAAAATGACTGTGTAACTGTGTACCTCCTGATAAACTGATATTTTAAGACAGACCTTTTAATTTACTTTGTCGCGGGCCACATAAAATGTTGTGGCGGGCCACATTTGGCCCACGGGCCTTGAGTTTGACACATGTGCTCAATAGGGACAGATCTGTGGAGAGAGGCCGACGCTCATACAGCATGATTTTAAAGGTATGTACAGCAATAAACTCACCTTGAACTGCAAGCTAGAAATGTTTAATGCCATTCAGCTGAACATTCCAAGCAAAACAATACAGTCACCGTGGAGACAAGAAGGTGGCAAACGACGCTCCATCAGAAAAGTTACATTATGCAACATTAAAATGTTTATCAGAAAGTAGTCAGATGGACCTAAACAACTGGCAGATGGATGCTTTTACAGTGAAAAAAAATAATAAGCTTCTCCTATTGTTGTTTGGTCTGCTCTGCAAATAAACTTTTGTTACATTCATGAATAAGTTGGCATTTCAATTACATAAACGTAATCAAATCGCTGTTGTTGTGACGGTAGGAAATGTCAATCGTGCATCCAAATTTGGTCAAAACTGTTATTTGCTGCTGAAAATGTTTAAAAGAATAGCTGACTAATGCAGAAAAGGTCATGTATAGATTTAAACAGCTATTACACCTCCTCTGACCTCACTAAAATGATAACACGACCCCGAAACAGAGCGCTCCACTGTTGCCCTGCTCTTATCCGGCCGTTATGAAAATCAAGTGTGTCCACGGGCAGTTAAATGGCTGAGGGGAAGCGGCATACATTTGCATACATTTGTAGCTCTTTATAATCGCCGCTGTTCTGGAGGGTACAACTTGTATCACACAGATAAATATTGGCACAGTGCAATGAAAAACACGCCCGCGAGGCTCTTTCATTTCAGCGGCTGCAATGGGAGATCGCTGCTGACCAAAATTACTTTCAGCTTTCACGGACAAGATAAACGTAATTGCGAAAACCAAGACTGCCTTCTCAAATGTTTGGAGTCGGAATGAGACAAATGAATGTAATCTAGGCATAGACAATAGGACTCATTAGGGAGAATGGGCATGAAGCTAAAGTTTGGAAAACAACTAAATGAGTAGTTGTACCACCAGAAGCCAAAAGCTATTAACTAGACAAGGAGAGACAATGGATTACAAGCATGCTGAACTCATATTAAGCCAACAGAATTCACATGCAAACAATTTTAGATAAAAAGTTATTATTGGCAAAGAAACATTGACTTTTGTGAGGGGAAAAAAAAAATCTCTGAAGGGATTCGAGATCTACTTTGCAATGATTACCAACCCAGCGATGCCAAATTAAACAGATTAGGTTCACTGACATCAACACGCTCTAAATTACCCACAGTTTAAAATTGAGCTAAATGGCAGGAGATAATTCTATAAGGTGTCATTTTTCTTTTAACTGTCAAAATGTGGATGTTTTAACCTCGTTTATGGTGTAATTAGTGTGTCTATTTATGGATCGCATTCAATTTAATTTCTTTGGTGTCAGTATAAATGGTATTATAGATTCAAAAAGTGGTTCAGTTCATCTCAATGATTTTTTAGAGAGCACAAAATTACACAGCCAGGCCTGTTACGATAATTACTATATCGAGTTATCTTTCAATATAGGAAAGTGGAAACAATATTTTGACTTCTGTAGTCTTCTCTTTTAATCGTAATTTTATGATTATGATTATTTGAGATTATTTATGGTTTGATTTGCTGTATTGTGATGTTAATGTCTTTCTTATTCTGTAAAACACTTTGAATTACTGTGTGTATGAATTGTGCTATACAGAAAAACTTGCCATGCCTATATTTCGGGGATCAGTGTGTATTGTGTGTACAGTTTCTTTGCACAAGTGTGGAGATTTTTGCCATTTTTATGTAAGAACGTCACATTTGAGCTGTAGAGAGGAGAATAAATAACTTCTATGCCTGATTATTAGTTCTGATTCTGATATTCATGTGTTGCAGCTCCGGCCTTCTAATGATGCAGTTGTTATGGCATTATTTATCCTAAATCTTCACTTGTGTTGTTATGGATCTCTTTGACCTAACCTTTGTGATACTATGTGTTATTACGCACAGGTGTATCTCCTGACTGTTAGCCTACGAGACGATGTGTCCAGCAGCCTCGAACCACTTAGATTAGGGCAGATTTGGGCAAACTTTTTGACACTCGGGCCACAGTCGGTTCTAAAATTTGACAGAGGGGCCAGGCCAGGATATATATTGTATATATTACTTTAGAGATTTGGCCTTGACATGTAGCAAAGCATGAATATACAAGGCTCACTGTACAAATTGTTTTGCAAATGCATGAATTAAATTGATAATGAATTTATTAAATTTCAGTTAAATAAACAAACAAACAAACTTTTGGTTTAGGTTTACATTTACCTATTTTAATATAATGTGGTCACATTTGGTGGCCAGATTAGTAAGAACAAAGGGCCGTGTGTGGCCCCCGGGCCCTAGTTTGCCCATGTCTGGATTAGACTAAACTGGTGTGATTGTTTTGTTGGTATAAATACACTGTTTGTATGTTCCTTTGGCAGCTGAGAGTGAGACGACACTACTGGGGAGAACAGCTCTTTGACAGTTGTGCACGATTGATTTAATAAATCTGACTTTTTGACTCAAGACAACTTCTCTGTTGATTTTATTTTTTTAAGGTTTTTATTATTAGAAATTCCACAACACAGTATATTTAAGAATGATTTACTGGGGCTATCCTGCTTCGTGTCAGTGGCACAAAGTAGTTTCAATACTATCGTTTATCACAATATTTTCTGTAGCAATAGACTGTGCTTCAAAATGTGTTATCATGACAGGTCTAACGAGCAGTCGCCTCACAGGACTCCATGAAACTGCAGAGAACAGAAAAGTTAGGAAATCAAACAATGAAACATTCATTGGCCAAAAAAAGCGGATTAACCAACATTCATTGGGGCATTATTCAGTTACAAAGGTATGATTGTAATCAGTTAAAAGGAGTTTAAGCCTTACAATTCATATGCCAAATATTGTGGATCCTGCCTCAAAACCACAGACTGTATTTAAGCTAACCTGCTAATGACTGCGTGCCAAATAGGAAGTGATCATGGGCCCACTTCCTGCTTCATCGACTCTGGCTCCAATTCACTTTACATTGGAAAACTGTCATCTCTCTCCCCAAAATTGCTGCTGTCTGGCTCATCATTTTTGGTCTTAAAATGTTTGTATTAATCCGCTCTACAAGATCCTGGTATTATTATTTTGCTGTTATGTCCGTAACTCAAGATATTAACATTAATAGCAGACAAATCAGGTTTGATTGACAGTGTTGCCGAGCACCCGCTCCTGCTAAACCAGCAGTGCGGGCAGGAAGGGGCATTACCTTCAATAGCCTCGCCCTGGGTTGGCTCTTTCGTTGCTATGATATTCGCGGTCGGAATTTCTAATATGCAACTTCGCCCTTATAATTGCTAGCCTTGGATATTCCAGTCAAAAACCTTTCCTTGAGCCGCTGAAATACACCTGAAATGTTGATAAATTCCTGAAAGTCATGAACGCAGCCAATGCTTCCCCACTGCTTTTGTAATAAAAAGTACATGATGTAATGGGAACAGACTCATGGCCACAATAACTAGAAGATGACACAATCACAGAGATAATCTTGTAGGAGCAGAGCGTGGACATTAATCAGAGAGAGACGGGGGGGAGGACGGCGGAGGAGGGGGGGGTAACGGGACGTCCTGTAGGGCTGCGCGGGCCGGGCCACCTCCATGATGGATGACTATCTCTGCACTGGGGATTCATCACTGCTCTAACACGGCCTCCGCATGCTCACATTTCATTAACATCATGAATTATGTGCCCCGAAGGAGAGCAGGTGGACCCCGTCTACACACACACACACACACAGAACACCTCTGTGACTCTATGGACCTGTCATGTTCCTGCCAAAGAGAGCACAAAACGCTTCATTATAGAATCATAGAGGGAGGAAAGATCACAGGGCAGGCGGACTAACATAAGTATAAATTATTGTTTTTTCGAGTAATGGTGCCACTTAACTTTTCATAACTGTGGTGAAAGTGATATCTGTTGTAATGGTAGTGGGTTATTATAGTAGCATTAGCAGCGTAGATGTAGACTTAAAGTAAACAGTATGCAAGTAAAAGCCCTGGTACAAAATACTGTTTCATGTTAAAACTGAGAACACGGGTGCAGTCTCGTGATTGTATAAGTCTAAAAAATTGGCTCCACCAGAACTGAAATGGAGGAGGAAAAGCTTTTGGTTATGTTGCTTCCCAAAAATGGAATATATCTGAAGGACATGCAAAACTGGATACACTGGTGCCACAAATGCACTTAAAAAAAAATAAAAATTAAAAAGTACAAAAGTGAAACCACACAGTGTCTTGTTATAGGTGCAAAGGAAATAAATTAAAATGTTAATGAAATATTTGTACAAGCACAGAGTTGTGTAAGAAGCAGGTATAAAGTACAAAAAGAAACAGGGACAAAGCTGGAACAAGCATGATGGTGGTGTAAGGATGCTGTCCACTGCACTATTTTTATCCTAAAACATTTTTGCATATAACTTTACAAAACCTAATCAATCATAGTTATAACCAAAAGCTTTTCTGAGCAAATACCAGGTTATAGGCTCAGCTTGGAAACACCACCGTAGGGTTAGGGTTACCTGAAACTAGCACCACACATGCTGGCGAAGTTTGTGTGCTTGAAAAAGTTCAGACCTATAAGGAACGGGGGAAATGGGGGTGATCGCTGCTGAGCTCTTCTGCTGTGCGCCTGTGTTAACTGTGGACAGAGATAGATTGTAGACACAGCGAGAGGAGGGCTCACTCTGCGACCAAGATTCCAAAATATCAGGCACGGCTTGATATAAACTGCAGCTCATCTGTGGCTGTACGACAGTTCTGAGTTTAATCTTTGTTCCACGATCAGCAATCTTTCATCACAGACAGGCGAAACGGTGCAGTGGTCCAGCTGAAAAGTCTGGCCCATAAACAAGACTAGAGCTCAACCGATACTGTATTTTCCGTGGCCGATACCGATTATTTAAAATCCAGAGAGGTGTGCATCGCATTTAGTGCAGTTGTTTCTTCATATTAAAGTGTTAATATAAAGCTTTTTATGTATGTTCAAGTCGATACCGTAAAAAGCTCACATATCGGCCAGGTATATCGACCAACTAATACATCAGTCTTTCGCTAAACGAGACTCTTCCCACTGTAAAACACAAATAAAACAGGACAAATAAAGAGTTTTAGAACACAGTATGAAATAAGAACACTAGAAAAGAGCAGAAATTGATACAAAACTAGAGTAAGTCAGACAGAATCGCTCCAAGTCAGGCTCATTTGAAAGTCTATTTTGTTTCGTACTTGAGTGCACATTTTCTCTTCTTCCCCACCTCTTGATAGAAATCCTGAAGTCAGCAAATATACGGTAAGTAGGGCACACAAAAACCTAAAAAGGATTTGTTACTGTCAGACGCGTGAGCTGCACCAGGGGCCGCTCCGCAGACATCAAACTGCAGAGCTCAGACTTTTACAGTGATACGGAGCAGTTATTGTAGCCTAAAATCCCGCGGTTACTTCCAATTGAGTGTCAGGCATACGGAGATTCAAACGTGTCCGCTCCGGCAATACACAGTGGGCATTACAGTGTCAGATGTGATTTCTAGGCGTAGTGTAGGAGCGCTGTGCCGGACTGTTATGTGAGGGACATTCAGAGGTGTAAAAGGCTTTTATGTGAGGAGCCATGAGATGAAACTGTAATGACCCCCACAGGGACACACCAACCTCTGCACAAGCACAAGTGTGGAACAAACCTAATATCAAAAGCAAGAGATAGCAGCGAGAAGCAGAAACAGATAAAGTTACACGGGTAAATGAAAGTGTTTACGACTGCACTAAACAAGAGTTGCGCTGGAGTGAAATGTACACACTGCATATGGTCTTATAGGACTGTGCTATATAAACCATAAAATATCCCGTTTTTGGAGGTAGCAGCTGTGGTTAAAAACTTCTCCCAAGAGTTAAAGATGCACTGTGGAACTTTTCTACTGGAGAGAACCCCCCAAATGTGTGTTAGCTTCAGTGTCGTTAACATCATCACTCAAAAACTTTTGTCCAGTTGCTCGAATTGCATTTACGAGTTATACCTGGAAGACCTGGAGTATGACATTAGGCACATCTATGGTGAAATCCCAGAGCAGTTCAGTTACAGGTCAGATCTGTGGAGAGGCGAGCCCACTCAGAGTAAGAATCCATGTTCTTGAAGGTATTGATTCAGCAATGCACCTGTGCTTGAATAAATGCATGAGAGAGTTTAATACCATGCCGTGGAACATTCCAGGCAAAGCAATAACATCTCCATGGAGACCGGCACAGCGCAAACCCTCCACCTGAAAAGTTACATAGTGCATCTTTATAGAGAAGATTGCAACTGCTGAGGACATCCTATCACCTAAAATTGCGGTCTTTGCTGTTTCACATAGTGCGATTATAATTTGATTGTCATTGATTGCACAGTAATAGTTACAAACCAGGTTATAACAGGGAAATAGATCCAAAACCCGCAGTATGTGTAGGGAGTCCTGGCCTGACATACTCTCCTAAAAGCAGCCCGAGTGCAGAACAGTGATGACCCTCAGACTAGCACCATGTTAAATCACTTCAGTTCATGTTACAATGTCATTGGCAGGTGCTCCTGATGTTATGCCTTATGAGTGAATAAACAGATGAAGAGGTGAGAGCGGGAGTGCTGGAAATGACGGGCGCATTCTCATCTGCAGAAACAGGATCAATATGTAATGAGGCTTAATGGGCCAGAAAAGTGCCTTAATAGAAACCAAGGCGGCGGCGGCAGCAGCAGCAGCAGCAGCAGCAGCAGCAGCCTCTTTGTGAGCACATAATGAAACCTAATAAATCTCTTTCCTTGAGAGTTTTTTGCCCTGAGTGAAATCGCTGCCGTTTTTATGACCCCTGTTTTGTAAATATGTAGCCCGCAGTCTGTTTAGTCTTATTATGCAATCCTACCTCCAGTCGGATATGTTGTTTTTCTCTTGCTTATAGCCAAATAGCAGTGTTCATAATGAAATCCTTTTAAGGAGTCATGCATTTTGTTGGCGTTCCCCCTGGAGCTATACTGGGCCCGCTTGAGTTGTTACTGCGTCTGTGTTTTCTATTCCAAAGCGCATTGACAATTTCCAGTGTGCTTATGAGAAAGTTCAGACAGGGGGCAGTCATCTTCTAAATCAGTGGTGACATGACTACTGGGAGCATAAATCACTACAAAATGTGCCAGGAAACGGTGAGCATGTTTTTACTGCTACTACAAACAGCCGGTGATAAATGCTGTTGTGCTTTTTGAATGATTCATCTAATTAAAGCAGAATCTAACACTTTATTAAAATGGAGGACTCATCAAACAGCTGCTGTTAACAGTTTCCAGGAATGCTCAACACATCGTAACACTTTTATAGTTTCTGAACAACTTTGGGCAGTAACTCAATCTGCTCATTTTTCAACTAAGTGTAATTTAATACTAGAATTTAAATCCTATTAGTGAGATTAGTCGTGTTTTGTGTATTAAGCCTGGTTTGATTAGAGGAGGAGTTTGGATATTCTCGCTGGGTTTAAGTGCATTTATTCTGGGCGCTAAAAACACGGAGGGAGAAGTGAAGGAGGAACAACAGGTGGAGAAAGCCCTCTCGTCTTGTGGATATCCAAAATGGGCCTTCAATGGATCTAAGAGAGAAAAACAAACAAAAAAGAGAGAAAAAAAAAAAGGACAACAGGGAATCTGAACCTAGAAGGAAAAATGTAACCATTCCTTTCACAGCTGGTATGTCTGAAAAACAGATTAATTTTCAGACAGTTTGAGATTCTGTTCTATTTCAAACCTACAAACACTTTAAAACAGAAACTGATTCACCCAAAGGACAAAACCCCGAGCCATAAACAAAGTAATGTGGTCTACTCCATTCAGTGTAGTGAAGAGTGCAGCGAGCGTTACATTGGAGAAACTAAACATTTCATGAGAGAATGTACCAACACAGTGGTGAGAGCTCCTCTGGACCCCAGTCTGCTGTGCATCTCCATCTCCAAGACACTAACCACTCCTCTGAAGAGAAAAGAAATGGTTTCACTACATTTGAAGCCGAATAAGACCTCAAAATATGAGCAAAATACTTTTACTTTTTACTCTTTAAGTACATTTTAAACAGGTGCTTTAATACTTTTACTTAAGTAGATTTTTGCATCCGATACTTTTACTTGAGTTTTTTTTTTTTTGCTCCAGTATCTGTTCTTTTACTTATGTAACAGAACTGAGTACTTCTTCCACCACTGAACCTGGGTGTGCTGGTTTACCCTGTCACGGTGCAAAACATGTAAAATACAGTTCTGTCTGGAGCCAGGACGGGAAAACGAGATATTTTAAAAGGGTCTGTCAAACTATTTGGAGCATATGAGCTGAGCAGACCAACTTTTCTTAGCTTTTCATGTAGCCCTCTTGGATCCTGCACACTCACTTTAGAACGGAGTCGGGTGTCCCTTTCCTCACAAACAGCAATGAATTATTGCCAATTCCTATATGTGCAACATTTGAATACTAATAAATGCAGGGAAAAAAAAAAAAAATGTTACAAAATCTACGGAATAAACACATTTGTATAATAAAAAAAATACATTAATCGGCTTAATTCTTTTTGCATTCATTTCACACTTTTGATATTGTGGTTTTACTATAAACCCCATAGACGTTGCCAGGTATGACGCAGACATTCAGACATTTAGTCTCCCTGAAGATGTGAGACAAGCCTCTACAAGTGTTTAAATCCAGGCTCAAACGGTTCTGTTTAGCTGTGCATACGACTGAAAGGCTTTTATTCTGCACTTTTCTCTTTTAATGCTAATTTTATGATGATTATTTATGCTTTGATTTGTTGTATTGTGATTTTAAAGTCTTTCTTATTCTGCAAAGCACTTTAAATTACTATGTGTTTGAATGGTGCTATACAAATAACCTTTCCTTGCCTAAGCAGTAACAATAGAGGTTAGTATGTGAGCTTGAGCCAATTTACTCCCATTTACCCTTTCTTTCTAACAAATAAACGCACACACACTGCTTTTATAATGCTTTGTTATAATTTCAGGTTACATCGATCTGTAATTACTCATGTTTGGAGTCAAAACAAATATCTAAACAAGTCTTTCATTTATAATTCTGTTGCAATAGAGTTAATCATGCTCTAATTAAATACAAGAGCTTACACAGATGCGTGGAATTACGTCGTGTGATGGAGCCATTATCGAAGCAGTAATTAAGAGTGACTTTTAGGATTCTTGTTTATGTCGGCCTGTTTATGTGCAGCCGATTTTTGCAATTAGCCTTGAGACACCCTTGGTTTTTTAGTTTTTTTATGTGGCTCACCTCACTCCACCTGCCGTGCCCCTCTGTCAAGTGCTGCCAATATGTTTGAGAGGAAAACATGCCCAGAATGCAGCGCACTGGGAGCGTGGTGTTTTTAGGGGTTATTTATTTAGAGATCAAATTCTGGCTCATGACTCAAGGTACACTGTCAAGATGTAAGTGTCGGAGAGACATCAGGAGAAAGATTTAAAGAAGACATATTGAGCTTGTGTCTGGTATATAGTTACAATCTACGACATCTGTGGATAATCATTAGAATTTGGACATTTTGATCTTGTAATATTGATCTAAAATGACTTAATAAAAGGAAAGTGCGGTGTCCAATGGGAGCTATAAGAGAAGGAACTAAAACATGGTCAAAAGCTCTGAAAAATCTTTTTTTTTTTATATGCCCACTTTAAAATTGTCAAGAGGAGTTTTAAGAATCGACACAAACACACCTCCCATTTGAACCCATTTCAAGTATCATTTTCCCAGTACTGCAAAAACAAAGAAAGCATTTACCAATCTCATAATCTCAAGACCATTTTCACTATAAATGTTTTTTTAATTGAGTAGAATTTAAACATTTGTGTTGTTGTTTGATGCCAAAAACATTAAATTTTGAGGGAAAAAGGCATCAGCAACTAAAGTTTACCTGACGAAGTGCCTCTCTGTAGATGCAATAATGAATCATTTTGTCAAATAATTGAACCACATCATATAATAAACGAGATGACAGGGTAATTTTGTTGAGTAGTTTGAATAGAATCTTGCCAAGTTATATGACAACAAACAAACACTGGTCTCTCTGAAGAAATGAAGTAGAAGACCAAATCAATCTCTGGAATATACAAGTCAATCGTTTCGTACATTACTTACAAAACCAGTACATAACGCACTATAATGTATTTGTTGTTTAAAGTGACAATATTACACTGTTTCTGATCTGTGTTATACTGTTTTACATCATCAGTTTGTGTTAAACATGTTTCAGTCACATGTTTAACACATAAATCCTGCATTTAAAGTTCTTCTCTCAAACAGAAAACACTCTGTTCCACCTTGTGATGTCATGTGTTAATACAGGAAGTGCTCCACTGTGTTTTTAAACTCCACACCTTCACTAGAATCATTTGGATGATTTCAGCCTCGGTATTGCCCATCTCTACTAAACTAAAGGTAAAAGGTAGCTGTTAACTTGAAAAGTACCACTTCATGACATCACAAGGTGGAACAGAGCATTTTGAGTGTGTTACTCAAACATGTGTGAATGAAACAAAACCCAACTCCAGGTGTGTTTTTTGAGGAGGTAACAGCATTACAACATGTCTTAAAGCTCACAAGAGTCAATTTTGTGTAATATAGGACCTTTAATGTTCAAACTCAAACAGATGTGTGAACAAGGGCAATGACACGGACATATTTGCAGTAAAAGAACCAACGCTATGGCAGAGATTCTGATATGTTAAGAGGGGATGTAAACGAGAGGAAGCTCGTCTCTGTGACAGGATGTCTCTGTCCCCTTAGGCTCCGAGTCATTTTACAGACACTTACACTACAGCCGCTATAGAGCTCACATGTGTCAGGAGCCTTTGTGCTGATGGGACAGTCCCTGGCAGAAGAGACGGCGCATTTCATCACTTAACGGTAAAATTATATGACGAAGGATGAGACAAGGATTCAGGAAGTAAATCTGTGCTTTAAAAGATAATAACACTTGATATTTTTGAAGTTTTTAGATGGTGATATTGATAGAAAATCTGGTTTAAAACAGGGGCAGCCATCTTTGTCTGAGCTAAACTGCATAACGCCGACACATTTATGTAGCCTTCACCTTTGAGCGCTCAGCCATTCACACACACATTCATACGCCCGTGTACGCATACAGTACTTGAGAGCCGGGTTAAGTGTCTTGCCCAAGGACACAACAGTAATATTCATCTGTGGGAGCTGGGATTGAACTGCTAACCTGTGGGTGAGAGGATCTGATCGCTCTGTCAATATATATTTATGCTGGGAGCGGGATTCAAAGCTTCAGATCAGAGGGCATCCTGTGTTCTGTTCTTGGACTAACACTGCTGCTGTACAGTAACTTATACTGCATTCAACTTACCCAGGACACACTGGAGGGACTATGTCTCAGCTGGTCTGGGAACGCTTTGGGGTCCCACCGCAGCAGCTGAGGCACTTGTCTGGGGTGAGGGAAGTCTGGGAGTCCCTGCTTAGACTGCTACCCCCGAGACCCGGCCCCAGATAAGCGGAAGAAAATGGATGGATGGATTTACCTCATATTCTTCACATTTTGTGATTTAGGTGAGAACGATCAACTTGAAATACTGTATTTGATCTCATCTTATTTATTTATGCACTCAGGGAAGAGCACACATTAATAAACTGAATAGAAGTCTTTCCCTATCTCATTCATAGTCAACGTGAGCCTCAAAGTCCTTTACAAAGAGATCAGTCCGCCTTGATAATTTAGCACTACAGACGCTTTTCTTGGCTGCCTTTTCATTGAGTTAATCATTTTAAAGCGTTCAAAGACTGTGCTACAAATGTGCTCTTATCTGGAACAGAAAGAACAAGGGACGCAGCAAAGGGAGCAGCCACAAAGTACTGCAGCAGACAGGAGGATGAGAAGGTCTGAGGTCCTCGGGGTAACACTATCTTTAAACTCATCTCATATCGGGCCTGTCCCACTGATGTGAGAATTAGATTATTCTAATGTGTCCTCGTCATTATACTACGACCACCTGATTAGGCAAAGTCCCATTTCATGTGTTGTAATAGGGCTGTGAAACGAATACATTTTAGTTGTGATTACGATTGTGATTACAATTCTGTCTCTCGGAAAAAAAAGTCACTTTTCTAATCTAATTATACAAGATTACAGAGGGGGTATTAAACAGGACTTTTTGGAGCTTTCTACCCTGATCCGTCTGTGGGAGCTGATGTACCTGTGTCTGCCTTCGCCCTTGTCTGCTCCTCTGTGTTACTCAGGCAAGAACGAGAGAGAGGATGTGAAGGAAAAGACGCAAACTCCCAGTCGATTTGAAATGATTATTAGTGTCTTAGGCTAATTAATTTGTTCAAAAGCATTACTGCTCACACGTTTACGAGGCTCACTTTCAGAAACTTTTCAGACTGAATTTTAAAAAAAAAAGTTGATAGTGACGTTTCATTTCAATGCACATGCTTTTTAATGATGTGGATTGCAGACGGCATGAAATCATAGATGCCATAATGCAGGACCCACACAAAGCATCGCTCAGCTGTATATGAAGGAGTGAATGTGAGCAGTGGGCAGGAGAGAGGAGGTGACCGAGAGCGCACACTGAGCTGCAGCACTTATCACTCAAAAAGACTTTCTGCATTAACAGTTTTGAGAATAAGCAGTGTTTTACCTGTCTGTATGTGAAGGGACGAGACTGTTTTTAGCAGGTAGACTCCCTCCAGCTGCACTGAGGACAGTGTTGAGACGCTCAGGCACTTGGAAACGTCACATCAAACCTGATGCAATAATTTCATTGGTGGAATGGACAGCGACTGTAAAGTGACAACGCTCTGAAGGGACTGAAGCGAGGAGCCGTCAACATGTCAAAAAGTGAAACTAACATGTTAATGCATTGTTTTTGGTAAAATAGCATTTTCAAAACAATAAAATGTAACATGGTGATCTATGTGTTAGCAATTAATACCCCATAGAAGTGTTCAAACCCCCACAAAGTATTACTAGTTCATGATGATGATGGATAACTATAAAACATGGTTTGAGAGGGGAGTTAAAGAAGCAGTTTTTGTTAGGAAAACAACAATCCTTACGAAACAGCCTTGGGACATCATCATTGTTCCCCCATCTATAACTCCATCCTCAAACCCAAAGCAAACAAAGGAAACAAAGAGAACAATAGAGCTAGCTAGGATGCCAATAAATGTGAAAGCACCCATTAAGAGCTGAATGAATATGCTAAGTATAGCCCAATAGACCTCCAGTACAAACATAAACTGTAAAAAATAGCTGTTTTTACTTTCAGTGTAGTTAGCTCCTCTCTTCAGATAGATATAAGGCAGAGTCCACCAGTAATCTGACCAGAACTGAAGAAGAGGCTTGGATGAGCAGCAAAACGTCTTCACTTCTACATTTTTTTTTTTTTCCAGTTGATGGATTGTACTTTTGGCTTTTACTACAATAAAAAAAATGAATAAACCATAAATAAAACACATTCTACAGTGGTGATTCCCAACCCAGAGGTCGTGTCCTTAAAAGAGGTCCAAACCAGACTCATTGAATTATAATGAAGAGATGGCATGTTAACTGCCTCTATAAAATATAATGATTACTGTTCTTGTGGGTTTACAGCTAATTATGAAAACTCTCAACCGCTACAGTGTCCAGGAAAAATAGCCTCCTTGTGGATTCTTTACGCAGACCCGCACCCACACGGGTCAGAGGTAACAGCCCACATTGGTTTTAATCGCTGTGGAATTCTTGTGGGACCTGTGCAGGTGCCAAACTACAACCGACTCACATTTGGTATAAACCTGCTTTAACCTTAGGCAAGACACACTCACTACAGTACACTATATGAAAACTCTGTGTGTGAATGGAAAGCCTGTACACACTTATGGTTGAAAAAGAACTACTAAGAAGTACTTGAGCACACGTTATACTTGAATGTGACCACACGGACTACTTTTGATTCTCAAGGCAGTTAACACACACAGAATACAGACGTACATCTGTATTCCTCTGTGTTCATTATACTGAGTGTTGCAAGTTGCTTCACATTCTCACAATAACTATGGAGAAATACATGGAGAGTATGAAAGCCGCTTTGATCACACTTCTGTATAGATTCTTTGTGCTGCCAGCTAGTGAACGAGCTTGAAACTGCACAGACCACTCCTGCACTAGAAGGAACACAATCAGATAGGATAAAAAAACAACAACACAGAGTTAAGTCAGAAAGTTGGGAAAATGTGAGAAGTGAAAACAAAACAGAATGTCATAGTTGCTAAATGTTGTCAAGCTAGATTTTACTTACAAATGTAGGGTCATGGTCATGATAATGCGTCAGGCGTTATAGGGGTCTTGGAGGTGAACTCTCTCTTGTAGCAGGGGTGGGTAAACTTTTTGACACGGGTCACAATAGGTTCTAAAATTTGACAGAGGGGCCGGGCCAGGGTATATATATGTATATAGGTAAATTGATCAAGGTTTACCCTGACCTATTTTAATATAATTTGGTCTGCGGGCCGGATTAATAAGCCTAAAGGGCCGTGTGTGGCCCCTGGGCTGTAGTTTGCCCATGTCTGCTCTATAGCCTCATACTGTCATTATAACTAGTATATTGTGTAATGTGCAGTGGTGGAAAGTAACAAAGTACAAGAAGTAAAGGAATTTTTAGGCATCTGTACTTTACTTAAGTACCTTTTGCAGTGGATACTTTTTACTTAACCTAATTTAAGAGCAGGTATCTGTATTTTCTACTCCACAACATGTTTTATCTGAACTGAAAGTAAAAAGTACTTTTCATATGATTTGAGGGTTTATTTTTACCATTTGTTTGTGATAACATCCTGAATAAAGTTTTCGAGTTCAAGTTTCTGCTTTGAGCAAACAGAAATGAATACTTCATACTGCAAATTTTGACCAAAATCTGTATATTTTTTCCATCAATATCACTACATTTAACACTTTAACAGCTTGACAACACTTACTTTTTATTTTTAAAGTATGTTTTTAAACGGGTACTTAAATACTTTTACTTTTGATTTTTTCATGTGATACTTTTACTTGTGTAACTTTCTGCCTCTGTATGTGTACTTTTACTTAAGTAACAAAATTGAATACTTCATCCACCTGAAAAGTAAGATGATTTTGATATGTTGAAACTAGAGGCGTGAGAAACTAGACTACAGCAATTAACTGTGATTATTACACCCAGTAATTACAAAAATTACACTGTGTATAAAAACAATCATCTACATGAGCTCTGCAGTGGATTCTGTGCACACACCTTTATGTTCATGAAAGAGTTGTCTGTGGTTCGGAGCTGTTTGCTTACAAATGTGCTCATTACAGCCTATTTGGTATTTTCATTTCCAGTGTCAGTTCTAATACTTGTACACACGCATAAGCCCCATCCAGCCTCTCTACGAGTGATCGATTGAATTGAAATTTTAATTTAATTCAAATATCTGTGATTTTTTTTTTTCTATGATCAATTTCTCTCTCTTTATTTTAGATGCTATGAACATAAACCATAGGTGCTCATTTACAAGTCAACTGAGGTAAAGATATAAGCATAAGATAATCTTTAACTGTCTTATAATAAGAGCTTATTCTAGTGCTTTTCCAGATGTCTCTTTGCAATTTCACGCTTTATTCATCCCCTTCGTACTCTGTGGTGGTGGTATCTGCCACACTCATACACACTAACCCGATCCCTATAATTATTTCCAAGCACATGTATTCCCATTAACACTGAGGTTAAACAGCAGAGTTTGTGGATGACAACAGCCGCAAAAGCCCCACACACGGCACAGCATCAATATGTGAGCATTAAAAGACAATCGATGTTTGAGGCAGGAACTAATCCCCCAGGCCCTGGGCTTTGTCACTGCAGAACATCAGCCGACCAACAATGAAAACAGATTAGCTACCCCTGCTATAAACTGCTTAGCTTATACACGTGACCTTTGAACTCAGATTTCCCTAAACTCGTGCACCTTTGGCCTGACCTCCTCTGACCCACATTTCTGCCTTGGCATGTTAGTACAACTACACTGTGCCTAAGGCTGTCACAATAACACATTCTGTACTGTGATACATTGCTACAAAAAAAAGAAAAAAAAAAAAAAGAAATACAACATGCAGTACATAAACTGAAGAATGAAACACCTAAATCAAATACTTATATATAGTATCTATAATCACACATGCTGTTACTCATTTGACTTTGACTGCTTATGGTACTTCACTGTCCTGGAGATTCAGTCATGTCTATGTTATTTTTGTTAATAATGTGTTTGGGTGATTTTTTAACTTTCAGTCAGTCGTCTGCCAGTAAAAGCATGCGGTTTAGAGTTCATACTTTGGAGGAAGCAATTTTACCATCTTTGTGTTACAGTGTTTTCAGTCACTTTGATATATTCCTCTACTGAAAACTCACATTTGCAAAACACTTCATACAATGTCTTTAAACAAAATGATAAGTATCCCAAACTAAATTTTATCTCAAAACTGATCAACCATCTCCCTGAAGCAACTTTTCCCACTTTGCTCGTGTGTTTTTCTGGGCTCTTTCGTTCATCTGACCGAGCACTTCAGAAGTTTGAGTCCTTCTCTCCAGAACCACAGAGATCACTGCTGTAGTTCTCTCTCACACTGAGGTTCACACTTTACACAGGTGAATTTGGGGCTGGAAAAGATTTGCCTTTTTGTCTAAAACCTGTCTGTGTGGTATTATGCAAAAAAAAAATAAAACAAATTTTCATATTACCATCCGCAACTAGATTTTGTGGGATGAGATGAAAGATTCACACGGTGTGCTCTGCTGAGGCTCCTCTCCCTGTTTGATTCATGTGTGGAATCCTTTATTGTTAGGCCTGTAGAACTGAAAAAAATAAGGTGAATTCACTGATCACGTTTGTGAATGAGAGATGTGCCAAGTGTTCCGAGAAACTGAGAACTGTGAACATATGAGATCTGTGAACATATGATGTGACCACCTGTTGAATGAAATGATCAAACTAAACCGAGTTTCAGAAAATGCACAAAAAGCAAGTGAATAAAAAAAAAAAACTATACAAAAAAAACCTGTAAATGTCAGTTTTGTATTGATTTCATGAACATAAACAGGATTATTTTATTTTATTTAAACAGATAAAATAAAATCAACCTGAATCAAGATCAGTCAATATTTATATATTTTTTTCCTTGCGATATTGTACTACAAAAAATACCCAGAGATTCTCCACTGGGGCAGAGATAAAGTACACAAAGATTATTGGATATGGTAACTATCACGACAGGCCCGAATCTTCATAGAACAGTGCATTTCTCTATTTATCTCGTCTGTAGTTCCACCACTCACAGCTCTGCAGCAGTAGCCCCCATTCCTCTGTCTCTGGTCGGGCATACATCGCTGGATTGACCCGCAGATTGGAGCCATCCCTCTCCCAATCCCCTCCATTATGTGTGCCTGCAGGCCTGTCCCATCTGAGCAGAACAGGATCTCATCTGGCACTGGCCTGACACCTCATAGATTACAGCGTTCTCTATCTCCACTCCGCCTGTCTGCTCTATCCATTTCTCTTCTTCAATTACTTTTCTCTGGCTAAGTGTCAATAAATTCGCCGAACACACCATAGCTCACACAGATCCAAAAAGGTTTGTGGTAACTTAAGCAAAATGTATGAACAGGACACACAATATTGTACGATGGTAAAATGACAGATTTATCTTGTCTGGCCATACTGATATTTTAGCACATTTCTGATGGATGGCCAGGTCTGAATATTGTAAGGGTCATGTTCATTAGAAAAAAAAAAGATTGCTAGATATATATTCTCTTTTTTTTAACATCAAGATCCTCACAGACATATGTCCCTGTCTCTGGACACTATAACTTGTGAGATAGGACAAGAGCCTTATTTGTGTATTTTGCATTTTGCTGTTTCATGTATTTTTAATAATGCTATAGGCTACAGCATTAATACATTTTATGTTTTGTAGTTCTGTCTTTATTGTAAAAACAAATTAATCAGAAAACAAAACATTTCTCTTAGCCTAACAGAGAATATAGAGCATCAACAGTTTTGCACAAATTTCGTTCGTGCTCCTGATGAAGGCCAGCAGGCTGAAACCCTTTGGGGCCATAGACTGTATAAAGAAGTGCACTGAGGAAGTGTGACGTTACCTTTATCATTCTGCTCCAGTCAAATGAAGCTCGTCCAAGCTAGCGTTTATACGGGCCAATTTGGAGCCAAGGTCCATGTTTGGAATTTGGACTGCAGGTATCATAGCAACCAAAGAGCCAATCCAGAGCGATGCCATTAACACCCGTTCCTGCCCGAACCACAGGTTTAGCAGGGAGCATTCGCTTAGCAAGTCAGTCAAACCTGCTGCTAACACTAGCGGGAGTGACTTTGGGGGAAGAAGGTGCCTGATTTGTCAGTCATTAATATTACAGAGAGAGGAGCGACAGTTTTTCAATAGAAAGTGAATTGGAGCCAGAAGTGTGCCCATGTTCACCTCCTATTTAGATCATGGGGCTAGCAGGCTAGCTGTGTTTATTTTTATATCCAGTGGTCCCTAGTTTATTGCGGGGGTTATATTCTAAAAATAACCTGCAATAGGCAATTTTTTTTAAATTATTATTTATAATTATTGTATTTATTTTAAGGCTGTAAAACCCCTCACCACACACTTTATACACTCAGACAGGCATTAACATTTTCTCACATTTCAAAGTTCAGACCTTCATATATTATCTCCCTCTTCCTCAATGATGCTTTAAATGTGTTGCTCACGTGTCTCTGCTCCAGCAGTATCCACAGAGGCGCCTCTCTGTGCACAGAAACACTTTTGAGTCCAGAGTGTTTCTGAAATTTGTAGGTGCAGAACGTTTCATTGACATTGTGGGCTTTGTCAGGGAGAAACCTTGCAAACATACAGCACTTCAGAGTCACACTGTGATCCAACATTTATGTTAATTTGTCTGAACACATTCTGTACTGTACAGGAGACACTGAGGAGACTGATGGACAATGGTCTACAGTCCCTCAGCCAATCAAGACGCAGAACACAATGCACGCTCATATCCGCTCCAGGTCCATTAAGACATGCCATCACTAATAAAAAACATTTTAAACTTAGAGAGTAGCTATGTTTTTGTATATTCTTGTACACTAAATGTCCCTTTACCAAAGAGCACCTCTTTAACTAGTTTTACTTCTTTTCATTACCTCCTGGAGCGCTCCTTGTTAATTTGTTCACAACAATTAGCAGCTTAAGTCTTTGACCAACACAGCGGAAAACACGCCTTGTTGCATGTCAATGAGAGCGTTCTTAAGGTGGGATGACGTGTCTGAGTTTATGATATAAAAGCTTTTATAATCCAAATGGGTCGTCTGTTCCCTCACAAGTCATTTCACACAAAAAACACAATATTTCCCCAAAGAGCCATTTGGCCAGCTCCGGTCTAATAAAATACCTAGTACCACTTTATCAATAGGGAGGTGAGGCAGGAGCAGAGGTAAAATAGATTAGTGTGGACAGGCCATCAGTGCGATAGATAAGTCTCGCAGAAGTGCTTAAAAGCCCTGAGAATCGCTTTGTGGTGCTATCGGAGAGGAAAGGGGAGGGGGGGGTATTGAATGTGATGGGCTGTGGCAGAAAATCACTGGTCACTGAGCCACTAAAGCAAGCCCCCAGATAATGGAATACAATAGAAAACAAAAACCGCTCTATAAAATCTGAATCGGACCAATTTTGTTCTCCCATCTCCCCTTTAGCCGCGCTTGTCTCCAGGTAGTGTGCACAAACAGCAGCGGAGGAAATGAGCCACTCAGAGCAGATATTGAAATGTACCAGGGCAGATTTAAGTAATAAATAAACACAGTCCAAAGGGTGAAGGCTGTTTTCAAGAGACCACTACACTACACTGCACTACTGCACACTCCAAATTACACAGCAACAGGTCGAGAGTCAACTAGCGCTTAGGAAACAAGACCGTCTGTTACAATCCAATGAACAGATCACTTTCCTGCATAGTAAGAACACAAATATTTGAAATACTTCTTGGTCAATTTTGTGCTAATTGAGCATTTTACAGGGAGTCAAAATATGCAATTTCGGTTCCTGTTTCGATATGATTTCTTAATATTTGCAATTCCCGATACCGATCCAATACCAATCTCATCCCGATACCGATCCTCTTATGTTTTTTTTATGATTTTATTTACACTATTTAGGCTGTACCTTTATAATTAAGTATTATTCCATGATGAAGTTAGTCCCAGAATAAAGTTATTACCAGATATAAAAATGGTCGACTAAATATAGCCTAAAAAACCTTATAAAATAACGTCTTAAACTCTTCCACAGCACAGCAGCTTTAGGACATCGTGACAGAGACATTAGACCAGGGGTGTCCAAACTTTTCTCATTAAGGGCCACAAATAAGGGCTTGTTAAAGTAGATTTTCAGAAATGTACAGTAAAAAGTACTGGTTAAGGTAATATAGGCCAATTCACCTGGGAGCTTGAGAGCCAAGAAAAATTGGTCAGAGGGCCACAGTTTGGGCATGCCTGCATTAGATGATGTTTTAACCTCTGTTTCTATAGGCAGTTGTGTTTTTTCATCATATTATTTCTGTTTGAGGCTTGTAAAAGACGAGAAGCCTGCCCCGAGCACATGGCTACTACAGTTAGTGCATTCAGCTCTACAAGTTGGTCCACATTGGGCTCCGTCGCAGAGGTAATGCAAATACTATCTCTGTCATTATTCAAGTGTTAGAGCCTTAGTCTGTGCTTAAGCTGCTCTGGGTTTTAGCTTCAGAGATAGTAGTGACAGTTGTGTTTGGGGGAAGCTGTACACTGTGTAGGCCAAATCAGCAATCTATTAACCAAATCCGGTCTAAGTCGATACTCTACAAATGCCTAGATAGGTAGCCGATATCACTACCAATATCGGCTTGAGACATCCTTAATTTCTATTCCAGCTGCCATTGCTTTATAATTGGGCCTAACTGACTGTAACATGGGAGTCAATCATGCACTTGACACTGCAGATGTACTTAACAAGCATGACGACCTAGCTTGAACGCTTGAATCCTTCCATTGACATGCTCTATCACCAAATATGGTCCAAAGTACCATTCATATTGAAATCAACACAACCGTTCAGAGTAACTCCAGTGTAAAACCAGTGAGAGTTGAATGTGGCGCTGTGTGCACTGCTCACCTCCCACGCGGTGCTCTCAGCTGACTCAGTCTAATGATGCTGATGAAGTAGCCCTGTGTTACCGCTGATACACTGCTCCGCTCCTCTGCCCGGCTGGGTGGGGGCGGGAGCGGGACTACGGCAGGTTAGGCCCACGGAGTCTGCAGGTGGAACTGTGGGGCTCACCAGCTGCCTCACCCATCTGCGTCTCCTCACACTGGGATGCTGCCAACACATAAGAACAGATAGGTATTTGAGGTATTCAAGTATTTCAGAGCGTTTTAACTGTACTTTTACACAATACAGAGCTGCTGCTACTGTTTAAAAGAGGCCGACAGTGTGGTAATGTAATCTGACACCACAATCACGTTACATTTAGACACAGGCAAGAAATATGACAGCTGACTGGTGTTTAGTTTTGGAGTGACCTACTGAGCCGCATCATGCAACATTTTCCACCACCTGCTTGTCTCCATGGTGGTGTTTTTGCTTTGTTTGGACAGATCTACAGACTGGGGTTAAACTTGGATGTATATTTCTTGCATTCATTCAATTGCAAATGTTTTATTGCTCAGGCATGAATATATTTATTGTGAGCGGGGTCGCCTCTCTACAGATCTGACCTGTAACATGACCTGGAGATACCATCTACTACTATCCATATATATATAAATGGATTTAATGCCATAGTGTGAAGCATTCCAGGAAACGCAATAATATCTTCAGCAGACAAGCAGATAACAGATCAGAAAAGCACCAGAAAAGTTACTTACGTGCACCTTATACAAATCAACTTAAACATGACATAACATAATACAGCAGCAAAACTTTTCTCATATTCTCTTAACCGGAAGTGCCATCAAAAAGAAAGTACGGAATGTATTTATGGCGAAAGTGGGCGTGGAATAAAGTCAATAGTGTGTTTTGACCAATCGAAGATACTCTGAACTGCAAAAATACTTCTAACCATAAAGGCATTCTGATGCACAATGCGAAAAACATACTTACTTCAGAAAAATACTTTGTTAACACACAACTATTCACTCCAGAGGTAAGGTACATGCTCTGCCACAGTACCCCGTAAACACAGGCTAAAGTCTAATACAGGCATTTTTCTCTCACACAATATCTTAAAATAGGCTTAGAGGAGCAGAAGTGAAAGATTAACTGTAAACACTGAACAGTTTAACTCTATTGTAAAGTTTAATGAAGCGGTGCGGACTATTTCCTGGAGGCCTTTGTTAGAGAAAGAAGAGCGGGATTACAATGATTACCGCTGCTAACTCTGAGTTTTAAGTGTATGAGAGAAAGCAGTAAAAAATGTGCTACCGGCAAAAGGCCTTAATGAGAGCAGAGGTTCATGGGAAATTTAACCAGCCACTCGTTGGTATAGTCTTAATTGGTACAGCTACGTAATACTGCATAAACCTACTGTATAAACTCTTAATAATAGGAATCCATTATCTCTACACCTTTAAGTATCCAGTCTCAATCATATGGTGTTTTTTGTTTTTTATTAGCTCTTAAAGACAACACAGAAATAGTTTTGTCAATGTAATATATCTCTCAGGGTTAGTAAAGAGCTCAAAAGCCCTCCGGCAATGCGCTTATTTCTCACAGTCATCTGGAAAAGATCAAACTAATTGTGATTTCAAAACATATGGATTTTCTGCAAGGTCCATAACTGCTCACTCATCTTTGAAATTAAAATGGTATTATTACACGGAGAGTTCAGTATGTGGATAATCTTACACAGAAAATGGATGTCTTGCAATTTCTAACATAGACCAGTAATCTTTGCCTAATTTGTGCAATCTTTATGTTTTAGAAATGTAAAAGTGTCAAGAATGATGGATTTCCTTTAAAGGGCTATTGCAGGGACGTCCAAACTATGGCGCGCGGGCCAAATGCGGCCCTCAGACCAGTTTTTATTGGCCCTCAGGTCTCCTGCTGAACCAGCCCAATTGATCATAAGCAGTACTTCTAACAGCAACTATTTCTACCATTATAGCCTCAAATATCACATTGCAGTGTGATACAGACCTAAAATTAATGTGTTTCAAGCCTTATTAACACACAGCGGCGCCGTCAAAGTTGTGTTTAAACCACCGCACTGCATTGATCACCGGTCTGTGACCCTCCACTTCGAATATGTTTGGAGATGTGGCCCTCGATAAAAAAAAGTTTGCATACCTCTGGGCTATTGTGTAACTTTCTAAGGTTCAGAATCTGCTTGACTGTATTATTGCTTGGCCTGAAATGTTACACAGTATGGCATTAAACTTATATTTGTCTGTGACGCTACCAGGATAAGTTACATGTCAGATCTTTGGAGAGGTGCCCTCAGTCATATGCTTTTCAACGGTTTTATTCTCCTAAAACTAGAGATAAATCAACATATTGGGTCAATATTTGGACTTTTTAACATATTTGATATCGGCTGTAAATCTCCAGCACAGGCCGATATTTTGTTTTGGTCAATCTGCTGCCTTAAAAAACACACACGCTTTATATTAACACTATAATACAACGAGACAGCTACACAAACTGACTACATAGCTCTCTTACAGGCTTGCGGTAAAAGAAAAGTTTGTAATCAATTTAAATGACAAAACAATCGTAACTAAATCAATGGGAGATAGAAACTTTTAACGCCATACCGTGGAACATTCACAGGTAGCGAACCCCCACCAGAAAAGCTACACAGTGCGCCTTTAAAGCAAACGTGTCAGTAAGCTAACAACGTCAGTTAGCTAAATAGAAAAGATGGTGAAGATTATTCGACATGGCATTCCTATCGCTTTTGTGTTTGCAGAAATATTGCATCAGACAATGAGACTGGCTCAGCTCCATAATCCAATCTAATGAGCTGTGTCTGGTGCCACTGCTGCACAGTCGAAAGGCAATGCTCAGGGAGAAAAGTGAGATGGACTCAACAAGGCTGCCCGGCTGCACACAGTTACTCCTCATTACAGAAACAAAACACAGCCAACGCAAGGACTGGAGAGAGAAGAAACTATTCGGCGATTCCCATGTAATTCCTATAATATTATATGATCGTTTATACACGTGATACAAATACATAATTCATTCACCTACCAGATAGTCCGACGAGGGCCTTAAGCTGAATGCTCCTTGAGAAATACTTCTTTTGTTGCATGGCACAGACAGAAGAGTTACTAATCAGATTCCCATCCACTGCTAAACATGTCAGAGTTTCAGCAAATCAAATTGAGCGAAAGTTTTGTATGAGATCAGGTGGTAGAGGGTTCATCCTCTGATCCACAGGTTGGGGGTTCAAATCCCGCTCTCAACATAAGCACTGGCTTTGAGTGCTTTGACGGCGGAAAAGCGCTATATGAAAATGTGACCATTTACCGTGTTATATGCAGAGTTAGGAAGTACATACAAATACCCATGTTACTGCAATTGAAAAACATCGGCAATATGGGTGAAGTGTCTTGCCCAAGAACACAACGACAGCATCTACTTGTAAATGCTGTAACTCCAGGACCACTACTGCCTTATCAGGAACCACTGATTAAAAACTTTATGATTTTCTTTACCAGTCAACATAGACAAAAATAGATAAGAAAAGACATAATGCCATAGTACTTTTTGATAATACCTTTATATATCTTCTACAGTATTGATTATGTTGCGGCGCGTAGCTTTTACCAGTTTTTTCATTGCCTGATCCAGGTCACTGTACAAACGCACGTCCCCTTTTAACACACGGGCCTGATCCTGTCCACTGAGACCCATCTCCCAAAGACGATCCATCAGGAAAATAACTCGACTAGAGCAAAAGCCGTTCTGTGTGCAGCCCACAACAATCAACAAACAATGGATCAAACCCCACAGAGAAGAAAGCCGTTTTCTCTCTATAAAAGCCGGGGTTGTACTAAAGAGAACGCTATCTGTGTGTTTTATTCTCATTACCCAGCGGAGGAGTACAAATAGGACGGCCCACTGGTGCATGTGGAATTCAAAGAGTGAATCTGACAGAGCAAAGGCATGTTCCTCGGGCCCCATCAGAATTTTAATAAGGATGCTCAGTAGGACACACAGGGAGAGGAGAGAGAGAGCCTTAAATGCTCCATGTGAACTATAGTCTGAGGACAGGAGCAAGAACAATATAAAGAGACGGATTTCTTAAAGGCTCTACATCTATTTTTTTCCATTTCTTGCCCCAGTACAGATATAAGGTATAAGCAACATTTGAGGTCAAAATAAGTCTGCTGTGTGCCGTCTGCATCTTATTGTCTGATCCAAAGGTTGGCGATTTGAATCCCTCGACATAAACATCATTGGTTGACCTGTCAGATCCGCTCACCCACAGGTTTGAGGTGCGATTCCCCCCAGTGTCTGTGTACACTGGTGTATGAATGTGTGTGTGTGTGTGTGTGTGTGTGTGTGTGTGTGTGTGAATGGGTGAGTGCTTTGAGTGCGTTGAAGGTGGGAAAGATGACCATTTACCATTTATTGTCCGAGTATCAGGAAGTGTGTGATTAGCATGCTAGTTGCTGTTAATTTTACCGTAATGGCAAAACTCTACTCTTGCCTCTGAAAGCTGTGAAACGCTATTATAAGCTAAAATTGCGGTGAATAATTAGGATACTCTGAATTCATAAGGTAAGTGAGGAATATGTTTAGACTAGAGCAGGGGGGTCCAAACTTTTGTCATTAAGGGCCACATATAAAAACACAGACAAAGTTGAGGGCCGAATGAGGGCCATAGACTGGTCACGAGTGCAGTGAATACTTCAAATCTGCGTTATTATTACAAGTTAGACTGAACCACTAGACCTTTATTCATGCTTCTATCCTCAGTGGGACACATTAAATATTTGATATGGCCTTGTTAAAGTAGATTTTCAGAAATGTACAGTAAAAAGTACTGCTTAAGGTAATACGGGCCAATTCATCTGGAAGCTTGAGGGCCGAGAAAAATTGGTCTGAGAGCCGCATTTTGCCCCCGGGCCACAGTTTGGACATGCTTGATTTAAAGTGAACTAGTTCTGCTTTTCATGTTTTTAAGACACTAAAAATCAGGTACATATTTGGCCTTATTCAGGAAGTCGTCACAGGTCCTGCCACTGTCGCTCCAGTTGTATGAATTTACACATGGCTCTCTACAAGTAACCCGCTCAAAGTACATACCGAACCCGCCTGCAGTTAATGTAAACCCAGCTTCTATGAATAAAAACAGCAAATTGTATTTATTGGAGGTTTATATAATAAGTGAATTATTCAATTATTTAATCACAATACCCACTTTTAGACTGTGAGGCTAATTAAATTTACATAACTATAGAACAAGCTAACAAATGAACGCTTGGAGCCTTTGGATGCTTCATAAAACACTGTAATTACTTTTATAAATTCAGCAAATATACGGCATTATGAGAACATTGTGCTGTAGGAATTGTATTGTTGTACCATTTCATTTAAATTACATATTTTACTTTACAAATGTTATGCTCAAATTGTTCAGGCATAAACGAGTTAGGACTAACACTAAGCTTAATTAAGAGGTGCTATATTTATTCATACAGGTCTGTGCCATTTAAAGGTCCTATATTAAACAAAATTGACTCTTGTGAGCTTTAAGACATATCACAAGTTGTTAGCTCATATAACAACAAAACATATCTGGAGTTGTGATTTGTTACATTCACACAGTAATCCTGGTTTATTAGTCGGTACATCTCCAAAGCTCAAAGTGCTCTGTTCCACCTTGTGATGTCATAAAGTGGTCATTTTCAAGTTAACAGCTATCATTTAGCTTTAGTTCAGTTGAGATTATCAATTCCAGGGCTGAAATCATCCAATTATTATAGTGAAGGTGTAGGGAGTTTAAAAAAAGCAGATAGATCAGAAAATAGCTCAGTGTGGGCTCTTTAATTAATACTCACTGCACCAGTATTCTATATTTCACCCTGGTCTAAAATGGTCTATTCCTGATATGCATCACACATAAAACCACATGTATCAAACCTATGGCACATATACACTAAGCTACATAACAACGACGTCTATCTCGGTTCTTGATGTTCGCACACGGGCGGAGGCAGGACGCTGGACCCTGCAGCATCTGATCTTATCCCTGCCATCTTAACAATGTTTACTTGGCTTTTCTCAAACACAAGAATAAAATCATTTCTGCATGTGGAGACGGCAATACATCATGCGGATAAATGCGGGGCTCTGGTTTATATTAGAAGTTATAACTATCACCAGTCATTTCAAATATAAATGTCTTGTTTACCGAAAAACATAGTTGGGGCAAGGTTAATATCTGAGCAGACTTTCTCTTTCCAGGCTCACTCCAGCCACAGCAGTGAGCTTCCAATAACCTGAAGACAGTATTTCTTCTTGTCAGATTTATAACTTTGGCAACAATTTCACATTTGACCTCAACTCTCGAGCATCAGTCACTGACAGCGCTTAAGATTCAGAATACCACTTCCACATTTGCATCCACTTGCCAAACTATTTTCAAGTGAGTGATGCAGAAGCTTTGCCAAAATACTACTTGGCAACTGTGCGCAGAGAATAAGCCAATCTGCCCAAGAGAAGACCTGCAAAAATCACTTAACACTAATTTATTATCTTACAAAACTCAACTGTTTCTTAAAAGCTTGTTAGACAGCGGTTAATGTGACTATAGCGTCTGTAAAGTCCCTTTGCTATTCTTAATATGTTTGTACAGTGACAAGGAATTTACATAAGGCAAACGGGAGTAGAGCTGATGTTGCCAGAGGACACGCAGTTCATTGTAATAAATATTAATAACCAGATGATCTCTAAGCCTAACAAGTGGGGTCGTAGTTGTCGGAGGCTTGCATCAAAATATATTTTAGACTCGTGACCTTCCCACTTTAAAATGCACAGAGATCAGCGTTCTATACATACAAATATCTGTCTGTTTTTCAGCACAGGCAAAACAAGCAGTGTGAGGGCGAGACATCAGTTAAATTCCCAGGAAAAAAGAAACAAGGGATGAATGCACAATGGGAAACTTAAGAATGGGATTTGTAGTCTCCATGGGGTCAAAAAAACAGATGAACCTTGAGTTAAAGATGCAAACCTCATGTCCTGAAATGAATGTAGTGGTTATTGCAGTTAGTTTTCCCTCAAATGTTAATGCTCTTAGACCGGTTGAAAATGTGCTGCTATTCAACGCAATTTTTAAGTGTCAAGAAAACTCTGTTCATGACTCACTATTTATCAAAAAGACTAAAGACAAGTATTAGACTTTACTCCAATCAGAGGAAGAGGACTCGGAAAGCACGTCACATGAATGCCATCTCTCAGCCTTCTACATCGTCCCTCTTTTCAGACACGCTTTTATTTGCCCCATGACGTATAGCTCTAATAGTATGAAATAAAAAGCAAGCTGGTTTTGTATTGTGAAAAGAGCGAGTCTTTCGTCCCGTCATCTGGAGCAAACCTTTAGCGTTGGTCTCGGTCCTTTAATTATAACCTCCTGCTTCGACCGAAAGTCCAGTTTAGAAAACTGTTTGAGCTTTAATATGTATCTTCCTCCATTTAAAACGTAGGGCCAAACAAGAAGAAAAAAGTGAACGGATTGTTAAACTTGACTTGCTAGCTCTAAATTTTAGCTTGCTCTCACTATTCTGCTGCCCCAGGAGTTACATGAATCCCTGCGCTCACGAGTGCCCCCTACCATGAGGCCAGGTAACTACATGCCTCACCCGGCGCTTTTCACAGCCGCTTAAAGCAGCAGCGTCACTGCTGAGCTACAGCACAGTCAGTCCATGAGAGGCACGAACGGCTGGTGCCTCTCCACACGTCTCTTGGATTGGATAAATATAACCATTTCATTTATTTTTTCTCTGTGATGACTCACCTGACTGCACGTCACTGCTTATATTTATCTGAAGGGAGGAGCTAACTACACTGAAACTAAAAACATCTATTGTTTATAGTTTCTGTTTGTAGGCTAGATCTCTTGTACTACCCTAAGTCTGCATTGTGCCCACATCCTACTTAGCACAGTCATTCAAGCCCCTAATGAGTGATTTCACACCTAATCGCAAATATTGTCGGAAAAATGCATTAGATGTTTGTATTGCAATCATCAGAAAAAAAAAAGCCACAGCCTTTTCATCAAGTCTCACACGATAATAAAAAATACTTCTACTTTTCAGTCCTGTTCAAAAATGTAGTGGAAAGTACAGATACCTGCTCTCAAATGTAGTGAAGTAAAAGTAAAAATGATCCACTTTAAAATCTACTTAGGTAAAGTACAGATAGATAAAATTTGTACTTAAATATAATACTTTACGGTAACACTTTATAATAGACAAAGACTTAAAATTTGAACAAACACTTATGCTTAAGTGTTAATTAAGGTTGTAATTAAGTAGTTTAAGCATCATTATTAATTAAGTGTTTGTTCAAGCCTTTGTTATGTTTTATTAGGCTAAATAGGCTGTAATTATAAAGTGTTTCCTACTTTACTACTTTTACTTTGTTACATTCCACCACTGGTATTAATTCAGTAGTTACTAAGTCTGTTCATGCTTTTTTAAGGTTATTAAAGTAGTTATAATGAAGTATAACCGTTACATTCAACCTATCTGCACGAGCTACACTGGTGTTTTCTCAACCAAAACAAAGAACTAAAGTCAAATTATAACAAACGTACATTTTTTTTAATCTGCTGAGTATTTAATATGTCTCTTCTGAAGCTCCCCAACCTCACACTTTGAAACACGTCCCCCGCTGTGTCATCTGAATAATGCACAAAGTACAGACCACTGATGACACAAGCTTTAATTAAAACCAACTACAAAAGAACAAACAAACACCTGTGCCCGGGATCATAAATATTTTCAGACCTTTTTAGCATGCTAATTTCCACTGGGATAGAAGCTTCAGTTTTATCATTTCGGTTCCTACCTTTCTCTCCTCCTTCAGAACGTTTGTGGGGGCTGTCTTACCTGTAGTGCACAGATTACAGACAGGACTAATTAGCTGCAGTGTATTTATAGAGTTAGGATGTTGTTAATTAGGACAGAACAAGCCAGAGGAAAGACGAGATAGTGGGGGATAGACAGGGAGAGTACGCATGTAATATCAGACTGACTCTCACAACTCACGTAACCAAGACAACTGAATGAACAGGCTACAGTCTGTGGCACATTTGTCCTGGGTTGATTTTGGTTTGAGCCCTGTTTAATCCTGCCTGGTTTGGTCCTGGTTTAGTCTAGTCCAGGTTTAGTTCTGGGTCGGTGATGGTGTGTGTCGGCAGACTGTATAAAAAAGTGGACTAAAGGAGTGTGACGTCCCCTAAAGCGTTCAGCTCCAGTCAAGTGAAGCTCATCGAGGTTAGAGCAGTTATAGGGGTGATTATGAAGCCGAGTTCCATATTTGGAATTCCGCCCACGAGTATCATAGCAACCAAAGAGTCAATGCAGAGCGAGGCTGTTGAAGGTAACGCCTCTTCCCGCCCACATCGCTGGTTTAGCAGGGAACGGGCGATTAGCAAGGCTGTCAATCAGAACTGTTGCTAACGAGAGCAACCTCGTGGAAAGAAGGCATCTGATTTGTCTGTTATTAATGTTCATATCTTGAGATACAGACAGAAATCATAATACCAGGATCGTGTAGATATATGTACATTTTAAGAGCAAAACGACGCAGCAGGGGGGAGACAGTTTTTCAAAACGAGCAATACGAATTGTGAATAAAGCCCCTTACAGGTCTCATACAAATGAGATTTTTATCAAAAAAATACAATGAAATTCAAGGACCTGGTAGATTACAGAACTGCACAATTTATGTATAAAATTAAGAATAAACAATTACCATTTCATATTCAAGATCTGTTTAAAAATCAAGTTAGTGCTTATAAACTTCAAGGCCATGAGGTAGTTAAAAAAAAACAAAAAACATGGGTTAGAACAAATGTAAAACAGCTCTGTATTTCAGCTATTGGAGTAAATGTGTGGAACAGGTTAGATGAAGATATCAAAGATTGTAGAACTTTGAGCCATTTCAAAAGTTTGTATAAAAAGAAAATTATAAATTCATACAGTGATATTGAACTTTTTGTTCTTTTATTTCTTTTCTTTACTGTGTACATTGTGAATGCAGCAGCTCTTTATGTTTAGCATAAAAGGGGTAGGCGTCATAAGCTCAGGCTTCTGCCTTTTCCTTTTTCAAACTTTTGTGTATTTTGATTTGCTTCCTAGAATTAAGACAGAAATGTCTGGAAAGAAAAAATAAATAAAGTCATAAAGTCATAAATACAAAGTGAATCGGAGCCAGTCAATGGAGTAGCCCATGCTCACTTCTTATTTGGAACGCAGCAGCTAATACCTTAGTTACATCAATTTATATATACAGTCAGTGGTGTGGGCATGTACAGATAGTACAGTTATAGAACTGAGATGACAGTGAAATACTAATTGATATGACCCAAGTGCATTTTAAATAGTATTAACTGTACTTTAACTGCAAACTACAAATATTTCAACATCTTCTTACACTATATACTTCCATTACAAATACAAACCGATACTGTTACGGTCTGGTGGAAGCACCACAGACCTTAATGTTATTTCCCGCTCTCATCTGTGTGTATTCAGGCAATTTTCAGCAGCTCACATACAACCACAAAAACGCTACAAATCTGGAACTTTTAAATATACTTGAGAAAAATACTTAACAACAACATTATAACGCAAAAGAAAGATATAGTCTACATTCTACCACACTATTGTCTGCTCTAAATGTTAGATTCAGGCTCGCTCCATTAAACCAGCACACACATCAAGAGCAATCACCTTAACACTTACTTAGAAGTCAATAAAGCCAGATTGAATTGTGTTCTCCTTAAAAGGCGGCCGACTGAAAGAGAGGCCTGCTCTTGAGAATGCACAAGCTCCATCGATTCAGCGTCGGGTCACTCGTATACCAGGGACGAGCACGTGCACGATCTGAGATAGACAATAGACTCAAGTGGGTTTGATTTCTAATGACAAAAGCTGCTATTCAGGCTCCTATCAATGACAGTATCAAACCACATCGTGCGGCTTTAGTCTGGCCTAAAGATCGACATTGACATAGATGGAGGAGATAGTCGCACTTATTATGTGTATTATGTGCAGTTTGTCCTCCAAATGAGACAGCACGGGCAGGAGAATGGAGCACTTTATTGGCTTTAGCAAGGTCAGATAGTGAGAGGAGGCAGCGGAAAGTGCTGGTCTGGCAAAACAGGCTTCTATTTTGTCGGGTCAGGCGGTATAGGCGATTAAGCTGTCAGACAAGCCGGGCGCTATTGATTCGATCGTGGAGGGGGATCGGCGCCCCCTGTTGTTTTAATTTATTAGCAAGCACCAATTTGATTTGATACTAAGGAGCTTTGCACAATCAGAGTACACGGCATAAGCGCTCCCACAGTTCACATAGTATTCAGACAGGCTTTTATTGGCGTGCTGCATAAGCCATTTCCGCGCAGGTAATTTGATATGACACTCGTTGAATATAATATATCATTTTGACTGCCACAGCGGGCCCATCAGCCAGATATCTCTGTTCATATTGACGGACAGGGGGAGATTGAGGAGAATTGAGCCAAGCGACAGGAGTTAGAGGCAGTGTGTAAAAGTGTAATTGCATGGGGCGCTCCTGTGGTGAAATGGGGAATGACAGGGTCGTGATCTGGAACAGGCCTGAGCTCAGACTGTGAGGCAAAGAGAGGTTTTACACAACGGTACGGTAAGGGTTCGGTGAGCAGAGCCGCTCCACTGCACTCACAAGAAACACTCCTGCCTCAAAGAAAAAATGAATTATTGAGGCTACACCATTTTGCGGATCTGCAGGTATCAGAAAAAAATAGTCCACAGTGTTTGGTCTCAGGGCAAGAAAGATTTAGATGGGGCTTGGACAGTGTTAAAAAAACATTTAGCTATAGTACGGAGCATTATGTTAACACTGTAAATGGCAATGATAGATAATTTTGCATGGGGGGAACAGTAGCTCAGTTGGTAGACCATTTGACTGATCCGAAGGTTGACGGTTCAAGTCCCGCTCTCGGCATAAACATCATTGCTAGAGCAGTCAAATCCACTGACCTGCAGGTTTACGGGTGCGATTCTAGCAGATGAATGCTGTGTCCTTGGGGAAGACACTTAACCCATCTCACCCCCAGTGCGTGTGTGCGTGTGTGTGTGTGTGTGTGAGAGGTGCCTTAAGGTGGAAAAGTGCTTTATAAAAATGTGACCCTTTAGGCAAGGCAAGTTTATTTGTATAGCACAATTCGTACACAAGCTAATTCAAAGTGCTTTACAGAATAAAAAAGACATTAAAATCACAACAAATACAGCAATACAACAAATCACCAACATAAATATGCACCAGCAGGAGGCTGGTCCCTGAAGTCCTCAGAGTGTCAGATGGTTCATATGGCACTAACATGTCAGAGATGTACTTTGGTGCTGGTCCATGAAGAGACTTGTTCACAGAGCTGCTTTAAAGTCTATTTTGTGAGCCACAGGAGCCAGTGCAGAGACCTGAGCACAGGACACATGTGTGAAGTACTTCCTGGTTCTAGTCAGGACCCGAGCAGCAGTGTTCAGGATGTACTGCAGCTGTCTTAAGGCTCGTTTGGAGAGGCCAGTGAGCAGGGCGTTATACTTTACCATCTGATTTGAGGTCAGCATTGGTGTCCAATTGATTCCATTGATTCCAAAAGTTTGGAGTGCAGTATTTTAGTTTCTTGCAACAACAACATCAGCAAAATGTGAGGCCATATTACACTGAGTGAGAAAGTTAAGTAGGAATTATTTTTTCTTTGGTCCTGTTATCTTCTAAGAAGCATTACGTGATGGTTTTGCCAGATAGAAAAGAAAGCTAATGTGTCAGAGCGTAGGGGGACACATGTACTACTAAAAACACTCCTATCTGATAAAAAATAATTGTTACTTAACAGCTTAAAACTGATAACAGAATCAATCTTTATAAAAACTGTTGTGAGTAGTTTGGCTTTTGCAGATATGTTAAGTAGACCTGTTCAGTGTCAAGTAATACTTAGAATTAATTAAGAATATGTGAATACAGGAGGACAGAAGTGCAAGTCATTTTGAACGTAATATAGATTAGTCTGAGTATCTCGGAGACTATAATGGAAACCGAGAGCAGACATGGATTGACTGCAGATGTCAGAAGAACATAGCCACTTGATAAAAATACAAGTAGAGTGCACATTAAGTCTGATAAATGGCAGATTATTGAAGCTTTACACAGCGATGTGCTTTGTAAAACAATCACTTTGGTGGTCAGACTTTGTCCTTGAATCGCACTTGGCTTTTGTCCATCTTTTGCACAGATGACACATGGGCAGTTAAAGACACTGTTCAACCCTGATGGCACTAAATCCCCTTTATGGCCCTTATCCTTGTGTCTCATGCAAGGCCAATTACTCTACAATATTTTATGTGTTAGACCACATATGAAAATGTCATTACGCACCAACTTATAGGATTTTTATGATGCCAGCGATATTACATTAGTCACAGTTCTGATGACAGATCGATCAGAGCATTGAAAAGACCAGAATGAGCTTTTGCTTTGAGGATGCCCTTGATCTCAAATTCATTCAATCTAATCAACTAGAACACTGGCTTCCAAAATTGATTTCAAGATATACTTTTAAAATCATGACACTTAATCACATAAATAATGTAATTTAATTTAACCCATTTTAGGTTGAAATACCAGCATGTATTTCATTTCACAGCCTGGGTCTCGGTCTCCTGGGTCTAGAAGTGATGTATTTTCTACTGTACAGGATAATAACACATGTAAAATTAGAATACTGTCAGGATTCCTGTTTTTTCCTTGTGCTCTCCTCCCTTCTGTGTCTCTGTCAGCCTGGAGCTCAGAGACACCACCCTCACCAATGGTTTCTACCAACCACTCAACTGCAGCCCTTTGCCAATCACCACAACCTCTGCAGTACAAAGACTCGGATCATTCACCCACACGCTGCCAGATCCTCAGTTTATCCACCGTGGTATTGTAACTGCTTGGCCTTTGCAGTTTTTCCAACTACTTAGTTTGTGTTTTCATGTTTTCTTCAGACCCTGTTTTTGAACCAGACCCACACCCGCAGACCACCTCAGCCTCCGACCCAGCTCCCAGCACCCAGCTTTTGTCTTTTGTTAATAAACCCTGTTATGTTTTTTGTTCACTTGTCTGGACCTTTTTTGATCCACCAATCGTTACAACAAACATGGTATAAGGTTATGTTTTTCCATGATCTGAGTAAGCTTATTGGATACCTAACCCTTTAATTAGGTTGTTACTAGGCCTGAATCATTCTTAATAACCTATTTGTTCATGTTTTATTAAGACTTCATTAAGTGCAGTTACTATGAAGTGTTACTGCCTATTGTTATCAGGGAAAAAAGTCTTTGAAATATATTTTTTGTCTCTACATAATCTACATAACATTTAGACATCATCCCTATGTAACCCACGTAACAGGCTCTTGTCGTTAAAAGCAGGTATAAACACGAGAGGCCCGTCTTGCCCTGGCTCGCCCTCAGTTGTTCCTGGGTGCTCCCGTTGGCTTTGTCCTGACAGAGTGGGTAGGAGGAGAGATGGGGCACCCAAAGGCCATAGCTCCAATTACACACAGTCCTGGCTGCTTAAATGTCAGGCTACTTTGCATTACCCAAATTGCAGTGGCATTCAGAGAGTATTAGAGGCCCCACTCTGAAACCATCTGTCACAATACTTTATAGGGCTCCAAGAGGAAAACGTACGAGTTTGTTCGGTTTCTGCTTGGTATTTCAACTCTTCATTCGTGAATTTTATATCTGAAGAGGCTGGGTGTGTGAAAATGAAGTTTGATACATAGTGAAATGACATAATGAATGGCCTGGGTGTGGTTTAGCACAGAGGTTACCAGGCCTTTTTATCTCTAGTATCCCCGCAGAGGACACCCTAACTTGGATGCTATGCAAATACACCTTTTATGGTTGGTGCATACTGTCAAATATTACTTTTATATGTTCTTGATTAAAGATTTTGAGGTCAAAAGTCTACAAAACATTCTTAATATGTACAAAAAATATATAGTTAAAAACGTTTCACTTCGTTTAAAATCTGAAACTATTCAAAGTACCCACAGGTAAGTGGTTGGGAAACAAATGAATGTTTTTGAACTGTAAATATACACATGAGAATAAGCTGCATAGGTACAACAGACAGACAGACAGACAGATAGACAGACAGACAGAGAGAGAGACAGATAGAAGCATACTGTGTGTCTCTTTGCGTCTCAGTCAAAGGTCTCAGTGCACTTTAACAGGAGGACTGGTCAGGTCAGTTCAGCAGATCCTGTGTCAGAGCAGTTTCAGGAGAAGAGCAGCCAAAAGTGTCCAAGGGGAGCCAGGTGAACAGAACAGAAAAGCCTCATCTAAGCCTCACTCTCACTCCACTCTGAGGGTATGGGCCATTTCATCACCAACCAAAACAACAAAGTATTTCCTCTGGAAGGTCTTCTGTCAAATTTGCTTCTACATTTGATGTAAGAATACACATTTGATGTAAAAAGCCTTTAGTATCTCTGAGGTCCATAGTGGGTCCATAGCGAGTTCTTCAGCTAGCCTCTTGCACGGTATCCATGGATACAGGAAAAAACAAACAGCTTATTTCACACAATACAACAATCCCCCACCTGCATCCCCCGAACTGCCAAAATCCCATGACACAATGTCAAAACTGAGCTTAAAAAACAAAAAGATTCAAAAACTGTTCTGTGTGTGTCAGCAGAGTCGCCACCAAAGCTTTGGGTGTCAGTATATAAATATTTGTCTGGCCAGATTGTTGGTGGTATATGTGCATTACCTGGAAAAGAATACCTTGTTAAAAGCTTCAACTAGCCAAAGTCAATAGTTGTTTTTTGTTCAATTACAGAACAGTTTTCATAATTAAATCACATTAAGCCAATTTCAAGTCCTAGAATGTTTACATTACCCATTCGCTGTAGTGCCAAAATTGAGAAATCAACTATAATACACAATATAATTTGACAATCTCTCTGTGCGTGTTAAGCACTGTACCTGCTGTAGTGAGCAATTAAGAGACTGCCCTCTTGACAGCTTTTCAATTGCATCATTCATCTTTCTTTTATTACGAGCACTTAGCGGTTGCAGAGCCATCCAGGGCCCTTCAACTTCTCCCATTAGAATCATTGACAATTTAGCTGCTTTGCTGATCATTAAGAGAAGTAGACAATGCTTCCCCTATCTAATTAAACCTTGATTAGAAAATTGCTCAGAAGTAGACGTGACAGACAAGTGTGAGACGAGAAAAGGCAACCAGACTCCAGGTGCGCTTCTATAACCAGTAAATGCATAGAGCTCAAACAGTAATTCATCAGTAATACACACATTTTTTGCAGTTATTAGTATTAGTATTTATCAAGGCTGGACGAATTTGTGAAAAATATCTTAATAGTACTGTTTCTGTTGGGTCTAATAGTTTCTTTGCAGAGCAGCACACGAGCCAGGTCACAGTGTCTCAAAGCTAACAGTCTTTTATTTAAACTGGAAACATAAAATAAACAACCTATTAAAAGTCAAATAAATTACAATAAAGACTACCAAATTGATTTTTTTTTTTTTGTTTGCTGTCCATGGCATCCACCCACAGCTCTCTGTTCACTACCTGATCGTTAAATACGGTAGGCTATTTATTAATTTAGCGTGACCTCATACAGACAAAACTGGACAGGAAGTAGTGACGCTAACAGTGAGGTTGCCAGTCTGGGAGTCCCTGCTTAGACTGCTGCCCCCGCGACCCAGCCCCGGATAAGTGGAAGAAAATGGATGGATGGATGGATGGTCTGTCACCTGCTTGTCTTCATGAAGCTGATTTCATGATTTGAATGCTGTACTTTGGAACACTTCGGACAAAGGAGTAATATGGGCAACAGTGGCTTAGTTGTTAGAGCATTTGTCCACTGATCTGAAGGTTGGCGGCTCGATTCCAGCTCCCACAGATGAACGCTGTTGTCGTGTCCTTGGGCAAGACACTTAACCCACCTCGCCCCTAGTGTCTGCGTTCACTGGTGAGTGAATGGGTGAGTGGTTCCTTGATGTAAAGCGCTCTGAGTGTCCTGAAGGTGGAAAAGCGCTATATAAAAATATGACCATTTACCAATTACATCTCCATGGAGCAGGTTACATAGTGCACCTTTAAAATTGAGTTCATCTGCACATTTTACACAGAAGCAACAACTAGAATAACATGCATGCACTGTGGGATTAGCAGCTTTTATACCAGAGGATATGGGATATTTTGTGGTCTTCAGATGTCACTATATCGCCTAAATTATTTGATGATTCGCTAATTATGACATTTACAGTTACCATTTGGAATTGATCCGAAAGGTCCACTTGCATCAGTTCGTGTGCATACCTCGATGAGACTGTCCTTTCACAGTTTTGTCTGTCCAGAAGTGTGCTGTACAAATAGGTCGACCGCTCTCTGCTTAAGTATTCCAGCGAAGTCCACCCTTGACACCCACTCACTGTGCAGCCACATAAAAAGAGACACTTTACTTCAGCCCGCGTCCTCTACTGCAAAGAAACTGCGCTTTTCTCATTGCCATTCCTCCAACACGCTACCTTCTATCTCAATGGAAAGGAGAAAAACAGGCTTTAGATTTAAGAACAAGGGCAGACATTTTGTGGCTCTACAGTGACGACACGGACCGGTCCTGCTGCACCGTCCTTGAAAATAAGAGCCATTATGGAGAAAACAAACAGCACCTTTCTACTCCTGTAAAAGCAAGAGTTTTTTCATCCGCTCTATTCACTGTGTCTGCTCTATTGAAACTGACACTACATTATATAAATGGTATTTTACTTACTTTAGTTTAACTGCTGGCTGTGGCATTTTTCATAATTCTTTTCTGTTTATGAAGCGACAGTAGCTCAGTAGAGTGTTTGCCTATTTATCAGAAGGTTGGTGGTTTGAATCCCGCTCTAGACATGCAGGTAGAGCAGTGAGATCCACAAACCCACAGGTTGGCAGTGCGATTGCAGTTCCCACAGATGAATACTGTCGCTGAATGGGCAAGAAGCTTAACCCAGTCTTTGTGTACACTGGTGTATGACTAAACGGGTGAGTGGGTCCTTGATGTAAAGCGCTCCGAGTGCCTTGAAGGTGGAGAAGTGCTATAATACCAGCGTTGTGATTTGACTTTTTCTTTTATATGGATAGCGGTGGCTCAGTGCTTCAAACAAATGCAATAAGAATAATAAGAAGCCACCAAAAGGGAGCAAACTAAAATAATGAAATAACAAATATGTCAAACGTGTTGTTGCATATTGTACATCCAAACTCTATACCAGCATTTCGATCAAGTATGAACTGCCCAGATGAATTTGTATTATAACAGCGACCAAGGATTAAATAGTTAACAACATGATGCTTTGCTTGGGGCATAATAAAATATTTGACTTACTCCGTGTTGGCTAAAAGATTTTTTGATGTTTATTTATTTATTTAACCTTTATTTAACCAGGAAGGTCCCACTGAGATTAAAAACCTCTTTTTCAAGGGAAACTGGCCAAGCGGCAGCAGCAAATAAAAAATACAGTTGCATAATTACAAAGAGACAAGATAACAGGAAAAGACTAACGAGACCTCTCAGTTTAGATTTAAAAGCATTCAAGGAAATCAACTCTGTCAAGTTCTAAAAATATCACATGAAAAAAATCTTCTTATGTAAAAGTATTTAAGTACCTTTCAGTACAGTTCAAAAATGTAGTGAGTAGAAAGTAAAGATACCTGCTCTCAAATGCAGTAGAGTAAAAGTAAAACTATCCAAGCATCTGTATATATCTGTACTTTACTTGAGTACTTTCCCACTTGTACTTCGTTACCATCGTCCGGTGCTCTTGGCATAACATTTGGCGATTATCTGTGGAGCACTTTTGAGTTTGTTTTAGAATAAGCGGCTCTAACACACCAGCTGCTCTGTTGCTGGGTCATTACAACAGTTATGCTTTCTCTCATGTCATTTTCTACAAGGTTAGGCTTCATGTAATCATTGCCCTGGGACAGCAGAGAGATAGAAAGAGGAAGAGGAGGAGGAGGAGGTGGGCGCAGGCTAGTTCAATTTAATGAGAGCGCATTAAACAGATGGAATGGAGGCTGCAGGTTTTCCGTCTAACACGCAGCCTGCATCACCGGACCACTTAATCAGATACATCCTCCTCCATCATTACACACAGGACATGACGTTTTACAGTGAAAAAGCTGGGAATAAAACAAAAACCCATCTGAGCTCGGTTACTATTGCAAAGTTCCTCTCTAGTTTGAAAACACGCACACTCCTCTGGGCCGTCACTAATGGAGGAGTTACTGCTGCAGTCGATTTGAGATCAAGATAATGGCAAACTACTTCAATTAAGGGGCATTAAAACTCCAAAGCGCTGAATAGAAATAGAACAAAGAGCTAAGACAATATTAAATAACGATTTTGTGAAAGCCATCATGATTTAGATTTTATCACAATGGGTGTACACTTAAAATCTTTGTGTTGGCATCGAGAGGTAACTTAAGCCATCTGCTTCTTCTGAGAGTTCACACTTCACTGTGATTGGCTGAATTAATGAACCTGTCACACATTTACTGAGGCTGACCAATAGACTGTATATATAAACGGACATAGCTAACTGCTAGCCGCTGAGGAAGTGATCATGGGCGTGCTTCTGGCTCCATCAGCTCTGGCTCCAATTCACTTTACATAAAAAAAAAACTGTGGCCCCTCTCTCTGTAACTGCTGCTGTCAGGCTCATCATTTAATCTTAAAATGTCCCTATAAAACCGCTCTACATGACGCCGTTTTCTTTTTTTTTCTTTTTTTCCACTACTGTGTCTGTGTCAATGGATTTTTAAAAGCCATTTTGTCAAATCCTAATCTGAGCATGAAAAAACATGGTCTATCATTGGTTAATATGTCACGATTAAATATGAAAAAACTACTTATTGACTATCACGATTAAATAGCAAAGTTACTATAATTATTTTTTTTCATAGTTTGGCCAGGGGTGTGACTCATACTCAGATACGATTTATATGTGAAATATGTGGGGGTTTTTTCTTCATTATTATGCTTTTTTTTCCTCTGGTGTGACTTTACTCAAGTGCGACTCCGGAAAATGCTTTAAGTTGATCGCGCTAAAGCAGAAAACACAACTGTGCATCCTCTGTGGTGTATAATTATTACTATTACCTTACAGCCTATTGCTAAATAAGCAAAATTACCATTTAACTGAAAGCAGGAGATGAAAGCAGAGATGTTCTCCTTGATCTATGTGAAGTTTACTTTCTATCTCCATGACATGAAGTGCTACACGAGACTATAGACCTCAACAGACTCAAATGCAGAGAGTTATGAGTTTTACAGTGCTTTCACATTGATCTTATACCAGCGGGAGAATCATCTTTCACCCCGGCTGACTGGAGAGAAGAGCATAGAAGAGTGGAAGACATGAGAGACGAAAGAGTGAATTCCTCTGGTGCCAACTCTCTTGTGGCTCCTTATCACATGGGTCTATGGAGAATACACTGGAGCTCTGCTGCGCCTGCTACATTTTACTCAGTCCTGCAAAAGTTAGACAGCATTATGCTATCTTAGAAACATAACATGTGCAAAATCCTGTGCAATAAGGATGTGGCAATAAACAATATATTATTTATCGAGATAAAAAGCGTGGTGTTTAGGGTTGTCAAATACTGGAAATCAGATACTAATGGATACTAAAGCTAGTGCTGAAACTAAATACTCATTTGAACAGATATCCTGAATAGCTTTAGAATGATCTTGAGCTGTATCCGAACTACAGAACAGAAGTATAAGGCTATGTAAACTAGTATATGGACGACGATGGAACCTATCTGGGCAACTGAACTGAGGGATTACACAGGCCAGATGGTAATATAAAAGAAAGTACTATGATTTAAAGGTCCTATAGTACACAGAATGGCTTCTTATGAGCTTTTAGCCATGTTATAATGATGTTAAATCCCCCAAAACATACCTGAAGCTGTGTTTTGTTTCATTCACACGTTTGAGTAACCCTTTATTATTGGTCTGTCTACATCTCCAAAGCTCAAAATGTTCTGTTCCACCTTATGATGTCATGTAGTGGTATTTTTCAAGTTAACAGCTACGTTTTACCTTTTGTTCAACTGAAATTAGCTGAAATTATTCAAATTATCCTAGTGAAGGTCTGGAGTTTAAAAACAGAGTTGGGCACTTCCTGTTTTAGCACATGACCTCACAAGGTGGAAAAGAGTGTTTTCTGTTTGAGAGAAGAACTCAGGGCAGGGTTTGTGTGAAAAATATGTGTGAATGAAACAAAACACAACTCTAGGTCTGTTTTTGATGAGGAAATATTATATTATATAAAGAATTGTGGCACGGGAATCGTATTGAGTATTGAGTCTATTCCTTAGTTTGAAGTCTTAGTATTGTTGTATTGTTTTAACGTTGAACTTATTTTTAAAACTGTATTAATTTTTTGCAAATAATTTGAATAATGATATGATACTATTATTAATTGCATTTTTTGTGTCTATGATAATGGTGAGACTATATTTTAATACTGCCCCGTGCCTGATAAAACATCCCTGACACTGGTGTGATGCAGTTGCACACTGGCCCTAATTGAGTTGAAAGCATTACTGAATATTTCATTTGCGCTGGGGGAATTAGTTTCCTGAGAGCGCGGCAAAAGCTAAGTGGAAAAGGGATATTTTTATTAGAGCTAATGATACTCTCTTCATGCCTATTCATCTGGATCCCGGAAAATCTGTGAGGAAATAGCAGCAAACCAGTTTATATTATCTGTGTAATCAAACTTCATTTTAGTCAATGTCGATGTAGCAAGTTTGTGAAGTAAAGCCAAAAACAGCCAATTAACACAAGGTTTGTCTCAGGGTCGGATCATCACTGGGGAAAAACGCATAAGAAAAACAGTGAAAGAAAAAGCAAGGACAGCCATCTGCAAAGAGCTGTGTGTGGTACATAAGTTTACATTTTTACAAATCCTCATCAATAGACCATAATAAACATAACAGGTATGTGGTTACTGCACAGTTTGTAACCGCATACTGTTTAAAAATATATTTATAGTGAAATATAGGCACATTTTTCATCTTCAGGTTTACAGCAGTATTGTCAAATAGTGATATGATTGATTCAATCCGTGAGGAATGGCTCTCGGTGCTGAAGTACACTGTGATTTGCAGCTCTAGAAAACCACTCATTTATATCTGGTAAAGAACTCATTCTTTTGTTCTATATTTGGCACAATGTGATTTTTAACATGAAATATTAATTTAGTTTAAGTGTTAATCTTTTGACTAAAATAATTTTTCGTTTTAGTCAAATCATTCTTCTATACAAAAAAAAAATAAAAAAAAACTATGATTCATTATTTGATTGCTTCGTGGGACATGTACCTACGTTCATAGGACATTGAGTTTGTTTAGGCTCTGGTTTGAGGTTTGTTTAAGATCTGGTTTGGGGCTTTCTGGATTGAAAACCTGACGAAAATGTGTTCTTATAGTGATATTTTTAGTCAATGAAAATATATGGTATTTTACTATTTATTTTAGTATTTATTTACTCATTTAATCACCATTATTACATTTCCCATTTAGTTTTAATTAGCTAAATATGGCATTAAAAATATAAAACAGTCTTATGTCTGTACTACCCCCATAAACAGTCACTTTCTCCAGACCTCACCAGCAGAAAGCTCCTCTTATTGTTCTGCAGCCTTTGGCCCTGCTGCTTCCCTTCAGAGTGAGTCCAGTGGGACAGAGGATGAGCCGTGAGGAGAGTTAAATGGATTCTGCAGTCAGGGGGGAGACAGTGGTCTGCTTAGCCCAGCTGCAGCCCTCAGTCCCCTGGTGCTTAGCTCAGGGATCTGTACAGTCCTGTGTGGGGCTGGTCACAGAGAAAAAATGTGCTTTAGGTCAGCCTTCCTACGCTGCATGATAACTCAATACAGTAAAACAGACAGAAAGAGGGAACGTTGGCAGACATCAATCAAAAATATGATGCTGTATTACAGAGATATAATAATGGAGTTAGTGTTAATAATCCCTGTTACTTAATCACACAGTCTCAGTAGAACATAATAATAATGAATCTAACTGACATTCAATTAATCTCACATCTTCATCCTGAACACACCTGCATTACAGCGTCCTGCTCTCGTACAGACCAGTGAAATGGAAAATACTGTCTGGTACTGCGTGCTTTACCAGAATACTTTGTTTAGTGCAATAAATAAAATGTCTGTGCATATGGAGATACACCTGTGGCAACAAAAACAATGAGCAGGTTCCACCCACAATAATCTCAGCACTTCCAGATGCAGGGCCGCTCCATTACAGAGAAACATATGTTAGTGCGTCTGTTTCCAAGCGGGGTCACTGTGCTGTATCTGTGAGTTTCAGTTTCCAGGTGTATATAACATTTTGAGAACGTTTCCCATTCAAAATGTATAATATTTGTTTCAAATTGTTAATTGCTTTAAAAATATGAAACCCATTGAAAGGTACGGCTGGCTAAGAAAACTGAATTGGGACTGTATATATAAATGGACATAGCTAACCTGCGAGCTGCTGTGTTCCAGATAGGAAGTGATCATGATGATGGGCGCGCTTCCGGCTCCATCGACTCCAATTCACTCTCTATTGAAAAACTGTCACCTCCCTCTCTGTAACTGCTGCTGTCAGGCTAGTAATTTAGGTCTTAAAATGTTAATATTAACCTGCCCTACATGACCCTGGTGTTCTTTTTTTGTTTTCGCTATTCTCTCCAGAAATCAAGATAAGAACATTAATAACAGACTCATGAGGCACCTTCTTTCCCTGAGTCGCTCCCACTGAGGTTGGCAACAGGTTTGATTGACACCGTTGCTAAGTGCGGGAAGGGCCGTTTATCTTCAACAGCTTCACTTCGGATTGGCTCCTCGGTTGCTATGATACTCACGGACAAAATCCCAAATATAGAACTTGGCTCCAAATTCACCCCTATAAGTATCTTTAAGTATCAGTTTAAAGATGCCCTAGTCTTAAAACAGTCACTCTGAATTAGCAAATAAACAAATAAAATTATAATATTTAGTAAGCTGTGAGAGATGCAACTTAACTAACGTCAAAGGAAATAGGGAGCATATGACCAATTACAGCACACAGGTGTTTCTGTTAGGCCTAATGACAACATGGCTGCTGCAGGTTCACAGAATTACAGCAGCCAGCGGAGTGTGAGCTTACAAACGCATAAATGACTCTTTAATAAGTGTGTACAGAACATCTTACACGCTATCCCAGTGCTCAGGGACTGCTGGGGTAATTAGAGGATTTGGCAAAGTTATAAGTAAATTATAATATGAGCAAATAGCTAGAGACACAAGTAGATGATTCTCCCACAGGCACAAAAACATGCTCTGCTTAAAAAGCCATTTCCTTGTTTAGCCTCATACGACTTAATCCAAAATAAATTGCAACAAAATGCAAAACGTCAAGCTCAAGTCGATCTGCATTGGGGGCGCAGCAGCAGACTCTAACTGGATTTTCTTTGAGCTGAATTATTTCCTTAGGTGTTGTAACTTTTTATAACAGCTACAATGAAAACAGCGTCTGGTCTGATCATTTCAAGTTAAAGGACATATTATATACAGCTGAAATCAGAAGTTTAAACTATATAAAAAGACACATATGCTTTTTTCACTGTCTGACATCAAATCAGACTAAACTTTTCCTGTTTTAGGTCGAGTACAATGACCAAAACTGATCTTGCCACCCCTGTATTTCAAAGTTAGGATGATGTTCTCAGGCTTAAGGATAAAAAAAGTCAGTATTTTGGAGCTGCCATCACAAAGCCCTGACCTCAGTCATACTGAAAATGTATGAGCCGACCTGAAAAGGCATGTGTGAGAAAGGCGGCTTATAAACTTGGCTCAGTTACACCAGTTCTGTCAAGAGGAACCTTGAGTAAACTTGAAAAAATTTCTTTAAAAAATCCTTTTCTCATTATTCTGGCATTTAGCAAATATAAATAATATTGGTAATCTTAACTGACCTAAAAAAGGAAAAGTTTAGTCTGATTTCATGTCAGACAGTGAGAAAAAAAAAAAAGCATATGTGTCTTTTCATATAGTGTATGGTTTCAACTGTAAACCACTACTGTTACCAGCTGTGTTCACTCATCATTGGCTTAGTCAGAGTTGTATTTTGATTGACTCATGCATGTTTGAGTAATCCTGTGTTGTCCTGCCATTGGGGCTTGGGTGGACAGAAAATGTTCACTTACCCCCTATCTCTGCACACTTCTCTGTACATACCTGCACTTATTGAAAAGAATACGGACTCCAGCCAGGTTTATATGTAGGGTTTTAAAAAAAAAAAGTCAGTTTGCCATTTTCATCCATAATAAAAAGAAAATCTGCTGCTTTCTACAGTGAAATCTGATTATGAAGAGATGGGCCCTATCAGTTTTGCGTAGGAAGTCAATGGACCAGTTTCTCTTACAAACCAAGTGCTAACCAGTATAGATCAATATTGCACTCTACAATGAACAAAATGTTAAATAATGGCCTCATATGTTTGAGTGTAATACTAAATATCTATCTAACTTTAAACTGTACTCTCTCCTCCACATTAAATATGTAGCTTGAGTAGCGCCCACTCTCCCTGCAAATCAGCCCTTCATTCCCACTGGCTGACACCTACACTCAGAGGCCGTGTTAGCTGTACATTTATTTCCAGCGCAGCGTGTCGAGCATTCTCCTGCTGTCTGCTGTCATTAAGAAAACAATTACTCCACAGCCGTACCTCATCTGGCCTCACTGCGCCACTCACACGAACCATATGGCAGACTGTATGCAGCGCTACTGTATCGAGATGCTGTTGTTAGCCCGCAGGTATGTTTTCATCCCACTGCAGAATGAGACATCACGTTCACAGTGTATTATCAACCACCATGACAACACCATTCATTTCCCCGGCCTGCCCTTGGGCTTTACATCGAGCTGTAATGAGAATGACTGCAAGAGAAAATGCTGAGGATACACTGGATATTACTCTGCGTTGTCCGATATAAAGACTCACATCACCATTTATCACAGAATTTTCAGTCTAATGTTAAGCCAATGAAGATTTAAAGAACACGTATTGTGCTTGTGTCTGCTTTATAGTTATAATCTATGACACCCGTGGATCATTATGTTATAATTTGCACTTTTTAAATTGCAATACTCATCTAAAACGACTTAAGAAAAGAAATGAGTCCACTGACTGGTGTTAGAAAACTGCGGTGCTCAATGGGAGCTGACGTCGCCACAAACATCAGCACAACAAAAAGCTGTGAAGTTGTCTGCACCTCCTATGGATAGCCGCACATCACACTAGCGAGCGGCGGATTTGTTTTGATTTGTGCCAAAATGACTGCGGAACACTGCCAAATCCCACATGTATCACAGTTTAAGAAAAGGAAATTGGAGAATGAAGTAAGTATAGAGCAGACTTCTTGAAAAAAAAGTCATTAAAGCTTGATTAAACGAGCATGAATCACTCAAAAAATAACTTTGAGGGGGTAAGTGAGAATAACTATACAACAGTTAAAAGCTCTGTAAAGTAAATTTTGCAGAATAGGACTGCTTTAAGATAAATTTTATGATTTTAGTTTTATGCTAAATACTAAACTTAGTGTTCATTCAAAAGTATATAGAGTGATAAAGCTATTTACCCTTAAATATCTGCTCTTTGCTTGCTTCTTGTACATTGTTTTGGCCAATCTATCTTTAAGGAAACAACTATAGTAATGCTTCTTTTTTGACATTCGATCTCAAGATCTATTGATACCTTTTCTTAACACATTCTGACCGTAAATGTTTCAGACAATCTAAAAACCTGTCAGTCTGTGTTACCTAATGCATGTGTTCACTGTGCCACCAAGGTACCTGTGGATCTGTCCTCCATAGACATACATGCTGTGCTCCTCCAGTGTGAGATAGGACCGTAAAACATCTATACAGGTTCAGTATTCATTTGCGCTTCAGCCTCTGTCTCCACCAGCCACTGCTTGTTCTTCACACATGCACCACCTCCTCCCATACAGCAGAGTAGAGGTGCCAAAGCAGATCAGAGCTCCCACAGTGAAGACGGGAGGGCTGCCCACTGCTGCAGCCTCAGAACAGGTGTCACGGGCCATCAGCCTCACATCAGCACCGTGAACTGTCACTAAAGCAGGCACAGCTCCAGTCTGAGGTACAGGGCTCCGTGGGAAGAGCGAGTGGAGACAGGATTCATTCATAAGAAAGAGCTCATTGTCAAGTGTGTAATGGCTGTAAAACTACATTTGCCATGCTCTGGGATGGCCAAGAGGTTTGGTTGGAGCTCATATGCTTTTAAGTTATGAGTTCAGTTCTAAATGTTTGTTACTATGCGTAGCCATCATCTAATCCTTATTTAACATAACAAAACCAGTGTATTAGGGCTGGGCGGTATGGAATCGTGAACTTTGAAGATCAGCTTCTTTTAAAACTCATATTTGTCAGCATTAGTAAAACTTGAGTGAGGTGGATTTAAATTTATGTATTCACACTTCACATTCACCACCTTAAAGTGGACATAATCAGGACTAAACCCAAAAGGAAACATGAACTAAAAAGGACTAAAATAGTTTACATTTAGGACCAAATAACAGCAAGCCAATATACAGATACAAGTAATTGGAGAATAATCATATTTAAATAATAATCTGGCTTTGGGGAAATCGTTAGATTATTTTTTAGCATATTGGCCCACGACAGCCTATTCTTCACAGGCGCTAACAAAACCTGTGTATGTTGTATTTTAACATAGTTTAATGAGTCCATCCACATCTTCATGTCAGTGGCAAACAATATATTGTCCTACAAACAGGAGGCATCTGGTTGGAATTATTACTGTCAGTGAAGTTTTCTGTGTTCTTGTTTGGTCTTTGTAAGTTAAATGTAAATGTGTAAATCTGCTAAAATACATTTAGTTATTGTAGAAACTAAGAGAAGGTGTCAGCAGTCGCCTCCAGTCTCTCTCTCTAAAACCTTCAAATCAGGTATGAAATCCAGGGGTAATAATGGACTCAGATTTGAACTTTGACAGCCACATCAAATCAATAACATCTGCAGCTTTTTACAACCTAAAAAACATTACAGAAATCAAAGGTATACTGTCAAAACCAGACTCGGAGAGGCTTATCCATGCACGTGTCTCCAGTAGGTTAGACTACTGTAACGGCCTGCCCACTGGCCTCTCCAAACGAGCATTAAAGCAGCTGCAGTACATCCAGAACACTGCTGCTCGGGTCCTGACTAGAACCAGGAAGTACTTCACACATGTGTCCTGTGCTCAGGTCTCTGCACTGGCTCCTGTGGCTCAGAGAATAGACTTTAAAGCAGCTCTGTGAACAAGTCTCTTCATGGACCAGCACCAAAGTACATCTCTGACATGTTAGAGCCATAGGAGCCATCTTCAGGGACCCGCCTCCTGCTGGTGCCAGAGTCAGGACTAAACATGGGGAATCAGCATTTCAGTTCAGCTAAAACCTGGAACAGTCCTGAAGATGTGAGACAGGCCTCTACTTTAAACAGTGTTTAAATCCAGCCTCAAATGGTTCTGTTTAGCTGTGAATATGACTGAAAGGTTTTTATTCTGCACTCTTCTCTTTTAATGTTCTTAATTTTATGATGCTTATTTGTGATTATTTATGCTTTGATTTGTCCAATTGTGATATTATTGCCTTTCTTATTCTGTAAAGCACTTGTGTATGAATTGTGCTATACAAATAAACTTGCCTTGCCTTGAGTTGAATTATGCCTGAATTATCTGTTTTTGCTGCACGCCCTCTTGAACAGACACAATACCACAGACACAGATTTACCCCACCAGACTGCATGTATATTCAGAGTCCGTGTGCAGATAACCACACGACCATCACAGCACACTGCCCTGGCACCCTGACTCCCATTAACCCAGACAGAGAGGTAAATGGACACTGTTGCCCCTGACAACAGCCTTATCTTTACCTCCAATCACTCATGCTGGGTTGTGTGCAGAAATGCCGCCTCCTTCCTCCTTTTCTTCTTCTTGTGATTGAAATCAGAGCAGGTGGCCAGGTGGAGGCGCTGCTCTGGGCCAAGTCCTCCAACATTACACTGTATCAGCATGACACTCCATTATCATGAGGGCTGATGTCGTGTGGAGGACCTCTAAAGTGGCGGTTTTTATATAAAAAAGTTAAATGATTTTTTGAGTTTCTTGAGTCCACTCACAGTAAGACATTTCTTTTTTCAAGGCATCATATTTTTGAACAGTAAACTGTTATCTGTAATAGAATAAAAGTAACAAATGAGCCGCGAAACATCTTCACTCCTACAACTTTTTGTCCAGTTGAAAGATTTAACTTCGGCTTTTACAAAGAATAAAAGTAAGTACGTATGTTTAATGCCATACTTTGGAACATTCCAGACAAACTAGTCTAATAATATTAATACACCAGATAGTGCTTTTTTGGACACTCAAGGACACTTTACAAAAAAACAGCACAAGACGACGGTGGACATCGTGGGGGGATGCCAGACTGAACAGGTGAGTTTTTAGTAGTGGTTTGAAGTGCTGCAGTGAGTCCGAGGTCCTGATGGATTATGGGAGTGGCTTCCAAAGGGCGGGGTCGGCGGCAGTGAAGGCTCAGACCTCCAAGGTTTAGTGCTTTGCCCTGATGAGTGGAGCCAGGAGGTTGGTGTCAGCTGATCTGAGGTGGTGGGTTCGAGGTGGAGGTGGTCGGCGAGAGGACCTTGTATTGGATGAGGTTTTGTACAGGGGGTCGGTGGAGTTGTTTGAGGACGGGGGGGTGATGTGGTCTCTGGAGAGGGTGTGTGGGTGAGGAGGTGGGTGGCAGAGCTTTGGATCTAAGGCAGTTTTTGGAGTAAGTCTAGTGCATCTTTAACAGCAGAAATGGAAGCTTAAAAAAACTACAAACTAAACTGATAATGCTGCATATAATCCCCAAGCATTTTTATCCAGATGTGAGACCATTTTCATGATCAAACCGCCAACCTTTCTCATTCTGTCAATCATATCTACTACATCTACTACACTGCCCGGCACAACCTTGTAACAACCCGACACCTAATGCGTTTACATCGTACAGCTTATTTCCCTCCCGTCTCTCCCTACCACATAAGGCCATCGTGCTAATTAGCATGCAGTGCAGATGAGCGCGCTTGTTGACTTAGCATATAAGTTGTTTGACCTTCGACCCCCCCAGTCTGCAAGCGAGAGGCGCAGTGAAGTGAAGCCGAGGTCCCCGCCATGCCCTCCTCTCTCCAAACATTATGCGAGTCATTAAACGGGTTGGAGAAGTATTTTTTACCACGGATTCTAAAAGTATTTGAGGGTTTCTGTGTCGGTAGTGTCGTTTTGCATGTTAACATTCCTCCCACGCACGCATGTAATGATTTTAACCCAGCCATCAGTGCGGTTAGAGGCTTGTTGATGACTATTAGAGCTCTCACCCAGAATCATACTTAATCAAGCGTCGTTTAGTAGCTCTTTTCAGCGTTTGAGAGACAAGTGGATGAGACAAGCAGGTGCTACAACATCAAGATCAGTCAAGCTATGAAAATAAATAGTAACGCGGGAATACAAATAGAAATGTGAGGTCTTTTGAACAGGGATGAGTTGGTACAGAACGATGAAACTAACGCTGAGTACGACTTAAGGTTCTTGGCACTATAGGGGTAATATGTCACTGACACAATGATCCTGCAGCAGGGCAATCAGGGTAAGCAATTATTAAGAAACCTTATTGTAAAAAAACATAAAAGCTACACAACAAAACTGTAGGATGCACTGATCTGATACTGATATCACTAATACTGAATACATTTACTAGATGAGATATCGGCTTCCAAATATCCTGGCTGGACATATAAATTGATGTAATAAGACTATTCACTGGTTGCAGTTGACCCAGAATAACTAATATGGCTTGAATTTCTATTTATACAAAGTTGTTTTGAAGTCACTTGAGAGATAAATAACAACTACATAACACATTTGCATCAGTTTTAGTCTTATTTAATTATTTTTTTTATGGAAATAGATGAGGTTTTTAGTCACTGCTCTGGCATTGGTTGACATTGGTTGATATAAATCCACAGTATCGCAGCTGGATCAATGCCTCTCTTGTCAGTGCTTGCCTAACTTTAAATTTAAACCCTGACCTTGACCTGATTTAAACCTAGAACTGAACTTTAAATGACGTTGTTACTCCAATAATAAAGGACTTAGACCATGGTGACCTGATTTCTGTTCTCATAAAGGAGCCAGATCTTCATGAATGTGTTTAGTTTAGTTCCCACAAAGTGATGTACACCCACCAATGCACATTACAAAAAATAAAAAGGTTCCTACTAATGCAAATCAAATCAAAAATACTGTATTGCTCATCTGTCAATTTAATGAAAAATATATAGTATAAATCAGGCCTACGGTTGATGTGGTATGGTATTTCTTGGCTTGCATGTCACAACAGCGAGCAAGCAGCTGCATTTACCCATGCATTTCACATCCCCCTTTACTAATTACATTGATTTGTAAGCCAACAAATGGAAGAATGAGACATTTCTTTATTGAATTGACTAATTAGATGTACTATTAATGGCTGCCGAAGGAACGTCATGTTTAATTTCACACTCATTGACATGCGCTGGATGTGGCTGGCATTAATTGAATGATTATTCATTGGGCCTTCCCATTATCTCGCTCACATAATCATTAGACGGCAGCACAGACATTAACCAGTGTGGCTGCCGTGAAAAATCCACCTAATGATTTACAAGTCTCTGCTTAAATGCACAGGCTCCCGGGTTACTGCTGTCAGTCAATAGCAGCACAGTGAGATGTTAAGAGCTATAATGTAATGTGACTGTGAAGAAAACGCCACAAAACAGCGCATTCTGGTTTAAATTGCTGAAAAGTTAAATGTTTTTCACCTGCAGTCAACGATAGCTGCATATTTGCACGTTCGAGCTAAGAACAAATTTCACAATATGCCGTTAACCACATCCAGTCGTTTGGAAAAGCACCACTTCTTCTTGAGGGATTTCAGCCGTACTAAGAAAACAAGTGAGCGCTGAAGATGTGGAAGGAGAGAACGAGGGACAATGCTGCGTGAGAGAAGCTGTTGGCGAGGCTAAATGTAGATGAATGTAAGATAAAGTGGTGACTGAACAATGGAATAGTTTCTGTTTGTGCATGTCGGCTTCTGTCTACGTAAGTGTTTTAATTATGATAATATGTGTCTGACTATTTTTGTTGGGGTTTTTTTTTTTGTTCTGTTTTGTTCTATTTCTGCTCATTAGCCAAAGAAAAGAAATGTTTAAGAGGGGAGTTAAAGAGGCATTTTTTGTTAGGAACGACAATCCATCTTTGAACAGAACCGGAGGCCTTAGACATCATTTATCTCCTATTTATAACTCCATCCTCGGGCTTAAATCAGAACAAGGAAAACAATTGCGCCAGCCAGTCTGCTAATGGTGTGAGTAAAAGGTGTGAGAGCAACCATTAAGGGCTTAAATGATTATGTAAAATACGGCTCAGGCACAGCTCACTCTTACAACAGGTCTGCAGGGCTGCCAGATTCATTTATGACTGGTCTGAAGTTTTTTTTTTATTAACTTGTGGGACATAGTGAGATCCAGTGACACAATTTTGCACGATCGAGTGATTTGGGATTGCTGCTCCCTGCATACATTTACTCTTAACTCTTAGAGAAAATTAATAGTATGCAACAATTTTTCATCGATGTGCAACAAGAGATATAAAGCACAAACATCCTCGCACGGCTTTGAATGCAAAACAGAGAAGGGTCAAGTAAAGCGCCATGAATACATATTTTAAAATCTCTGCACACGGGCCGACCCAGCAGTCTGCTAACAGCTGCTTTCAGTTATGGCACGATTTTATGAGTAAAGTGACAATGATACGCTTTGTGGTGCACAGCCTATCTTCACTTTTTAGGGAGTTTTATATGGGCAGCTTTTTTATGGAGCAGATGTAGCCACTTTTGTCCGGCGTCAGGGGAGAAGGGCCAGTTAGTTTTCATTACACGCTAATAGTTTAATTGCAGAGGATTAAGTGGGCAGTTAAGTGACCGGAGCAAGTGATCAGACACTGACCGATGTAATGATGGTAGGGCTGCATGACACTGGAAAATATTGTTCAACGCGATGAGGCTGTTGAGAGCTGTTACTGGTGTTATTGCAATTTTTACACTTTTTAACACCATAATTGAGGTTATATAAAAATAAAATGTGCAGGCCTACTTGTCAAACTTTAAGGGCCTATATTACGCTAGTGTTTTTTTATAATGTTGTTTCCTCGTCAAAAACAGACCTGGAGTTGTGTTTTGTTTCTTTCACATATGTTTAACCCACAAATCCTGCATATTTAGGCTGAGTAGTTCTCCCAGATCAAAAGCGCTCTATTCCACCTTGTGATGTCATGTGGTAATACAGGAAGTGCTCCACTGTGTTTTTAAACTCCATACTCCATCACTAGAATCATTTGGATGATGTCAGCCCTGAAATTGCCAATCTCTACTGAACTAAAGGTAAAACGTAGCTTTTAATTTGAAAACTGCCACTGCGTGACATCACAAGGTGGAACAGAGCATTTTTTTTGAGCTTTGCAGATGTAGACAGACTAATAATAAAGGATTACTCAAACATGTGTGAATGAAACAAAACACATGGGTATGTTTTTAACAGAGACAAATCCAAGACTAATTTAGGATAAAACATGGAAAATCATAAGTAAAATCAGGATTTTTTTGCTTTGATTAAAAACAAAAATAGCAAAGATCAGATCAAGGTCAGACGGAGAACATCGGTGTTACTGCTGTTTTGATAGTTGCCATGTCGATTCTTGCGTTAGCCAACACTTGATACTTTTGCCATATACTGTGCAGCCATAAATAACAGCATCGCAAGTAGCACTATGGAAAAACAAGATGAACGAAGTTGGCTGGGATGCTGAAACTAGATCCAGACTAATACGGTGTCTATTGATTAGTGGTTATTAGAATAGAGCTTAATCTGTCAATGTGATTGTTATGATCCCAGTGGAGAGCCAGGAAGCCCTCCAGGAAACTGCCTTCCTTTTGAACACGTAACAATCTCCATGTGTTGTAAGCTACATCCAAGAGTGAGGGCGGAAATGGGATCCAGAGGGACTGTTTAAACCGCAGGAATGCCGGGATCTAGTGGAGGAAAATTAAAACCGAGTGGCAGGAAGACCGAGATAAGAAGAGACAGGAGGAGGTCAGCCGGAAAAGTCTGGAGTTATCAGGTTCACACTTCTCTGGTGTCATCTTTAAAGAGGGCATCAGGTATTCAGTCTGAAACAATAACACGCGCAAATACTTATATATATAGTTAATTGTTCGCAGCAATAGTGGGCTAAAATAGCTTGACAATAGAAAAATGCATTGACTTCCTGTTCAAAACTGTCGGACTGATTGGCTCCACCTCTTCATAGTTACATTTCACTTTATTGTGGAAAAATGACTGACATTTTGGACTCAACATCTATAATCTGAAGTATAAATGTTTTAAATAATAACAGTTAAATACAGGATTGTGGGAGGAGATAGGGGGTAGGTGAAAACAGCAATTTTGTAAGCACTCAAGCCTCAAATGCAGGATAATACAGGACATGCATGAATGAATGAAAATACAACTATGAGTAAATTACTGATGAGGGAACAGGGAAAAGCTCACAATAATCGATCTTACAAATGTCCCATTTAAAGTACATGAAACCCAGAGCACTTTTTAACCCATAGCTGAGGACTTGGCGCTCTTTAAGTCAGTATATCTTTAAATCCCTCTTGTCTATCCGGGAGATTTAACAACCCGAGCGCGGCTGTTACAGATGGGCAGATCGGGGAGAGGAGATTTGGTGGTCAGCAGGTGGAGAAAAACCAGACCGTGGCTAAATTCACTACAATTACTGTGAAATATGGGCTAGGGGTGTAATCACTTTCACCTGTGCTTGTAGTAGAGAGTTCGCCAATAAATGAGAGCAGAGCAAATACGCTTCAGCCAGTGACCAACCTGGACCTGTGATCTTCTGCTTCTGGGGTAAAAGCTTAATCAGTTTAATCAAATCTCTTTATAATTTTCTGGTGGAGGATCAGTCACCTGCTTGTCTCATTAAAATGTTGCTTTTGCCTGGAATGTTCCACAGTATGGTACAAACTTACATGTTTTATTGCCAAAATATTAGATTTTGCAAGACAACACCCCCACAGAAAAGATGTCAGATCCCCCACCTAAAAAGTTACAGCGTGCCTCTTTAAAGTTCACTAAAAAGTATTATGTAACCATAGTGATGCATGTATTCACAAGTAGTGCGTCCAGTCATTTGGATGTAATTCTTGCCATGTCTTAAAACCTCTTCACTCAGCACATGTTTTGGAGCTTGTGTATAGTCCAGATGGCAATTGCTCAAGTATAAAAATTGTTAAAGATAAAACCAATAAGTGATAAGTTGTGATTAATCATTAACTTGTTTCAGCGCTAATGGATGTCCCCAACTAGGTGCCTTGAGGATGAGATCAAATATTATTCTCTTCATCTGCCAGTAGTCACATTATTACGCCTGATTGGCTGGTACAGAACGAATGCAGAACGTGAAGTTGAGTACATCCCAGGCATGAGTTATTCAGCTGGAAGGACCTCCTGCTGAGCTCTCTTTGGCTCCCTTTAGTTCCTCATTAGGACCCAGATGCACAGACTTTTAAATCCATTTGTAACATCTCTCTGCCCCACTGCGCCGACGGCTACATAAACATACACCGGGAGAAGATAGGAGTAGTTTCCTCTCTGCATAGGGTTATGTTTAATGAAAGGCAGCACACACACACACAGACACACAGACACAGTATCCCCACATGACCGCTGCCAGCCTGAGTCTCTCTCCGAGCAGACAGGGAATCAGACTGCCTGGGGAACAGCCACTGCAGCTACCAGCGGCGTCTAACAAATCAATGGGGACTGTCAAAGCGCTGAGGAAAAGAGCCTGCTGTGATACACTGACGCAGCCCTTCTCCTGCAAACCACCTGTGGACCAACACGGGGAGGGGGTCCACGCATTCTGTAAAGGAGGGGAAGACAGACTCGAAGAAAGATGGAGGGAAGGAGGGAGGGAGAGATGGAGGGTGTGTGCTGTAAGGTAAGGAGAGAGGTCAGCGGAAGTGCACGAAGCTCTGTTTAATAAACTATGGGCAGGGTTACAATTCAATACTGGCTACTCAGCATGCTGCATTTACCAACTGCACTGGCAGAGCGTGTGCCCTTAAGTCACCTCCTCAGGTTAAGTTTAATCATGCATTTGTTATCAGTAAGTGTACATAAAAATGAAATTAACAGTACACGGAAAACACATGGAAATTGTTTTAATTATACATATTTTAGTATATTAATTATTAGTTATTTTTAGTCTTGGAGAAAGAAAAGAGGTGCAAGATAGGGGAATCATAGTATTTACAACACTTAAAAGATATTTATGCAGTGGCTCTATTACAAACTGTCATTGTGTCCTTAAGCAAGACACTTCACATGTCTTACCTAGTCTGAATGTTGTGTGCCTCGTTTCCGTCAGTCTGCCCCAGATCAACTAAAGGCTACAGAAGTATCTTAACACCATCGAGTGTGTAGTGAATAAATAATGCATAATATTGTAAACTGACTGAGTATGTGGAAAAACGCTTATTAAAGTCTTCGCAATTTCTACAAATATTGCAGAAAACAGCTGTTGTCTGTCTTGATTGCTTGCTGCAAATCCTGAAAAGTGATGTAATGATGCAGCTCTAACCACTAACCATGCTAATGTGCTTCTGTTATGCAGTCTCATTTGGGTGTAGAGCAGAAGAAGACCTTAGGAGACCCACTGCGGAACACCGGCGTCAGTGCATGTCTCTGCAATGGAGGGGGAGGAGAGGTACAAAAGGAGAGAGTGGGAAAGAGGAGAGATGTGACAGGTGGTGCAACACTGCCCCCTCGTGAGCGGCTGTGCGTCTCTGTATCTGTCTGCACACAAAACATTACATGCATCTTCCTGTCTGACACCTGCTGGAGAGGGTCTTTTATGAGCGCAGCTTTACTAAGGATTTCAGCGCAGATACCCTGTCAGCTCTAAATCCCCTGCTCCTCCACCTCTGACACGCGGGCTCCTTGTTTACGATGAGCCACAGTCCGCCAGTAAATTTACCGTCAGTCAGCAAAATAAAGGCTAGAGCAGAGCAGGGAGTCTGTCACTGTCTGCTGTGCACTGGTCTGAGGACATATCTTCACCTGCACAAAGAAAGCACAAACAGATGGAGGTTTTGAAGGATACAGACACACTCGGATATCATTGACCTTCCCCTGACATATTTTCTGCGTTTGCAAAGGATGAAAAATGGTACAAGGCTTCAGATATGCAGTCGTAGTGTAAAAGAGAAATAACTTCGCAAGGCTATTTACTACAGTTTAAAGCTGAACTTTGAAGGGCTTATTCAGGTAGATTATACAACAGCAGAAGCCAAAATCAGACTGTTCAAAGAGCAATATGTGGAAGTAAGCGCTCAGGGACTGAAGATATCTACAAAATATATAGTGTTGTTGCCAGATCCTCCGTTTGGACAAATAAACCCACTTCAAGCTCAAAACACCCAGCTGCAGGGTGTCTTAGCAGGAGTTATAGTAGGAGCAGACCTCATTTAGATACTTAATGTTTCTTGCATGCCAATGAAATCACAATTAAAACAGTTTACAGTAAATCGTGCATTCTGTTTCAGTATTAATCCCTTGTGGAAGTTGTTATTGATATGAAAAACTATAAAAACCTAAAAAACAGTAGCTCCAGGGTGGGATGCACTCATATGTACTTTACCGTATGTGTCAACCATCCTTGCGTTCCACAGTGACCTTGTTAAGTACACACACTCTGTAACTGCTGTGATTAATTAACCCAAAGCTGTATAAGTGCTAACATTTTCTGAGGGCAGCGAAATAAAGCCGTTCACACTCTATAAACTTAACCTCTGCAGTATTATCTTTAAGTAGTTTCCATTGTTCTTTGTTTGTGGACACTTTATTTTGTGCTTACCTCTGAACTTTATGTCTGTTTATGGAAGTCTGCAGTGCTTCATCTGCACATTCGCTTATTTTAAGACTAACAACCCCAAATTTGAACTCATAATGGAATATATTTCACATTTGCTTTAAAGTACAAGTTGGCATTCACATCCTAGAATTGGATGATGTCCAGTAGTTTCAGATGGGCCTCAGGGGCCTATATAAATTGATGGAAAATTCACAGTTTTTGAAAGAATTATGCAAACTTATGATCCACCAATGTTGAACCTGTAAAACTTGCAACAATCCTGTATTTGCATGTGGATAGTACACCGCTTTCTGAAGCTTTTGTGAAAAAAATATGTTCACTTTTGTTTATTTTTACTGACATAGCAGACAATGAATGTAGCACCAGTTTTTGTTTCATGTCGGTTGAAGATAATCACCATAAACAAGTTCAACAAATTTGCAATACAACAGTTAAACAGCAAATTTTACCATAGATTTCAGACTTATCCCCCAGCTCAACTTAAAACTACAGGGATTCTAGTAAAGTTATGATTCCTCGCAACCTATTCTCTCACCTCTTCACCATCTTGTCATATCCGGCATGTCCATGGGGCTTCGTCTCACTATGTCTCATGAAACCACATATTCTCTAATAGGCCTGCTCCCTCTGCCTCTGTCGAAGAAGCCATCTCCTCTTTTCCCTTGTTCACGGGGCGGCAGCTTTGTTCTTAAAATAGCGGGAGAGCTGTGATTCAAATTCAGTCTGGAGTATGGTGGAAAAATGAGACAAGATCAGAGGAGAGAGGAGAGAAAGTACCCGTCTCCCCGGATCACAGCGGCTAAATTGTTCTGCAGTAAATCAGATTAGATGGAGCCCGAGTGGGGACGAGGAGGGGATCATCTTTAATGTGCTCCTTAATGAGAGGGAAAATGTTTGTCTCTGGTGATCCAAGCTCTCATTGTGCAAATTACCTCCAAATCGGCTCAGAATTGGCGCTGATGGGAAGTGGCGTGGGGATGACTTTCAATTAGAGGACTGGACTGACACAATGACAGCATGGATAGGCTGCTATCTGACTAACTAAATGTGGACAAACTAAAACCACTGCAGCTTACTTCTTGACATAACTATTTTCTTCAACCAGATCATCAGAGGTTTGAACATAGAGCTACATTAAACAAAAAAGCACTGAACCACGATCTGACGATATTACCAAAAAAGCAAATATTCACATGGATGAGATGACGCTTAGATTTTTATCACCATATTCCTACTTCTTGTCATTTTCTCCTTCACCCATATCAAGTATATATTCTGGTTTAAAGCAGACATATTACGCTGAATTGACTTTTAAGAGCTTTTTAAATGGATTCCACTCATCGTCGGCTGACCCAGAGTTGTATTGTAAGTGATTCATGCAGGTTTGAGTAATCCTGTGGTCTTGTATTCAAGGCTTGAGTGCTCAGACAATTTCCTTTTTCACCAGCCTCTTGTCCTCAAATGGCCCTGTACGTTCTGTGGTTCTATTAAAAAAAATGTAGACTTGGGGTTATGCACATCGAGTTCAGAGTTAGATGTCACATATCTATTTTTCAAAACTAAAAACATGGAAGGCTCTAAATGAAAATCTGCTGCTTGCTGTGGAGAAAACTAAAAAGACAAAGCCAGCGGCAAAGAATCAGTTCTGCAGTTTTGAACAGGAAGTCAATAGATCAATGTCTATTAAGTTCTTTTAGAGGAAAATTGAGTTGCACAATAACGCCTGTGCATGTCACACACTATCACTAAATACTGGAAAAAAGCAGAGTATGGTGCATGTTAGAGGCGCCATATGGAACTTCTCTTTTGTGGGTCAGCCACCCGCTTTATCTCCATAGAGAAGGTTTTCCTTTGCCTGGCATGTTCCACAGTATGTCGTTAAACATATTTATCATGCATTTATTCAACTGCAAGTGTTTTTAGTGCCTTGTAATACCGTGTAACCTTGTAAAACAATTTGTACTATGAGAAGCGTCACCCGCCGTTTCCATGGAGACAGATCAGATTAATGCCATGACATGGAACATTCCAGGAAACATCTCCATGGAATGGAGACAAGCAAATGGTAGAATGTTTGACAGATAAATTACAAAGTGTACCTTTAAGAGCGATTTTGTATGGACAACAGAAGTGCTGAAGTTGCTGATTCTGCGGCTTGGCGGCGCCTTGACTAATGCTGAGATTTGCTGTAATCCAAACACTTGTAAACCTCTTCAATTATCCTGCACCTCGTGAAAAAGCTCAGTGTGAACAGATGTATTTACAGAGACACACGCCGGAGCTGTTTACAATAACACCAAAGATCCAGCAATTACACAGCATCTCCACACGCTTAATTAAAGCTGTATCCTGCGCCGGCTTTTATCTCTGTCACTAAATCATCATAATCTGGAAAATTAAACATCTTGTCTGCAGAGATGTTGAAATGATTATACTTCAAACAGATTTGCAGCAGCACATTTAGGTTATATACAGCAAAGTGCTCAAAAAGACCATGCTCTTAGTACAATGTACTGCATTATAAGGTAGAATAATATCAATGATTATATGGTTTCCAAAATAGCCCAGTTTTACTACAAATAACAGATCGTTCCCACTTGTGTATGCAGAATCTTTCAGACTGAAGCAAACTTATGACTGACCTAGATGTAGCACAGCATTTGAAGGTCTTGCCCAGTTACTGACCCAGACTGTACTATAGTGACCACAGTAGAGAACATCCTGATCTGTACAAGACAGAGTATGTCTTTAAACCAGACAATATAAGAAGACGGTAGTGCTTTGTTAAAAGGTAATTACTTTATAAAGATTAGAAACAGTAATGGCTCAAGTGCTGTACCCTCTGGGACACCACAGTCCAACTCTGTCTATCCACATACAACAGCTGTAGAGGAAGGTTTCAGTATCATTTTACAATTGTGTGTCTCAACTAGTTAGCTTAGTGTTGTTCATAGAAAACAGATGTTCGGAAACTACTCTAAAAACGTCAGTTTAAAGGTTTTTGAGCCTATGCTTGCTTTGAAAATGGATTAGTGAGAGGTTGTTTTTGATGTTTCTTCTTGTAGTTAAGATAGACAGGTCATATCAACATGCTGAATGCTTTAGATTCCACTCTAAAAGTGTCCTTGGTTTGGTAAATATTGTGAATTAAATCTTTTCATCATGTTGCCATTTTTTTTCCTACAAATTATATAGAGCTCATGAGAATTCTCCACTTTCACCCTCAGTTTACAAAAGTACATTTCTGCTTGTACTATTTCCAAACCTCAAGTCTAAACCAACCACTTGTCCACTTGGCAAGCCAAACCCCGCAGGTACGAAGCCCTTTGACCCCTGAGCAACAGCGGTAGCCTCGTGGCCTGATTAAACTGCTTCGGGACGTCCCCCACACTGTAGTATTGATCACTGGTGAGTTTACTTCGGTGGGTGGCAGGTGCAACTCTCCACGCGGTAATGCTGGATGATATGAGGTCGCTGAAGCCCCTCAGAAGATTAACGGTGGGCTGTCAGTGCAGTGTAATCGTAGTGTGAAATCAATGCCTCTCACACAAACCCCATGTGGAGTGCATTAGATTATAGTGAAAGGCGTGCGTAGCCTCAGGACACAGACTGACACAAATTAGTGAAATTATTAAGAGGCGACGCTGCGCAAGTTGACTGCAAATTAGAAAGCTTAATGAGGGGAATTATGTGTTAAATGTGTTGTATGGGAACGAGTCCTTTTACATTAGTGTCTCTATTATTCTTCTCGAAGGCTAGCAATGGATTTTTTTAACATATGTGCCCATTGTCTGTTATAAATGTTGGTATATCACAACATTATACTGGTCTACATAGAAGGCAGGTCAAATTTGTAATCGCAAAGTGCCACCTGTGCCATTACTTTGACTAAAATTGTCCACATTTTAGCATATCTCCATGGAAAAAGCAGGTCAGATCTATGGAGAGGAGACCCCGCACACTGTAATGAAAGAAAGAAATGTAAAATAGATACATATAACGCCATGCAGTGGAATATTTCAGCCAAAGCAATGACGAACACTACAGTAGAATAGTTACATGGCCCAGCTTTAAAATACAATCAAATGTTTCCCAATCAGCTCCATTTCGTTTGCTATTGTAAAATCCTTCTCCACATTACAGTCATTAATAGAACTGTCCATCACTGAACGCTGGGTGATCTGATGCGGAAAACCAAAATATTACATTAAAAATTCATTGTTTCCGTTTAACTCCTGCTGTGCTGATAAAGCCTGGAGTAGTGTTTGAAAGCTTTGGGATTGAGTGCTGCTTGTGAAGCTAAAAATATTGAATTCTTTTCATAAAGCGCTTGAATGGATCTCATCACGCCGCCAGCTTCAGCCATCACTATTAATAATATCCTCTTTTCATAACGCCCATGATTTCTTTTATTTACGCCCATGTGGCTGCCAGGGGAGAGCGGCCGCGCATAATGACTGCTAATAAATGAAGCCCAATAGAGGTGTCACATCTCATTTGGAGTCATTTGCACATGATTGTGTTTGTTTATGTTCGGTCTGCTAGGGAGAAAAAAAGCTTTGACTGGCAAATCGCTGGAATTAATGAATTTGACTAAGCGAGACCCCCCCCCACACAAACACACACACACACCTCCACATCTCCCCACCCCTTGGTTCTTTGTATTGGCTCTTTTGGCAGGATCTCAGCGTTCCTGATCACAGCTGTCACACGTCAACACATATCTCTCTTTCATATGCCCACGGTGTTATTAGAGCTAAAAAGCAATCAAAGGCAATGAGGGACGGGATTACGCTCAGGATGAAGGCACATAAGGTACTAAGCGAACCACAATATGAGCTTTACTATATTCTTGTCTACACACTCAGTCAGTCTATGAATCAAGACTTGAGACTTATGTGAACAGGCAGCACATGTCATTTTTTGTTCATTTCATAGAACACCGGTGACAAGTGTATTAATATTACTTTGCCGTTTGCAGTAGATCAGTGGCTGTCAACGTTTTCACACTGAGTACCACTAAAGGAAAGACTACCACCAGATCTAAATCAGCGCTAGGTCTAATCTAGAACTAAACCAAGTCTAAGAGTGGACTACACCATTTCCATTGTAGGTCTAAACAAGAAATTATCCAAAAGAAGACACAAAAGTAGATAAAATTAACTCTAAATTAGGCAAACCCACAAAACGAAGAGCTGTCCAAGATGGTCAGTGGTCACATTTTTGTACAGCGCTTTTCCACCTTCAAGGCACTCAAAGCACTTTACATCCAGGAACCCAGGAGCTGAAATCCCACCACCGACCTGTGGGTCAGTGGATCTGATCACTCAACCGATGATGTTTATGTCGAGAGCGGGATTCGAACCGTCAACCTTCAGATCACTGGACAAACACTCCTCTACCAGCTCAGCTACTTGTAAAATGTTGTTGTGATCCCAAATTAACAGCTAATTTGTTCCATATGAGGGTTTCTTGAACAGATAAAGAAAGCATTCTATGGAAGCAAGAAGGTCATCTACAATATACATTCTCAAAATATATTGATCTTCTTATCATTACTTGCAATGACAGTAAATTTGCAACCAATCTCTCTCAGTTGAATAGGGAAGGACATACAAAACTATCTCCCCCTCGCACCTCACCCATCTATCCTCAGCCCACATCTCGCTCTCTGATCCTGTAATCTGAGGACTACAGACTGCTAGAACCATTTATGTCTCCAGTATTCTTCAAATAAAAACACCATTTTGGTTGTGGTTGTGTAGACATGGTCCTGGCACCTTCATGAAGTATTCAGCCTGCACAAACAGCCGTGCCAGTCTGGAGCTCCACCATAACTGCTGCTGATATAAATAATGCATCACTCGACAAGGTGAAACATGTTTTCTGCCTCATCAACACTACTTCCTGTGATAGCAAAAAGTGTCGACAGCTCTGCCCTTACCATACGTTTGCCGCTTCACTTTCTTTAGAACTCCGGCATGGAAAATAACACAAGAAATATGTACGTTTTGATCTCGGAGCCAAGCAACGGATTCTGGTAGGCATTATGTTGTAAACTCAAAAAGTTCTGAAAAATGTGATTTCACTCCAGGCCTGTGCTGAGGGCATTCAGACAAAACACAATACTTTCAGAGTTCTAGTCGACATTCTTGTGCACTTTTATTCTGCGACTGAAAGCAAAGGCATTTTTGGGAAACGCTGGTGGGTATAAAACTTCTTATAAGCAGCAAACTATTTATTTTGACAATGTGGCTTCTACAGGGACTGAGAACGCACTGACAGGGTTAGAAATGCAACCCATTTTATCACTGGTCAAATGTAAGGTTGACATATAGATCATCCCGGAATGTGCAGAAACTAAATAATACAACTAAGGTGACTGCAGTTTGTATGTCATTTTTAGCTTTAGATGCTTCTATTAAAGGTGCGCTATGTAACTTTTCTGGTGGAGATTCCGCCACCTTCTTGTCTCCATGGAGATGTTGATAAGGGTCCCATTTTTATACAGCACTTTTCCATCTTCAAGGCATTCACATCAAGAAACCACTCACCCAGTCACACACACATTCAGACACCAGCGTACACAGACACTGGAGACGTCTTGCCCAATAACACAAAGGCGTCATTCATTTGTGCAAGCTGGAATCGCTCCGCCAACCAGTGAGTCGGTGGATGTGACCGTTCTACTAATGATGGTTATGTCGAGAGCGGGATTCGAACCTGCAACCTTTGGATCAGTGGACGAACACTCTACCAACTGACTGACTGTGTATTTATTTCATATGGACACAGCAAGTACCGTATTTTCCAGGCTATAAGTCGCTCCGGAGTATAAGTCACACCAGCATAAAATGCGTAATAATGAAGAAAAAAGCATATATAGGTCACATTTTGGGGAAATTTATTTGACAAAATCCAAGACCAAGAACAGACATTTTATAATAATAATAAAATAGAGAACAACAGGATGAATACTGGTATATTTATTCAGCTACAGGAAGCATAGACAACAAACTGAATACATGTCTGGTCTGTTAACGTAAGATATTAACAGATAATCAGACTGACTAAAGCATAAAAAACAAGCTAAGTTTGTTTTTTATGCTTTAGACTTCACTTCAAATCACTAAATCCACTGAATTGTCCATCCTCAGTGTAGCTTCTGAACAGCTCCACTTGCTCCAGAAGTAGATGTAGCGCCACTTCCTCTTCCGTATCGCTGTCATACTGGTACACAAGCCTAGAGCGCCCTCGTGTGACAATAACAAAGATGTGAAAGATTATATATATTTTAATAATTTCACATATAAGTCACATCTGAGTATAAGTCACACCCCCGAACTATGAAAAAATGTGTGAGACTTATAGTCCGGAAAATACTGTACATTGAACAAACCAGATGCATGGTTTTGAAGTATTATATCAAGAAAGATGACACCGCCAAGCTAAGTTACAGGTCAGATCTGTGGAGAGACGACCTCACACAGTACGAATGATGCTTGTTTTTCAAGGTATTTTTAAGAATAGAAACACTTACATTTTAATTCATACAAGTTAGATTATTTTAATGCCATACTCAAGAAAATCCCAGACAAAGCAAAAACACAAGCAGAAGGCAGACTTCCCACCAGAAATGTTACATAGTGCACCTTTATAGACTGAGGAGTACAAAAAGCCAAGAGAAAAATAGAGAGATGTCCAGGAGCTGTTGATATCGATCCAATTCAACAACAGAAAACGGGATATTGTTTCAGTAAATGCGTGACTTCGGCCAAACTCCTGATAACATTGTGTGTATTGATCGATCTGCAGATAAAAAACGTTCAGATTCACGCCGCTGAGACAGATTTTTTTGGCAGTAACATCCCTCTTATCTCTTTAAAAAGAACACGCCCTGATTTGAACTTAGACAGACAGCTTTAGATATCGCTCTGTAAGCTTCATTTAGTCATACACAGCTCCGGGCAGCACAGGGTGGGCTCATAATAACTCATAATACAACACTTTTGTAGAGATATAAGAAGGTATAGGAGAAATATTAAGACTGAAATCAGTTTTTATACAGTTTGATTTAATAAAGCCAGTCACTAACAAGATGAACGGTGATCTATAAGACAATGTGAATTAAAATGAAGGATTTCCCTGTTGTTTAGTCACAGTATCAATAATCGGGAATTACTGTAAAACCATGATGTTCTCACAATAATCCTAACTAGGGCTACTCAGTTATGAACACAAATATGATCCAGATTCTATTAACCATAACTGAAATTATGGAGAGATACTGCGATAAACGATAATATTGAAACTACTTTATGCCACTAGCACAATAGAAATAAAGCAAAATAATCCAAATTACTTATTTTTCAGGAGACAGTATCATTAAAAGACATGTGCAAATAAATAAGCATAAGCAAAAAGTAACTAGAGAAGTTACTTTTTCATCCCTCTGCAGCTCAAACCAAAAAATAACAAAAACATCTCCCTAATATTGCAAAAATATACCCACGAGAAAAACTGAGCCCCAAAATATATTGCCCCAGCTTTCATCTGCTGAACAATAAGTCGGTGTAGTAATTATCATGACGGGTCTGATTGAAACCACGATTATTCAAACAAGTATTTGCAGAGAGACCGTGGTGCAAATAAAGAGAACAAGCAGATGAAATGAAAGTAGAAGAAGAATCTAGAGCAGAAAAGGAGCCCCAACTTTTTCAGAAACACCTTTATACTTATACTATACTATACTATACTGTACTATACTATGTGTACTACACTATTCTATACATACTATACTATATATACTATACTATATATACTGTACTATACAATGCTATTTATACTATACTATACTACACTACACAGGTGTATAGTATAGTATATATAATTGGTGGGTGTAATAATTCATTGATTATTTAGATGAACAATAATAATAAATATATATTTTTATATTTTTATATTGCTCTTTTCACAGTAACTCAAAGACAGTTTACAATAGTTTAACATAAAACAAGAGCAGGACAAACATCTCTTACCATAACAGTAAAAGTGATATCATGAATCCAGAAATGCCTCTATCCAGCCTGCTAACACCAACATAGTGGTTACTCTTGTTTCTAAGTGAATACTGTTTTATAAATAATAACCAGAGCTTGAACCAGAGCTTACAACAGGAGCCTATTTCTATGTTAGGTGAACATCTCCACCCTGTGGCCAACAAGGGCTCTCACTAAACAGCCCATTAAAATCCACTTAGACCAACATTACATCACTTTGTAAATGTTACCATAAAAAGAACAACTCCCAGGGCTTTTGTCAATCAAATAGAAAGCTAATTAACTTTTCCTTTATAAACATTATGAGTGTGTAAAGGGACAAGAAATGGAGGTGAAATTACAGGTGAACTTGACAAGGCTCTTAGGTGCACTCAGACTTGTATGAATCATTACGAGTGACACGGCCGTTTAACAAGAGGCCAGAGCGGCAGAGTTTAATATCCTCTACTAAAAGAGGCTTCAGAGGCTGACTCAGTGCAGCGTGTGAAAAGCTCTCATCTGCAGCCTTAAGTGGAACGTCTTTAACTACACTAATACACGCCTGCCATCACAGCCATGAATTGTGCTATTGATTTTCCACTGCTCTGTTTCCACACACGCACCCGGCTGCTTTAAACAGCTCCTCTTATTCATGCCAGCGCTGGTATCCCTCATTGATTCACTACGAGCTTCAAATTAGCCAACTCATTAGTCAACAGCATTACAGATCTGCAGCTATCCGGATTATTACACGGATGGGTGGAAGAGAGGGAGATTTAATGAAACGCTTTGGTTAGTCACAAAATCCACACACCTCGTCTTTTTTCCTAATTCCTTGTGCGCTTGCTCGAGGAATTATTATGTTTTTGCTCTTAATCTTATGTGTTTAAGACGACACATGCTTTTTACAACTGCTTGTTATCAGTAAAATGTAAAACAAATCGCTTTAAAAGACCAAAGCTATGCCTGAAGTGGGTTAATGATGTGCCTTTGTGATTCATAATGGGCTCTTATCTCAGTGCTTTCGCTCTTTAGCTACACCAAACAACATAAAAGGTAATTAAGTTTCTGACAATATCATTATTCATTATAGTGTTTAGAGGGAGGAATCGGTTTGTTTGACATGGAAGTGTGGGTAGATAAGAGGGGCTGTAGCTAATTGTCAGGTTGTAGCAGTTAGGCCTGTCATGATAACACATTTTGAAGCAAATATAGACAATACATGATAATACTGAACCTAAATTATGCCTCTGACACAAAAAAAAGCAGATTAAAACCACAAAAACTAGTGTAAATCTGCAATAGTGTTAAAAAAATCAAGCAAGCAGGTCCACCTCTCCACAGATCTGACCTGTAACTTAGCCTATTGTACTATCTGCTCGTCTCCATGGAGTTAGGTAGGTTTAACACAGTGGAGCATTCCAGATAAAGCAACAATATCTCCATAGAGACGAGCAGACGGTGAAGCCTCCACCAGAAAAGTTACATAGTGCGACTTTAATGTCTTGACCAGTGTGTTCCACAGTATGACATACATAGTGCATCATTAAAGTACACCTCACATCACAGTTGTCCACCAGGTTTAGGTCTGCAATTCATAAAATGCTTTAAAATTTCATTCAGAACAGCACAGAACAAACAATATACTGGTCCCTCGTTTATCGAGGGGGTCACGTTCTAAAAATAACCTGCAATAGGCGAAATCCCTGAAGTGGTCAGCTTCTTAGCGCTATTTTTCATAATTATTCTATATGTTTTAAGGCTGTAAAACACCTCACCACACACTTTATACACTTTTCTCAGACAGGCTTTAACATTTTCTCACATTTCTCTTTTGACTCTCAAAGTTCAAACCTTCGTAGGTGCCTTTGTCGATGCAGAACGTTTCATCGACATTGTGGGTTTTTTGGGGAGAAAACTTGCAAACATACAGCACTTCAGAGTCACAACAACAACTCAACAAGGCCGTGAAAGGTGAACTGCGTGAGATGAGGTACAACTGTGCTACATTAAGGTTGTCAAAAGTATCAAAAATCAAATACTAATCAATACTAAAACTCTTTAGCGCAAGTATCAGTACTGAAAAAGTCACATCAACAGGACAGAAATGAACCTTTTCTGGATAAGTTTAGAATGATCTTGAGCTGTATCAGAACAAGTATAAAACACATAGACGAGTATACGCCCATGGACCACTATGGAACCACCTGGACGACAGAGGTATTACACAGATACACAGAGGCCACATGGGAAAATTAACCAAAGTACTATTATATTGAAAATCACATTCTATTGTCCACAGAAAGGAAGTTGTTTAATTATCATCGTGGTGTTGGAATCAGTATTTAGTATCAAGTATCCTTAGTATCGAAATCGACTTTGACATTTCAGTATTGTGACAAAACAAATGTTACTCTACTACGAAAAACACTAGCAAAAACCTGTAATCTCTCGTTGCAGTAAAACCCCTAATCATACCCAGCGCGTTGTTGGAGCTCTAATTCGCTCCCCCTTGACCAGTGACTTCACCATTCATCACAGGGACAAAGTGGTGGTGTTCTTTGATTAAAACTGGAGCCATGCGTTACAGCTGACAAATGGCCTCCCACTTGGGCCCGTGCAGCCGTTTGATAAAGCCCCACGCGCTCACTGCAGCTAATGGGAGCGGTCCAAAGCTTAGATGGACAATTTAACACAGACCTGCCAAGTGAATAATGACGACCTCCTAATAGACAAATACTTAGCCTGTGTGGGTCTTATACCTCTGTTTTAGGTCCAGTTTTGTGGTAGAATTTCAACTGAATACAGAAAGAGAAATTACATGCGGTGCAACACATTAAATATTATGCAAAATTGACTTTCATGACCTTCTAATCATGTTCCCACATTAACTTGCTCAAAGTTGTGTTTCAGTTTCAGTTCATTTGTGCATGTTTGAGTGATCCTCAAACATGTTCTGAATTTGAGGCTTGAGTGCTCAGAATATTTCTGTTCTCACGTACCCCCCATCCCCACCCACAGTGCACACTAACTGTTAACTGCACATTAAGCTCAGTTTTTATCGCAATTGTTTTTTATAGTTCACAAAGGACATCAGTGCAGTGCTGGAGTTTACATAGTAGCATGCTCACATGGCTAAGTGCTGGTGATTCTTTATTGTGCATGTCTTGCGACTTATTGTAATAGACAAACTATCGCCTGCATAGAGAGGTATAGCATGTCCACATGGTGGTAAAGATAACACTCATTGTTATGCTAAAAGTGGCTCTTTCACAGTTAGCGCGGAGCACAGTCATCAAAAGTAAATACTAAATACTTCTCTACTGGAACTATACCTAACTGCAGTGATTTTATTAAACATTTATTACATTTTTAGTACAGATTTACAGTTATTCCAGTGAAAAAAACTAACTAATAGGAATCAATGAGAAACTGTTTTATATTATTGACTATGTTAATTTCCACTGTGTAATTTTTTATTGTTTGTCAGGGGCTGCAGATGGAAACGAGCTGTTTAGTTATAATCTGGTGCAGATCATCTCTGTTTTATGAGCATAATGTCTCTGTACATTGTCCCTTCAAATAAAGACTAAACTAACTAAAAAGTATATTAAAAAAAAGTATATAAAAATTATATATAAATTATATAATGAAAAACTGAATTGGATAATAAATAATGAAAAACTAATTGGATTTACCACTGTAATAGAATAATGTCTGATATTGGTATCAGTAGTCGGTATCAGCAAGTACTCAAAAAAGTGAAGTACAACTACTAATTTTGAAAAAATTGGAGTAGGTGCATCCCTAACTAAAAGCCTCCTAACGCCCAGCAGACGTGTTACATTTGAGGCACATTTCATAAATTCTTCAAAGGAGTCAGCCAGATGAAAAGAAGTGCCATGAGTGAAAGCAGTAAACCTTTAGTGCACTGTGAGCTCTGATCTGTCAGAGACGGGCCGCAGGTGAAGTCAGCTGTCACCCTGATCTACAGCCCCCCGACACACGCACTAATGTGGCCTAAACCCACGCAGACGCTGGAAATGATGCAGTCATTGTGGAGGAAATTGGAAATCAATTCTTGTCATCACTGAACATAACTCCTTTTTAGTGGAGCTGGGCAGCGCTCACATGTGTTTGAGTGGGCTGCAATAAAGACATAGAAGAAAAAGAGGAGGCTATTAAAGGAAAGCCATTTAACATAAAAACAACTGACAATGATACAATGATACAATGAGCTTGAACTAGAATCAGGAATTACCTTAATATGATACGTGGTAGATCAGTGTAATCCAAATGATTTCATTTACGACAATTATCGTGTTCAGGTCTGTCTTGCAGTGGTACGTTGCAAAGATATTTCTGGCATGTTCCTTCCTAGTTTATTACCAACCGATAAATCCTTTAATATGAAAAAAGAGCAAACCCTGTAGTTCAGACTTTTATAAAAATGCAAGGCATTCTTTTTACTTTTATTCTTCTCTCAAATGCTAAAGCTCCTGGATGGGTTTAAAATGTGCACTTTGAACAGAATCCTACTCTCAAAACACAACTTTCAAAGCAATTTATAATTACAATGCCATAATTGCCTTAATTCATTCATGTAGGTTTCTTATACATGTGTGAGCCTTTACTTCTCCTGCAGACTGTGAAATTAACTGTAATAATGGCACATAACTGAAGTACAAGCCACACGAGGAGCTGAGGAGGACGCTGGTACAGTATAAGCTGTTGATGTAGGTCATTGCATTAGCCGGGACAATACAGTGCCTCTGCCTGCTGCGCGCCCTCATAACGCCCATCCCAAGGGCACCTGAGCTCAATAAGAAGCAATCAACAACCTCGGCACGCCCTCCCGAGATCATCTCCCCACAATGCACCACTCCAGCTCCAACCCCCATCCATTATGCATCAAAACCACGCTACCAATCTCCTCAAATAGAGCACAATGTCAGCCGTGATAGAGGAGGATCGGTCTATGGACTGGGAATCAAAGCAGGAGAACTCCCAGGAGCATAAACATTCCACTTTGCGTTCCCTTGTTGTTCTTTGTTTTTCTTTGTTTGTGCTGTTATTTGAGTTGTATGTTCACGTGTCTCTCGGGACTCCCCTCTGTAGCACCAGTCATTCGTCATCCTAATTGGTTGTGTTTAGAGAGCAACTGTTGTGCCCGTTGGAGATGCTTCTGGTCAAAAACAGACGGTGGCCCCAGCGATCAAAGATGGATGGCTATGTAAATGCAACTGGCCACAGATAAGATTATGCACAGCTTGTTGGAAACTTGTCGGAGCGTCCTTTATCTTCATGAGCCTGCAGCTACATCTGATCCTATGCATGCTTCTAAATGGCATTGCATTAGGGTTTTATTGCATTAGGTACAAGAACAGTCTACCTTAATGTACAGGCCATTATACTGAGAGGAACAGGAGCCAGCACATTAACAGAGTCAAGGAAATGTACGAAATTAAAATACTATAACTGAAATATTATGAGTTCATGTTGCCATAATGGTAGTGCCCCGCCTACCACTAATACCACAGCCATGCATTTCACAATTCACATGTCACAATTCGATATACCCCGAGACCGATAACAAGGACGATTTATTTATGATTTTTCTATGAATTTTTGTGTTTGTTGTAGTAGTCCTGTCAAAAGTATCGAAAATCAGATTGATACTAAAACCAGTACTGAAAACTAGATCATTTTTTGAGCAAGTATCAGTACTAAAAAGTCACATTCACGGGACAGAAATGAGCCTTTCCTGAATGTCTTTAGAATGATCTTGAGCTGTATCAGAACAATAAGACAAATAGACTAGTGTACACCAATGGACGACTATGGAACCTACCTGGACGACTGAGGACACAGATATAAGGCCACATGGTCCTACGATTTCATTTTTAAAATGACATTCTACTGTCTAAATAAAGACTGTTTTCATTATCATCGTGGTATTGGAACTGGCATTAAGTATCAAGTCTATTCCTTAGTATACAAGTTTGAAATTTTAGTATCGTGACAACACACAAAAGTAACATTTTATTTCTATATGCTAAATACCGTATTTCTACAACATGTACAGTCGGTTCAACAGTGAAGGACGTGTTCTTTGATGAATGGGAGGGCAGAAACTAGACCAAATCCATCTTTGTCCATCCTGTATTATACAAGGTAACAGTATATGACTCATAATGACCCATCTTTCACTCCATCTAATCTCCACAGATCCTCCATTTCCTGGAGCCAGTGCTGTCAGGTGAACATTTAATGACACTGAGCACTCATCAGTCATATTAACAATCATCTTTAAAGAACATTTCCTTTAACACCTTCAGATTGGGTTTATACTGTAAAATATCACAGGTACAGTTAAGTCCTAAAGTTTGACAACTGAAAATTCAGCAAAACAGAAAATTTTACATTTCCCCAACAATGTTCTTAAAACTGTAAAAGGCTAGAAGTAGTATGAGAAGTGCTGGTTTCAGCACCAAAATGAGCCAGTTGCAATCCATGCAGCAGATCCTTTCTCAATAGTAGTGGTGCTGCATTTGAACATTTCTTCTCAACTTATAATCAGAGGCACTGACAGTGAACTGGTGACTGCCCAGAGCCGGGACTTGAACCACACCCCGGGACCCTACGATACACTTTTGTTGGTTTCAGGTTTGGTTTCTTTGCTCACACAATCATTTAAACGTGTGATGCCTGTGAAGCATGATGGGTAATAAAACATGTAACAGTCAAGGGCATGTTCTGAGTCATATCTGAACCCTGGTCTTCAGTTTGCAAGTCCGCTGCCTTTCCAATTACACCATCAGTACACTGTGTACCAGAGCTGCGGTATTCTACACTTTTTTACCCGTGTTTTAACAAGCAAAGTTTGCTGCCGTCAGTGCCTACATAGCATGGAAAACGTTTCAGAAATGTAAAAAAAATAGGAGAAGACTTGTTATTGACCATTGTAAAAACTAGCGGCAGATGAGCGAGTGAGTTTGGTGACACCTGCTTTTTCTTTTTAGATTTCTGCAGTTAAACAAGACTCATAACACGACATAATGCATAAAAATATGTTATTCAGAAGTGAAGTGAAGCATAGTTAAATATTGGTTTCAAATATCTCCAACAGCTCAGCCTTTATCTAAAATACTTGAATAGTGTAACATAAGGGCACTCAACTCCACTGTTATTCTGCCGTGTGAAGTAAGGGTCTTGCCCCTAATTAGACCTAATAAATTCCGAACACAACATCTGGACAGCCGGCGCAGCTCAGCCTCCTCAGTGTGACAGCTGTGTATCAAAATGCACATATAAAACAGAGCGGGAGAAAGTGGACCAGCAGCCTGTGAGCGCGTACCTCTCCACCACTCGTCTGACGGAGGGTTGCACTTTTCTTGGACCACGGACCATCTGCCTCCTCCTCGCCGCATATGCTTCGGTCGTGTTGCAGAATGAGCCACGCCGTCCACGTCTGCCTTTCATCTACTCCTTTGATGGATCTGCAAGAGAGAGGAGCAGCTAATTGTGATTCCACTTTCAATATCAAAGTTCTCTCGTTTGAGATACACCAATAATCCAATACCACTTTTAGACACATTATAGTAACATATAGTAACACAATCCTCCAGCTAAAGTAATCCTAATCCTAATCCAAGCCTAGCCCAGAGATTAACTGTTGGGTGCAGTCATATTTTGGTCATTAGTATTAAACTATACACATAAATAAGTACGGTAAGTGTTTAAATTTAGTTAAAAGCCTATATTATGCATTTTTTAATCTATCATTCACACAAATCCTGCATATTAAGGCAGGAAACACTCTGTTCCACCTTGTGATGTCATCATGTGGTAATACAGGAAGTGCTCTATTGTGTTTTTAAACTCCATACACTTTCACTAGAATCATTTGGACGATTTCAACCCTGGAATTGCCGATCTCTACTAAACAAAGGTAAAAAGGTAAGTGTTAACTTGAAAACTACCACTTCATGACATCACGAGGTGGAACAGAGCATTTTGAGCTTTGGAGATGTAGACAGACTAATAATGAAGTGTTACTCAAACATGTCAGAATGAAACAAAACACAACTCCAGGTATGGTTTTGATGAGGTAAGAACATTGTAGCATTGCTTAAAGAATAGATTTTGTGTAATATAAACCTTTAAATGTCTTTTATTTTATATCTATATACAACTAAAGAAAGCTGTATTTTAGCTGCGTAACCCCTGCACCAAAACACTCATTGCACTTGTCCGTAATAACACTGCTGTAGTGTAGTCCCAGGCATGACTTTAGATCTTACTATGGACAGACAGACACACACATGCACACACCCCACCCACACACCACACAAGACGAACATATCCTCAGTCTCTGCTCCAGAGCTGAGTGCTTCCTCCTCCGTGTGTGGTCCTCTGTCAGCGCCTCTCTCAAACTGCTCAAGCGCACCCACAGCTGTCCATCAAACCTCATATGAAGAGACAGTTGAAACCTCACAGGCCCTCTCCTCCTTTCCTTTTCAATAACAATCTTTCAAGGCATGAATGAGTTGTTTAAATGCTTCCAAGTAATTACTGAATGGTCCTCCTTCATGCTTTATTCATTAAAAAAAAACATGTTTAAATACCCTTATTTGACTTTTTAGCAGACTTTTTACTCGCTCTAGTTCTTTCACTTTCTATAAGCTCTCAGTAATCCTTTGGTTTCAACTAGGGATGAGTGATATTGACACAAATTAGTATTAAGGTTAGGGTTAGGCTAGGGTTAGAGTAGCATTAGGTTAGGGTTACGTTAGAGTTAGGGTAGGGTTAGGTAAGGTTAGGGTTAGGTTAGGATTAGGGTAGGTTTAGTGTTAAGGTTAGATTTAGGGTAGGGTTGGGTTAGGTTAGGTTAGCCTCCTAAGACCTGAGCTATTGCACGACTTTATTACTTTCTCTTTTTTATTTGGGCCGATTGGGACCTGATGAGTGTAAAAACAAAGAAATATCTTTTTTACGATATGTAGTTTCTGAGAATAATGATGTCCACATATAAGGACATCCGTTCTACATTTTAATCATTTTGACAGAACATTTGAATAATGATTTGCAAAAACTATTAAGTGCCTGAACAGAGCAACATTTGTCCTGAGTGTAAAAACAATTGTTCCTCTTGGAACAATGTGGCTAATTTGAAGTGCTGCAAAGAGGTGCAAGAAGACGTAAGCCTTTACAAAAAAAAAAAAAAAAAAAAAGAATAAATAAATACAATTCTGAACATTCTAAACTCTTAAAGATATATTAACTGAACATTTTTGCATTGTTGCTGTTCTCGTGTGCTGTTCTTAAAGCCAGATGTTAACTACAATCATTTCAGTTCATAAGATAAGAATTATAAGATGAAAAAATGGCTATACTATGAAAATCTTATGAAATTAATTAGATTTACCACTATAAACAAACACTTATACTCAGTTTAAGTGTTTAATTATAGTGTATTTTTATTCAGTATCGGCGAGTACTCAAAAGAAAGTACTTGTTTTGTAGTATCGGTGCATCCCTATGTGAGCATTCACAACACATTCAGGAGTCGTTCACAGGTCGTTCTTTTGTTCAGCAGATGTACAAAGAGTTTTCTGCCATAATCAACAGTGTTAATGTGACACAGGAGCAGTGACACTTTAACTCCACTCACATCATCTGATGTTTAGAGACAAAAGCACGAGCACCAAAAACAGTCCAAAAACAGGTCCTCACCTGCTGTCCTAAAAGGCTCTGAGGTGTGTCCTCTGTGTCCTGTCTGTCCTCTGCTGCTCTGAGGTGTGTCCTGTATGTCCTGTGTGTCCTGTGTCCCTCTGAGGTGTGTCCTGTCTGCACAATTATACATGTCCAGTTTCACTGTTTTATCTGCATGTCCCCTGATGTACAATGGGGACATATTTCGAGTTTTCTCTGAAAAGTCCCACTTTCCCCAAAACGATCTTCCTCTGGGCTCTTCATACATTGTTCTGTACTTTAGATAAACTCAACTTCACTAACTTTTAGTCTGTTAGTTTGTAGAACACCCATTCAAATGTCCCTCTGCTGCCTCAGCGCTCCCAGAGCACACCTGAGGGGAGGGGTCCTTCACACAGGTGGAAACACAGAGCTGTCCACACCACTGCCCGACTCAAAAAATGTAGGCAGCACAAATTTAGTTAATGGAAATAAAACACATCTAATCATTTAAGGGGGATACGTAGACTAGTATAAACACCCGAGTGCCATTTAGTTTTCAGAAAAAAGACAACAACTTTCCAAACATTATTTTCAATATAAACGTATGGGCTCTTGGGGGCCCTCTGCTGGCCTCGGGGGCCTAAGCTGCTTAGTCTGTTCATAGGCTGGGCCGGCCCTGGGTAGGGTTAGAGTAGGGTTAGAGTAGGGTTATCGTACAGTTGCAACAGTTAATAAATACGCATTTTCAGAATACCAATTAGCAGTCAGCATGAAGCTAACAGAGAAATTCCTGTGAATTTTACATGTACGTGCAATTTTATTTTTGTGGAAGTAGTATTTTTGTACTTCAACATGCTAATCCAGTTTGGACTGTGTTTTTCCACACAGGCACTGCCCTTTCACTTATATAAAAACATCCAATATCTCCAGTGCGGGTATCTGGGTGTCCCTGGCTCTACACAATCAGCACTATTTGAAAATGTCAGGCTCCCTTGTTAGCAATTCTAGTTGGCAAAGAGGCAATTACGGCATTTTCATGTTTGATTCGGGGCCCCGCTGCCTCTGATAACACTTTGACACGCTGGTTCTGTGTTTTAATATAGACGACATGCGCACTACATTTCTTCACTGCTACATAAAAAAAGACTATATTAACACACCTCCGTACTGCTGCCCCCTCATGGCTTCTCTCTCAATCACCCTTATCTTTCTCACCTCCTCCTTCGTTTCCCACACAGTCTATCATTTGGGAATGCGCCAGCGTGATTGTGGCTTTAGCTCTGGAGGGGTAGTGCAGAATGCTATCATCACTCCCAGGGCCATAATCAATAGTGTCAGTAATGGCGGCGGAGGTGGTGCAGAGCAGTGGATTGCTGCGGGGTCCTGGGAGATCATCTTGGAGGGCTTTGTCTATTCTCTGGCTCTCCCTGTGGTTCTGTTAAATTATTCTGCAGGCGCTTTCACTGTCAGCCCTGCTCCACTGAGGGCTGCCCAAAAGGAAGCAGTATTCTGTTAGAAATGGTTCAGAGACTGTGTAGCCTGTTGAGAGGCTGCCAAAGATATAGTTATTGGCAGCAGGAGCCTGTAGATCAAATTATATGAATTTATGTCAAGGCCGCTTGCAGGCATCGCACACCTCCAACTAAAAATGGATTCCACGGATCCACAGCAGAGTACATCAGGAGCCCTATAATAAAGCTCATTACCCCTGCAAAGCAAATCCATAGTAATTCCTTTGGATAGATGGACCAGAATACAGGGAAATACTAAAATTTCAAGGGCATATAAACTAGCTAGATTTGGAAAAAGTACAGAAATGAATGTTATAGTAGTAAAAATTAGAACTCAAGAGCGCAGGCCACCACCAAGGCATGACGTCTAATGGCATTGCAATTTCATATCGTGGCATCGCTGTCATCACGGTTTGCAGTGGTCCAAAATCAGTGGTTCAAAGAATTTGCTTTACTGACTTATTCTCATTAATGTTGTGTGGAATGTGCAATATGTGGGATGTGCAATGAGTGGAATGTGCAACTATGGGAATTGTGCAATTTTTATTTTGACCCCTCTGTGACCCCAGCCCTCGGGACAATGGATGGAAATCAGCCTTTGGTTATAATGTCTGTCATGTCGTGTCTGTTCATTAACATGCTTTGTCTCAAATAATAAATAAATAAATAAATAAATGGAAAAAAAAAAAAAAACAGACAAATAAATACATAAATAAATGAAAAAAAAACAAAAACAGACAAATAAATAAAGAAAAAAACAAAAAACAGACAAATAAATAAATGGAAAAAAAACAAAAACAGACAAATAAATAAATGAATAAATAAATAAAATAAAAAATAAACAAATAAATAAATGAAAAAAAAAAAAACAGACAAATAAATAAATAAATACATAAATAAATAATAAAATAAAAAATAAACAAACAAACAAATAAATAAATAAATACATACATTCCTAGCATCCTAAGTATTATAAGTGGTATTCAGAAGAGTGACTACTGCAAACAGCACACATCCTGGTTCACAGTTGATCAAAACGCTGTGTTCTGTCTGCATCTCAGCATATAGCATTTTTATGTAGAAAAAAAGGTGAAAAGAAAAGGTAAAACTCCTTTAAGTATGTGCCTCACAAATCAGAGGAGTCATTTGCTTCTTCTCTTCTACACTTGTGCGTCTCACTGTGCCTATGCAAGACACCACCATTTCTTTTTTCTAGTTCCGTATTGCGAGTATGGGCGCACTTGGTTATTGGGCTTTCTATTCTATTCTCATGACAGATTTCTGAAGAAAAAAGGGCTGACAACGTCTTTAAGTGTCCCTCTTGGCACAGCATCGTGTCATTGTTCTGGCTCGTGGCTCTGGATGAGTGGTAAAGCTGCTCTCTGGGCCCCCCTGGCAATGCTGAGGGTGGAGGAGCAATCTGTTCTCACGGGGGACGCCACAGTGAATGTAGGACGAGGCTGTCAAGACATGAGAGGAGTCACCGAGGAACAGCCTGCCTCACTGCACCCGCGCCACACTCAACCAAACCACTATGGCACAACTTTCATTATACTGCGCATTAGGGTTTGTAGGCATTTTGTCATTAAGTCGATTAAATGGTCTATGAAGTCTTAAATCAACCAATTTTATTACTGCTCCGCTAATTATTTTTATGTGTTATATTCAGTGTTCCCCACAGGTTTGTAAGAGAATCAGTATTGAATCATTATATTGAACAGTGATGGAAGAAGTACAGATACCACAGCAAAAATACTGAAGTAAAAGTAAAAGGATCAGATTAAAAATGCACTTAATTTGTATATTTTTGTTTGCTCAAATATAAACATGTTAAAGATAAACCCTTCAGCCTTTTCACCGTGTCTCGTAAAATAATAAAAATACTTTCCAGTTCAAAAAAATGCAGTGGAGTAAAAAGTAGATACCTGCTCTCAAATGTAATGAAGTAAAAGTAAATAGTATCAACTTTAAATCTACCTGTGTAAAGTACAGATCTAAAATAAGCACAGTATTTGACTACTTTTACGTCGCTACATTCCACTACTAATACTGAATACAATATTTTGACAATGAATGATTAAAGATTAAATACAGTTACTACTACAATACATCAAGCAAAACATATCATTTTTAACACCAATTTATTGCTCAGTATCTAGACTATGGGGGCCATAATGGGAAACACTGTATATTTTTATATTTATAAAGACTAGGAGACAACATATAGTGAGTTAACAGGAGTGACTGCCAGTTTAATGAGCCTTTTTATGAAGTTGGTGTTTTCTCGTACCTCCCTGTTTGCAGGAGTTTCCACAGTTGTCGTTCATTGTGTCGGTGGAAGAGATTATTTTGTATTTCTGTTTAGCCTGGATTTCTTGCATTTATGGGTTATTTGTTGACAATTAATTTAGAGTAATCCAGTCAGTCAGCTTGTTTCCCTTTCTGGCTTATGGTTTAGTAATTCCCTTATTATTTTCCTGTGCGTAAACTGAGGGAGATTCAAAGTTCTGCCGTCATTCACTCAACACTCAACATTGTGATTAAGGATTATTGAGTTGTACAAACATAAATCATTTGACCAACAGCATCTCTGTTCACTTTTGAGAACCACAATCCTTCTGCAGCACTTACCATGAATCTGAACTGTCTTCTGCAGCTGTGACCAAACGTGCAATTTACTTTTAATTCACTGTGTCTTCTAAAGAAGCCGTGTTTATGAAAGCCAAGAAAAAATGTGCAATGTATCGGGGTGACAGAGGACAGCCAAAGGAGACATGGGGGGAGGGGGGTGTTGGAGCAGAAAGATACAATTTCACAGCTGAGCACGCCCGCTTGGTTCTCCGACATGAGCGTGGACGGATTTCACACCTGAGGAAATAACAGAGGAGGATGGGATCACATTCTTACGCTATGGCTTTTTCTTCATCAGGAAGACACTGTGCCCTTTACAAGGCCTTAAACAAGCGCAGCTGCACGGTGAGCAACTGTACCATAGAATCACTTAGATACAGCACTGCTCCTGTGTCTGTCATGTCTGCCATTTTCAGAGTTCAGGGGAACTTTGATCAACTGCAGCCCACACATGCAGAAAGACACAAGTTTATACAGATTAGGGTTGTCAGAAGGAAAATCCAAAATCTGATACTAATCGATACTAAAACGGATATCAAAACTGGATACTCATTTGAGCAAGTATCAAAACTGCAAAAGAATCACATCAACAGGTCAAAATGTGAACTTTCCTCAACAGTTTCAGTATGATTTTAGCTGTATCAGAGCAAGTATTGAAGTGTCGATATTCTATGTCGGTCTATAAATGGATGTAATAAGATGATTTACTGGACAATGTTGGTTCAAACTCCTTATAAAACTTTTCAAAGCTGTTCTATAATTACTTTAAATGATAAATAACAGTTAGAAAAGACATTTGGATATATATTTTTTTAACCATACGATGTTTGTGTTTAAAGGACATAATCATTTTCAGTCTCTCCTTAGTATCAAGATTGAGTTTGAAATACATAATACAGTACATAAAATGGGCATAACGAATAACAATATACAGGTTCCAGTTCTCCAATTTACATTTTTAGACTTGTTAGGTTTGAATTTGGAGTCATCAAACTAGAGTTGTGCCATGTGTCAAGTTAAATCTAATTCACAATTATCAAACCGCAAAGGTTGCACTTAGTTAGATCATCCGCAAAGAACAAAATGTCCTGTCTCTTTAGAGAAGAATATTGTTGTACCTGTAGGTTAGACGTGTACAGACATGTACTGAAATGTATATGAATCTTGTATTAGCTCATATTTCAGTCTTCTGTCAAAGGTTAAAGCCCCTGGAGTTGGTAAATGATAAATGGTGGTATCAGTTCAGTGTCTTGCCCGAGGACACAATGACAGCATTCAACTGTGGGAGCTGGAAACACACTGCTAACCTTTGGGTCAGTGGATCTGACCGTTCAACCAATGATGTAGGCTTTTAGCAAGATTCGAATTGCCAAGCTTCGCCAACCTTCACCATATCATCGCCAATCTTCTCCAATCTTCTCCAACCTTTGCCAACCTTCGTCAACCTTTGCCAACCTTTGCCGACCTTTGCCAACCTCCGCCAACCTCCACCAACCTTCTGCAACCTTCGCCAACCTCCGCCAGCCTCCGCCAACCTTCGGCAACTTTCGCCAATCATTGTCAACCATCGCCAACCTCCGCCAACCTCCGCCAACCTTCGGCCAACCTTTGCCAACCTTCGCCAACCTTCGCCAACTTTCGCCAACCTTTGCCAGCCTTTGTCAACCTTCGGATCAGTGGACAAACTCCCTACCAACTGAGCTACTGTCGTTTACTATGTGAACTATCGAAAAGGAGCATTTACATTTACTTACATTTAACCCACACCGAACTGAACAAGGCACAAAAACAAACAACAACAAAACATACAGTACATAATGATTTTTTTTTTTTCCCTTCGGGGGACAAAAAAGCCACCACGCAACAATAAGCAATTTTCTTTTTGCGCTTGAAGTTCAATCACTATGCAAGTTTACATCAATCAAAATGCTCAGAAAAACAATTTGGCACCTCAACAATGAACAACAACGCAGCCCACAGCCTAGAGCTCGCGACCAGGGCTCATCCAAACCTGTAATTGCTTTTTAGATCAAAACATTAATGACTGGGTTACTTGATTGTAATGCATTGTAATGACGCCATTAATATGGATATGACTGCTGCACTGAGAGCCATCTGTTCTGTGGCGGCAGAGCTGGACTTTTTCCAACACACACTCGTTTCAAGGACTGTATTTTGGCAGCGGACCACGGCCTACATAATCAATGCCACCGCCGCCACCAGCGCTGGGAATCGCACGACCCAAATTGATCCATCAATCACCCATTCACACAATGTTTACTCAGCTTCGCCTGGCTTCAAACTCATTCATAGTCTCAGATGAAAGCGCTAATATAAAGGTGCTAGCCAAAAGCATTGCATGAAAACAGCTTCACTCTCCTTTGCCCAGGGCGGCGGTGGTCTCTTTTGGTGAGGCGCTGATCGCTATGGGTTACCTCTGGGTGGAATCAATTATACAAGGCTTTTAAAGGGGTTTGCTTTGGTCTTCACAGAAATGCATAACTCCCGGGGTATCCAATATTATTCCTTTTAAAGCTGCAACATCAAACTTTGCCTGTCTCAGTGCACAAACTTTTCCCATACTAAGAGCCACAGTGAGAATATGGGGTATTGTAGCTGTGCCAAACTTCAGCTGTTGCCTCCTCCTTCTCCTCTTCCTCTTTATGTGTGCAGACTTATGACTAATGTATGACTAGTACAAAGACATATGACTTTAAAAGATCGACAGTCACTATTGGGGAACAGTGCTGCAGTTGTGGGTGGCATTCCTAGTTTAAATCTAGGCTACAATACTTTAGCAAGAAGCCAGCAAATCTTACTTCTTCTTAATTGCAACAAGAGCCTTGGCATTGAGACTTGAATCATAAGCATTTGTCTACAAGGCATAGACATATTGTAGTTTAAGGTGATGTGCGCTCTCATTGTGTAAAAATGGGAGTGAAGAGCAGGGAGAGACATTCAGCAAAACTGAACACAAGAAACAAACTTACAACGCTGACCTTATCCCAGAGGTAAGCATGAGTTCTATGGCCACCATACCTGCGGCTAAAACATACTTTTGACAGTGATTTTTAGCGTCTAGCCAATGGAGATATTGGGTCACCACCTTTTCTCGAATCTGAGTGTTTAATGAGCAAGTTTAAATCACAGGTGACAAGTCTGAGTTGGGTCATCAGCTCACTGTGGCAGCCATTAAAATAACGCAGGTCTATATAATGTTTCACCCAAGATTAAGCCAACTTTAGTCAGAAGTGCACACAGCAGCTGAAAAATATAGGATTATGTTCTGAACTGGTCAGTGTTGCACGAGTTCAAGTCTGAGAGTCCTCTGAATTCAAACTCACAGCTCTAAACTCAAGCTGAGTCCCAACTCTCAAGTCAGTCTTCTTACCCATGTAAGTCAAGCCAAAACCACCAAACCATCACAGCTGAAAACCTAATTGATTCTACACATCAAACTCTGTTACATAAACAGTTCAATGCTGGAAGACTCGACCAGACCAGACTCCCAGAGCTATGCTGAAGGCCAGACTGTAGACAACAGCTCAGCAACAAGAACAATACGCTCTGCCTCGTCCAAATCAAAGTAGATCTTGTTGCATAAAGTTTCCTCTGTCTGCACTTCATTTGCAGTTTTTTTCCAGAGAAGCAAAACTTAAAAAGACTGAGTTGTTTTGGTTGATGCTCAGAGAGTAGAGTATACTACCCCAACCACGTGCTTCCTCCATCACGTGTCTCCAGGAACGTTTTTAGGCCGGGGTTAATTGGCCAGTATCTACCATAGCTTATATCCTCATGAGACACAGCAGCGGTCCTCAGGGAAAACATCTCATTCTCATCTCTCTGTAGATTTGTTCATATTCCATAATTAATTGCATCTTTAAAAGCACCTAATGTAAATACGGACCCCGACACGCTGCCAATTAATTTCCAGTCGTCTTCTCCGGGGCGCTTCACCGTTCAAATGAGGGGAGTGGGATCAAAAGTTTGAGAGGGTGCTACGAGAGTTTTAATGGCGTCTCTTTGTTCCTGGAAACACTTTGTGAAAAATGTATTCAGGCCCGACAAAGTGCTCCTGCTCCGTGTAATCAAATCCCCGAGCCTCTGGTTTAGGAGCAGAGGAGCGGAGGAGGCAGATCTGAGGCAGCGGTGGCAGCTCACTCATCTCAGTCTGCCACTTTGATCAAACCTCTGCTTTTTACTACAAGGACGAGGGAATTGTACAGTATAGACAGGGGCAAATAAACAAAATAATGTGTGATTTTAAGATTCACAATCACAGCCGTTGTGAGAAAACAAAACCTAGAGTAGGTTTAAGCCCAGTCTAGATTTGCAGTTGTATGTAAGCCTAGTAGGGCCATACACATTCATGTAAGAGACATGTCCTCCTCTGCTCCTGTACTCCTCTAACACGCTCCTCTGATCATCTCCTCTGCTCCTCTGACCGTGTCCTCTGCTCCTCTGACCATCTCCTCTGCTCATTTGACCTTCTCTTCTGACCCTCTGACCCTCTCCTCTGCTCCTCTGACCCTCTCCTCTCCTCTACCTCTCTCTGCTCTCTCTCTCCTCTGACACTTTCCTCTGCTCCTCTAACCCTCTCCTCTGCTCTTCTGACCCTCTCCTCTGCTCCTTTGACCTTCTCCTCTGCTCCTCTGACCCTCTCCTCTGCTCCTCTCTGTTCCTCTGCTCCTCTAACCATCTCCTCTGCTCCTCTAACCATCTCCTCTGCTCTTCTGACCATCTCCTCTGCTCCTCTAACCATCTCCTCTGCTCTTCTGACCATCTCCTCTGCTCTTCTGACCATCTCCTCTGCTCCTTTGACCTTCTCCTCTGCTCCTCTGCTCCTCTGACCTTCTCCTCTGTTCCTCTGACCCTCTCCTCTACTCCTCTGACCCTCTCCTCTACCTCTCTGCTCTTCTGCTCCTCTGACCCTCTGCTCTGCTCCTCTCTTCTCCTCTGCTCCTTTGACCCTCTCCTCCGCTCCTCTCCTCTGTTCCTCTCCTCTGTTAACATAATGCATTTGGATGAGTTTTGTCTTATTTTATTTTTGTTTTAAGGAAATAAATCCAGTTTTTAGTCACTGCGCTGGTATCGGTTGATATCAGATATTGGCAGATACTTAAATCCATAGTATCAGAACTGAAAAATCTGCCAAAATGTCCTTCCATATGACGCTCTACAGAGGTTATCTAAGCTCTGCATGTGGAAGCATCACTGAGGTGGTAGACAATGCCCCGTATGTCAGTGCTATGTGCTGAACGTTTAACTCCCACTGGCCTTTTTGACAAACTTCTTCTGCATAAGACATCCACACTGTCTCCTGCCTTTCCATCTATATTCTGGGGACTACTTGCAAAACTTCCACAACACTAATAATATTTCGTTTTTATTTGATAATTGCTGTAATATAGTAATGGTGGTTGATTTTCATTACTCTGAAACCCACAAATAGTCATTTTTTTTTTTTTTACAGTCTGTCAAGTGACGCCTGAAGTTTTTTCCCTTTGAAATACAGTAAAAGACGATTGGACGACTGAGGGATTACACCGATAACCTTTGAAATATTTAAACTCCTCACTCTTAAAGATGCCTGTTGATGTAAATGCTCTGTAGGTTGAAGCAGAAACATGTATTTTTCATCAAGTCTTGCGTAACAGACAAACAGAGTCTGCAAGGTCATCAATTATGTGCTGTTTATTATCACATTGTGCGTGTTTGTTAGACTAAGCTTTCATAACAATACAGTATTCTTTCTTCAACAATAGCAGGGTAGTCTTGATCAACACAAAGGTACTGTGAAAGAAGAATCAGACCTATAGCATAGGCCGCCAACAAAGCAATAAGAGGTGCCATTACAACACATGGGCCATGTACTTCATTGTGCACATGTTGAATTCAGAGTGAAAAGTCAAACACTGCGAGAACTATTGTCCTTGTAGACGGATGTGCAATAGAGGGGGCATGGCTGTTTCACTGCTTTATACCTGAAGTGGCTTTCTGTCAAAGAGCAGCCAGCGACAAGAGAACGCTTCGCTTCCTTCAATGACTCTTGTGACAAACTGAAGAGGGTTTTCTGCTGCCTCTTAAAAGCATGTCTTTTATTACCAGCAGTCAGTAAACAGCAGACGTCAATAGACCTCTGAAGTTGGTGGAGGTGCGGACGGCATCAGAAGCAGATAAAGAGCATTCCTGAACAGATTTAGAATGGTTTTAAATAGAAGAGTCCACTGCCTTTCTTCTCTGAATACAGCTAAAAGGCAGCCCTGGGCAGCAGTGGGGATATGAACTTTATGTAGCTATTGGCAGACTACTTTAATAAACTAAATTTCATAGCATGGGAGTATTTATTCTATGTATCTTTTAATATGATTTGGGTAAAATGTAATAAAGCGATTCTTGTATTTTAACTGGTAGCCCTTTACAAACTCAGTAGTCTAGAAATAGCCAAATTATTTATGTTCATATTTGAGAAACTGAGTAGCTTCAGGGTGAGGTACAGCCAAGGTGATTTTTTTTTTTTCTTTGCCGAGCATCCTTCATTCACTGCGGTGCTGTGTATCTGTTGTGTTGGGTGTTGGCTCTGCAGCAGAACAATAGAAACAAATGCATTCTGTGATTTCACCCACTCTTGCTCCAGGCATGTCTCACAGCACAACAGAACACACTGCTGCAGACGGTGGAGGGAGGTGCATCTGTTATACAGGCTGAATGCTATATGGCTCTAAGCTCGAATATAAAACTACCATAGGCTACATATTCTCCAAATCATCTTTTGTATTTAAAGATGCATTATGTAACTTTTCTGGTGTAGGGTCTGTCACTTGCTTGTCTCCATTAAGATGTTTTTAGTTTTGCCTGGATTGTTAAAAAAGGTATGGCTTTAAACGTGCCAGGTTTGCACTTCAATTCAATTCAATTACAGGACAAGTTGCTAAAAATACATACATTCTTATCATTTGTGCACTCTCTAAGCCACAGATCAGATCTGTAACTTGGTAGCCTGGTAGCATTACCTGCTTGTCACCATGGAGATACATAAGTGTAAAGGACATATTGTGCAATTGTCTTGACAAAGCATAACAGCTCTATGAAGACAAGCAGGAGCAAACAACACCAGAAAGGTTGGGTAGTGCACCTTTAAAGCATTTGTGCTGAAGGCTTTTTAAAAGTTTAAATCTCTCTAAAAATACCTTAAATTTAAATGTCTAAAAGTGATGGACTACATAAGAACTTTCATACTTTGTAAAACGCAAGAGCAAAGTAATAATGTAAACCTTTGCTGTTCCAAAGCAACATGACATGTTACATGTGGCAAGGGTGCCCTCTGGTGAGTCTTTTAGAAATTGACAATTTCAACAAAATGAATGTGTTGCGCTGTAAACTCGCTAAATCCATACTTAATCATAATTCAGAGAAGTAAAGTGCCGTTCAAAAAAAACTAGAGTACTGTCATTAAGCCTAGAAACATGGTGCTGAGACAAAAATAATGGCACACCCACACATATATACGGTACACACTTGTTTTACTACAAACAAAATACAAATGCTCTACAATTTAAGGAAATGTGCTTGAGCTATAGAAAAGAATACTTAGAAAAATACATTTACAATTTGACTAATGACACATTTTCTACAAAGTAATACAATACACAAAAGATACTCTTCAAACTCAATCATAGTCATAATTTATTGTCTGCATTGTTGGAGCGTTTTTGCTTTAAATCATTCTGTACAAAAGCATACACTCCAAAGACAAACAAAACCTACACTTGACCAAAGCAACAGTAACCACTATTACACCAATACTGCCCTTTATATCCAATCAGGCTGTGCGATTGTACCATGTCAAACACCTTGGTCTTATGTTTTGTAATTATTATCATCTTATTGTGACTTTGTTTTTTTTTTTTTATTCTAATCAATTCATTTTTATTCACTTTTTTGTGAACAAATAAATGGGCATTGAGAGTCTGTCAGGCTGGAAGTGCTGAGTCTATAGTCTGTGTAGAGTGGAGCTGATGATGTCCATAAAAGTAGCCTCCACACAGTAGCACAGTTGCACATCAGAGTCTGAACCCCCCAGTTCCTCTGCTGTTCTCTGAGCTGAAGTCATAGAAGAACCTCCTCCAGAAAGCACGGCCTCCTGGGGCTTCTCTTTCATGTACTGAAGACCTGCAAATGGGGAAATATAATAATAGACATTTAACGTCAAAACGGTCACATTTCTTCCTCCAAACCCTAAACTCTGCTCCAAACCACATGTTTTTACTGACAGAATGGCTATTGACATCTTGATTAAAAAGACTCCAGCTGATGATTGACAATTAGAAAAAACTTAAATAGATCAATAGAACAAGCCCATATTTTGTTTGGGCCAATCGCTTGCCTAAAGAATACACAAAAAGCTTTATTTGAACAGAAAATAGGACACCACACAAATATGACAACACAAATGTTGAGAGTATGATGGATTATACATACGTGCGATCAGAGGGTCAATATCTCTGGCTTTGGAGGCAACATCAGAGGCACAGACCTGTCCTATTTGTACCAGTAGAGCAGCAACGTCATCGTACAAAGGAGGGAACGCCTGGCAAAATGCAACCAGGCATGGCAGAGTGGGCATGAAGAAGGCAAAGCGCTTGGCATGGGTCAGGACTAGAAAGAACAGGAGAACGAGTACAGGATAAGTATTATCATAAGATTATGATTACAAAGCTCTGCATAAACAGAAATGCACCAGAAGATGGCACCCAAATGCAGTTTTTCACCAGTATTTTAAAGTCTTGCAATAATCACGATTATCTCATTAACCATATGTAAAGCCCTGTCCACTGACCTGTGAGAAGTGTCCCCATGACACTAATGGCCAAACGGGCCACACTGAGCGACTTGGGAAGAGCGTATTGTGTACACAGATGTGAGAGCAACTGGATGGCAAAGATCTATAGGAGGAAAATCACATTTGAATATGTACATAATTAACTACACTAGTGCCACTATAGACAAAAAGCCGACACGTTTATTTGAAGAGTATTCTCGAGTGCTAAAAGCAGCTAAAGACAGAGGGCTCACCTGCTTCTCCAACTGGGGCTGTGCCAGAAGCTCTGGGATAAAGTCCAGACAGATATGAATGGAGGGGATGCCTGCTACAGTCAGGGGCAGCAGAGCTTGAGGGTAACCCTGACAGAGAAACAAAGTGACATGAGAACAGACATTCAACACTGCTTTTTCCTTGATGGCTAACTTGAAACATGTAAATTACCTGAAAATGAACAAGTTTGGCGATGTTGGGGTCAGCGATAAACATCTGGTGCAGTAGACAGCAGATGAGGCACTGCACCTCCCTGAGGTCACTGAACAGGCCTGACTCTGGTGCTGTCCCTATGCTCCCACTGGCCCTGGGTCCAGGGGTCTCCTCTTTGGGTTTCCCAGGCAGAGGGTCCCTGATGCTCTTCAGAAGGCTTTCTGTGCTAGCCCCCAACTGCTGCTCCTCTGTGTTTGGTAAACACACCTCCAGAAGTATCTGAACTGCAGCGCTATCCTGTCATCAAAAACATTTCTCTGTTAAAAACATTGTGAAGCATTTTTAAAAGACAGGCCATTTTGAATTTAAAAGTGCAAATACCTGAGCTGCCAGCAGGGCATTCTTGAGCTCCTCTCGTGTGACCTCAGGTGTGTCTGGTTGTCCAGGCACCCCGAGGCTCGACACAGTAAGACTCTGCCTGTCAAAGTCTGCTGTCTCCTTCAGGTGACAGTGGAGGTATGCTTTAGAGGCCAACAAGTATCCATTCAACATGTGAAGGACAATATCCATAAAAGGAGGACACCTACACAAATTTTATATCAATTAAGGTTTGCAGAAACACATTAAAATATGCCAAAAACAGCAGCTACTAAAAATAAATATGATTTTATTAGAAAAGTGGTAATACCTGAAAACTCTTTGGTCACAGCGGAGGACAATCAGCGGGTCGACCATCAGGTCGTTCTGGGTGTACCTTTGCTGCCGGAGCAGTTTGGCTGAAGGTTGGAGAGCATTCACTGTCATCACCCACAACCTGGGCAAAAAACACATTTACAAAAACTTTACAATGGAATATGGAACAGAATCAGTACAACAGGCCTAAAAAGAAGAGGGGAAAGAATGCTGCTCTTACATTCACTACCCTGAGTTTTCAGCCCCCAGCAGCTTGTGTTACAGATGTGCCCTTGAATCAATAGGATGTCTGCTCTGAGGTTTAGTATCAGAGTCTGGTGGGCCTTAGGGTAGAGCAGGGGTCACACGTCCCATGTTCACAGAGCTGTTTAGCTCGATATCAAAAATCTTTTCAAACAATATTCAGTTAGCATTGAGCCCAGGGTTAAGAGCCGCAACTGGGACGTCCAGGAGGTTCCATTAAATCAATTTACCGACTAGTGAAGTAACTGGAAAGAGCACAACACCAGCTTTAAGGAATTACCGTGATCCAATAGTGAAGATGTGTTGATCGAAATGTAAAGCTTTAAAGTCACAAGGCAAATTAGTAAAGTGCCACTCAGAACAGGGGTATTTTTTCCCCTCACGTGTCATCTCTTACTCACAAGCTAATGTAAAATATAGGCAAATGTAATACATAAATATGGATTAAACATGCCCAGATATGATTTGGAACATACCTGCGAGGCATCACAGTGTTGAGGGCCATCCACAGCTTGTTGAGGGTTTGAACGATCCTCCGTGGGACGGCTGGTTCCAGCAGCAGCGCCATACTGGTTGTGAGGGTCTCCGCGTACGGGATGAGGTCAGCAGGTGGCAGCAGAGAAAGCTGTTCCAGGATGCGCATCAATCTCGGACTGCTCGAAGGTAACTTTTGGAAAGCTGCAAAGATATTATTATTATTATTATGATTATGATTATTAATAATAATAATACATTTATTACGTATGTATGTTAAGTTCATATGTATATGATTTTACTATAGTGACACAAAAACATAACCTTAGTCAAACTTGGGATGCTGCCTGTTTTCAAAAGGCCTAATTATGCTTTTCCTTAAAAAATCCCACTGTAGGTGTAGCAATGACAATGACACTCTAGTACTAGTACAACAAAGTACACATCAAATGAAGTCTTATAATTATTACATTATCGTAATATTTTAGCCCTCTAATCCTGAGCAATGCACCAAATTTTTTTTTTACAAGTATCCAAGTGTTCAACTATGGTTTTCTGAAATTGGGACTATTGTACCATTTTGAGATGGGCTTAGTTATTCTTTCCCTCTTAAAGTCCCTTTTGATATCTGTTTTGTAATGAGCCTCTGTCCTCAGCTTCCCTCTCACCCTGGTGCAGCTGGCTCTGCGTGTATCTGCAGGTGTTGCTTGGCAGCATCATCTTCCTCAGCAGTGGCAGAGTTCCAGTCACCTCCTCCTCACAAACCCAGTCCTCCACCAGACAGAGGTGCGGATAGTTTGTGGCCAGCAACCTCAACAGGGCTGAATGAAGACCTATTGGAAAAGGACAAAGATTAAGTAAACAATTTATATTTTTACACAAGCAAGAAATGGGAAGATGACTTACCCCCAAGTTCCTGTTGCAGACCCTGAGCTTGGGTGACCAGGTACTTGATGGGAATTTGGTCCATAAGAGCAGCTGAGTAGGACTTGGGCTTTCTCTGCATAGCAGCTGAAATAAAAAAAAAAAAAAATTATATAGATATATATACACACACACACACACACAAAAACACATATATATAAAAAAAAAAAAAAAGTAGTAGTACTTGTACTAGAAACTAACTATTTCTAGGGCTTTATTTTTTTTATCATGGTCAAGCATCTCATTTCTAATCAACAATGGTCAGCTTTGGTCTTTATAATGGAGAGTCTACAGTCAACCCTAAAAATAAGGTTTGGAAAAGGTTTTGGACTTCATACATTGGACCATTTTTTTTTTTTGTGTTAAATAGTACTGATTAAAAGCCTTGGTTATGTTCATGAAGCCATTTTTATTTTGTTTTTGAAAAAAAAAAAAAAAAAAAAAAAAAAAAAATTCTATTGAAATTTGAGATTGATCAATACAGGAAAAAAAAATCATGATTATTTTTTGCCATATCACCCAGCTCTAATTCCTCAGAATCCTGCGCTGATTACCACTGCTGATAGCATCATTATTTATTTCCTGGCTCTGTACTTGGGTAAACAGAGCAATTAAAGGGACAGGCATAAGTCTCACATAAATCTAACCTAATGAAGGGCAGTAGGAGAGCTCATCATGGGGGAAAATAAACACCGACTAGGCTAATGTGCAATCCACCCTTACCCTAGCACCCATAACCATTACACCTTCCACTATATGTCATACACACATTTATTTACCGTACCAGACGAAAAGGGCACATAACTCCATTACCTAATTGCTTTGTGCTGGCCAACAGGTTCTCCTCATAAGACAAGATGTAATACAAAATAAGAAGTTGAGTTGTGATGGAGTAACGTGGTCGTCCTGCTGCTCTACTGCTATCTGCAAGCTAATTAAAAAGGGGTCAATACAATAATTAAAAAACAAAACATTAAATTGGACTTGTGTAACTTTTTTGGTGAAGGTCATGCTTTGTACTTGATGAAAGGTGATCTTAAATTGTGCCGACTGGCTTAGGGGCAATCACAGTAGTCAACCAACTAATCAATATATTCATAAAGAGGTAAAATTTGTAGAAATGACATGGCTATATAGTATAGCATTAAACTTACTTAAGAAGGGGATGTCACCAGGCCAAATTACTGGCTTGATCTGCGGAGAGGCACATGCTTTTCAAGGTATTTTTTTTTTAAATCAGTAATAATACCCAGTTAACTTACTTTGAAACATTTTTGGCCATGTGATAACATCTCTAAAGAGACAAGCAAGTGGCGGACCCCTACCAGAAAAGTTACCCAGTGCACCTTTAAGTGTTTGCTGTTAACATACCCCTGCAGAGTTTTGAAAGACATTGAGAATCTCCTGCTCTGTGATTGGCTGATTGGTGGCCTCTGGGTTGGCCTTTGATGCTGGAGTGAGGATGGAGTTAATGTACGCATCGATAAGTGGGATCAGCTGAGTGTGAATCGGGGTAGTTGTCTCACAAAGCTGCCGATAAATCCAGTCCTAAAAAAGTAGAAACAAGGACGTGAGAGGGATACTGTTTATAATAACGTGATCTTGTCTTAGTCTTCTGGCGTACCTTGATGGAAACTTTGTGCTTGGTGAAGGCACGGCTCCGAAGCAGTTGATAAATACAGTGGATTGGCAAGAATCCTGTGATGTTGGCACTTAAATTATTGGTCACTGCCACCCTGACAGCATGAGCAGTAACAACCTATAGAGACAAAGTAAGCCTTAATTAATAAATATAGTCTAAACATAGTATAACATCACACATGTTTTAGTTATAAGTGGATCTATACAATATACCTGTTCTGTAAATATTTCCTGTGTGAATATAGTCTTCATTTTACTTAGAGAGCTGGGTTTGATGGCAATCTGCATAAAAACAGGAAAAAGAGCAAGATCAATATTTGGAAGGTAGAGCACTGAACACTGTAATTATCTCTGTTTTATAGGTGTTCAGCAGTTCAATTTGTAGAGACACTTGACAGGATACGATGCTTGTACTGAAAAGCGGTCAAGCACAATTCAGCAGTGTGAAATATGTTAAGAGGAGCATAATTCAAAGGCTCATCTCTGGCTGCAGTTACTATTAATCAGATTTTGGGAATTGTAAGTGTTAAAATGAAAATCGCAGATCATCTCATTTATTTCTGTTTATGGTCTTTCTGATTATTCACATCAGGTTTTGCTGTTTGTATGCTCCAAATATCAGATAATAATCAGATTTGTCCATGTGAACATAGCTATTAATATTAAACAACATAGCAGCTGAAGGAAAAATACAGGTTGGAGAGTGTAGAATCTCACTATGGTTATGGAGTATTGTCCTGTTTGATTAATCATACAGTCAATGGTATCATCAGGCTGACGGAGGAAAGGAAGGACTGGAGCTGGTCAGTCAGACTAATGTATTGATTACTGCTTCACTTCCTCCTCCATCTTACCTTCATCCCCAAAGTAGAACACACCAATTCAATAATAGAGCTGAGCTGGTTGCTATGGAAATACATGGCAACCAGTAATAGCATCTCTCCAAAGGAAGCGGACACGCCTGCGGCACTGTGAATGAGGACAAAGTCAGACTTGTGATTAATCCTACATTTTACACTAACATTACAGCTAGAAAAAATTCTGACTGAATACTAGTCACACAAATGTGATTATTTTACCTCTCAAAGTACTCCTCTTCCTTTATCATCCAACTGAGCCACATAACCATGAGCTGCTCCTGCTCAGGAGTACTGGACATAAAATGACAATTTAGAGGCATTATAGAATAATATAATCATACTGTATTTGTATATAGGTGAAACACTTTGTACCTGACCAGAGTAGGGAAAGCCAGCAGCTTGCAGAATGAGAGGGAAACAAATCGAACTCCTGCAGGTGTAGCTGGAGGGCGACTAGTCATCAGCTGCAGCAGCTGCTCTGATTCTTCATCTGTTGGTCTGAACCGGATACAGTTTTTTTTAGCATTAATGTAAAACTACTTGTCAAGAATTACTCTGAAAATACTACTGAAACTGTGGACTCACCTCAGGCCTGCTATTCCCATGAGTGCGCAGTAGAGTCGCAGCAGAGCACTGGCCTTCACCACATGCTCCTCTCGGAGCCCAGAGCTGCCGCTCTCCTCCATGTCGCCATCATTAGGGACGTGAGTGCTGCGGGAGCGAGGTAGGATGGCCACAAGCTCCAACAACAATTGCCGCCGCATCTGCCACAGCACTGAGCTGCTCTCCCTTTTGCGCTGCAGGGAATAACAAAACATGAGATTTCAGAATATTCTACATTAGAAAATAGAAATTTAAGACCTAACCTGCTGCCCATTGCGAATAAACATGCTAAACCAAGTGCGGACTTTTCCATTGGTTCCCAAAAGCAGACCACTGACATAAGAAACAAGTGGACTGACTGCATCATCTCCTGCATCGGGTTTGTAATCTAAAGTCAGCGCCACACCAAGACCAGGTAAATGGCACTCCTCCACCTAAATACATACACAAAAACAGAACATAATATAAAATAAAAAATGTAAAAATTGCAATTTCTTTATATGTAATAAGACCACCAAAATCCCATGCCAAAACAAACAGGTTTAAAAAAAGATTGCAACTGACCACCATGGCTCGAATGTTGAGGGCTTGTGATGGGTTCATCTGACAGAGTTGTCTCAGAGCTTCTGTTCGACGCCGACCTCCAACACTCTCTTCATCCTGACGCTCACCATTTTTTATTAGACCTCGGCAAACTATAGTCAAAACAAATATGAAAAGCTGAAAGAAACAATACAATAGCTCCAAACACATGTTAAGAAATGCTGTTTGTTCACTTAATTATAATGACTAGTAAATGCCATTCGTATTCCCTTTTTGGTGGTTAATTAGACTGTACAAGTTACCTTCATTGAAGCTGTCAGGAACATTGGCCACCAGCAGACACAAAAACCAGTCACCATTACGGACATGTAGCAAAGCTTCTGCCACATCCACTATCGGTAGTAAGGATGGAAGTTCTAAAACAGATGAATAGTTCATATGGTTTATTCTGAGTATTGTCATGATACAGGACATATTCAAACCAGGTCTGTACCTGCTTGCAGAATGCAAAGAACATCTGCGACTTCCTCCAAGTAAACTGGGCTTTCAAACAATTCTGATGGCTTCAAAAAAAACTCTCCATTTGAGTCTGCCACCTTCAGAAAGTCAATAAATATATTTTGTTTAATGTATCTTTATTTATACAGGGAGAGCCCAATGAGAATACCAGACTCTTTTTCATGAACGACAGTACAAAACAAACAAAACAATAACAACTGCGAAGGTCCATTTAAAACATTAAAAACAAGTGCAGGTGTGACTAAAAATGTCTATCACCAGATTATTAAAATGCAGTAGTGGCACCAATGTATCAGTTTTGCATGTCCTTGAAATATCATTATGGATTATAAATGCTGTACTAATACATTTATCAAAAGGAAGGCCAAAATATTACAATAAAAACACAATTGTACCTTATTCATGATGGCCAAAAGTTCACTTAGGGCCAGTCGAAGTCTCCTGAGCGGATCACTGTGTTCAAACTCCAGGGTCAGACCATGTTGTAGTTGTGACACCAGTATGCTTTCCCCATTGGAGCCACCAGCTTTGTGTCTGAAATAAAATAAGTGAAGGCATCACAGATAAAGATTATAATAATATAGAGAAAAAACATATGTTTACACTGAGACTCAAGCATCAGTTTTACCTCAGTTGTTGCTCTTTCCGTGCATCCTGTTCCAAAGCATGAAAGTCCACAGACAGCAGAGCGACTATGGAGTTAACAGCCTCCACTCCTGAGAGCAGGCGGAGGATGAGCTTCTTGTCCTGTGCCCACGTTTGGCTTTGGTCTGCGGGGGCACACAGAGCCATCCTCACCAGGCAGGGCAGCAGCAGCCTCAGCTCCGGGTCACTGAGAGCTGCTAACCGCACAACATCCACCTTCTGCATGGCCTCAAAGGCAAAGGAGCTCACGAACTGTAGACCCGCACTGTCCCCCATCTCTGATCCACTATAAAACCATGCACATGCTGTTACACACGAACCACTGAGTCTATCTAATATATATCCACTCTTATTCTGATCTGAGGATGCTACAATGAATGTCAAGATGTTATAACTTATATTTGATATTCGGTTAGTCAGATATCAGTAATGTTCATCTCCACTATATAAGCAAATGCATTTATGGAATGCCAAACTATAAAAGTCTGTTTTAGTATGAAAGAAGATGCGTTAGCTGTTGGGCGACTAGCTTGCAAGTGGACTCATGACAGTTTTAAAAGCTGGTTAACTTTAGTGATAGCAGCAATAATATTACCTTAATTACAAAAGACGAGACAGAAAGGAAAGTCCGGCTGCTGTGTTTACCCTGCTTATCTAAGCGGCTTTGGCGACTTTTCAGCGCTGCTCATGTCTGCTTATGATCATTGTTGTCATTCATTGCGTAGCTAGGCTAGGCTAACGCTAACAGCGCTAGGACTAGCCGATGCTAAGCTAACCTAGCCGACCATCATCAGACTTACTGTACTGTGGTTGAGTCAGGTCTCTTGTGGTATAAATAATCAACAGACATTGACAGAATGATCCTTACCTGTTTTTGTGAGTGGCCCAATGCCTTTACACAAAGTTTGAGCACAAAGGCCTTCAGACCTCAGCCTCTGGTTGTGCTGCCCCCTCAGCGGGGAATCACGAGGGGTAGTGCCAGACTGGAGAGACGTTATCACCATGACACTCACGCGTGAACATGTCCCCCCATTATTCTGACAAACCAGGACAATAAAGATATATGAACTGAATCACACACTGTATTTATGTTGGGACAGACAAACACTGCCATGAAGCAGCACTGCCCCAGTGCCCTGCTCTGTGAGAGAACACACCAGTCACTCCCCTGAAAACTGCCCCAGTGCCCTGCTCTGTGAGAGAACACACCAGTCACTCCTCTGAACAGCACTGCTCATGCTCATGGTTAAGTTGTGGGCACTGGGTTTATTTACTTAGTAACTTTTTAACCCATGGTATATGGTATATATAATTATTTGCATTTGTATTGCTCTTTCAGATAGCTTATGCTTTGTTTTTCTCATTTTTGTATTCTTTAAAAATACCAGATTAAAAAAAATAGGCTTCAATATTCTGTTTTTTCAATTACATTACATCCAATTACTGGAGTACTATTTTTCTGCAAATGACATACTCTTACTTACCTAAGGAATTTCTTGGACCACATCTTTGTACTTAATATATTGTTGTGATGTAACACTAACTTCATCCAATCTATTTGTAGCTACTCTCCCCACCTGTCAATGTAGACAAAATTTCTCATCACAGTTTTTGCCTGTCCTGAGGAGACCATACAAGGAAGCCTGGTTCACTAAAAGGGAGAGGCACAAACAGCACAATCTTTTCTCTAAAAAGATCATAGACATTTTACCCTTCTAAAATATAAAAAGTCAAACCTGAGATCCCAGAAAACAATACACAACCACAAGAATTAAGTTGATGCACTTTATTCCTAAAACAGAGGCCAAACCATCAACAGTTGGTATGGCTTTCATATAATTATTTATATAATTTTTATATATTTATATATTGCCGTTTGGTTTTGTGTCTAAATGTGTTGTATAAAATACTATAGACAACAATGTACCTCTTTATTTGAACACAGTGAAGTTCATTGCTGTACAAGTCCTTTGTAGCTACAGCTTTGCTGCAAGTCCTTCATGCTCCATGGCATGAAACATAATTCTCCTTTAACTCTTCTGTACATTTTGACAATACAAATACTTTGTCTTATTACAAAAATAATACTCTAAAAGCAACCTACTGGGACTTTGTTCAATTTTTATGCTTTTTTCCACTGTAGTTTTTAATTAAGACAATTATGTATATCTTAGACCAATTGCTTTAAAGCAGGAAGGTAATATAAACCTTCCCTATTTTATAAAATGTTCAGAAATAACACAAATTATACATTTAAAAACTTACAATAAATAAGATAAGATGCAGGCATTTCATTTGGATACTATTCTATCCAAAGGAATAAAAGCAATTCAAGGTCTTAAAATTCATAATCCTTTCTTGAGTTTTTCCATGATAAAATGTCCCTTTTCTTTGAATTTCTTTACAATTACTGATATTTCCTCCCAGTACAAACTGGCCAGTGACAGCGCCGCCATGACACTTCCTCAGATTCTCTTGAACTTGGTTCCCTCCTTTCCCTTGTTCCTCAGGACCACCGCCACAGCAGCTGCCTCTCACATCGGTCTTTGGAAACTGTTATGCTGGTGCCACTCTGCCTCCTTTATCTCGAGTGTAACAGGCTCCTGGTTATAACATGTTCATCATGAAGTTGTACATCTGATTGAGCACCACAAAGTGAATGGGGAGACACGAACGCCGATCCTGCGTTGCTGGATCACATGTCAGCCAGGAGAGGGCGTTGTACTGCTCCAGAACAAATCTGTACAGAGACAAGGTGGTTCCACATTAATTGACACATTAGCTAAAAGGTAGGGCTGGGCAATTAATCACATTTGAACAGAGATCAAGATTCAGCCATGTCTAATTACCAATGATATGCTTTGGTCATTTTAGTCACAAGGTCTACAGCCAATCCTGTCAGTTAAAAGCATGTGGTTTGGAGCTCATAGGAGTTCACGTTAGCACTGATTTAAAATCTGTTGCTTATACTTTATGAAATCAATACTGAAAGCCATTTCTTATCTTGTATTTGAAAATACATAAAGTAAATGAAATAAAGAATAAAAATGTACTCCTGAGGAACTATGCCACCCTAAAGGGGTATCGTTTCTTAGTGTTAGTAAAAATAAATCTTTACCTTAGTACATCTGAGGTCTGATTTGAGTCCAGGGGATGGGTATGTTTGCTGTGTAGTAGTTCATCCGATTGCACTGAAGACACATGGAGGTGCAAAGAGGCCTAAGAGATAGACAACCATCAGTCACACAATCATAGTAAATACACACTGTATAACTTTAACAGAATGGCTGACTTAAGTACCTTGAGGAAGAGTGGACATTGGTTTTGAGCTTGTGGACAGGCTGACCAGAACCAGTCAGGTAGTGGTCCGGCTTTGGCTGTGGAGACGAAATAGCCCAGGGCCAGTGGCTGCTGTAGGAGGAAGGGGACCTCATCGTGCGACTCCATGCGATCTGTGCTTTGGCCCTATAACATCAAAATGATCAGTCAGTATACTTATGTGTTACAAAATTAAACATCAGCAAGATTTCGAAAGGAAATAATATAATATCATTTGTAATGTATATTTCAGAGTCAGTCACTTGAAAAATGTTTATGAAACAGACATTTCGACTGCCATGTGGAAGTCATTTTTAATCTAGTTTGAGGAGCTAGACTTTATACTGCCCTGAAGGGAGATATTTTAGAATCTGAAACTTGCTCTGAGCTTGTTTACTTGCTAGACTAATTCCAGATCAACAACAAGAACAAGAACATAACTTTGTCCAGATGACTTTGAAACCTTTTCTACAATGGACAAATGAGGCCCTACACCAAGTTTATGTTTCAAATGTTCTGTGCAGTTCCTCTGTCACTTACATACTTCCATTAAAGTTTAAACCAATGCAATCATGTTTATTGTATTATTATTATTATTATTAACATCTATAACTGACAACAGTACATTTCTAACCTGGCTAGCAAAGAACACATTTAATAATAGACAGCAGCTTGTTCCATGTTGGATCTTAAACTGTTACAGCAATTGAACTCTCACCTTACTACCGTCTCCCCCGTGGTGGTAATGCGAGCCCCCTGGGGAGTGAACTGGGGAGTTGGTTGGGGAAATGATGATGTCTGGATCAACCAACGCTGTTTCTTCTTCAAGCAGGTCTAAGATTCCAATAGCATCTGATCCATCTGTGAAGTATACAATTTTTGTTAATTACAGTGTTGTAATTATTAATACGGCAACTTTTCTGGTGGTGGTGGTGGTTGGGGGGGGGGGGGCCATCTTGTGTTTTGATATTCTATTGTTTTGCCAGGAATGTTCCACAATAAAGCATTAAAACTCGTCACAAGCTTTACTCCATAGAGAAATAGAACACCAAGTCAAGTAACAAATGCAAGGTTAATTACAGTAAAAATGCATGTTTTCAGTGTATTTTTCAGCAATAAAACACATGAAACTGACTCATATACCCATACTCTGGAACATTCTGAGCAAAGCAAAAATATAGTATAGGAATATTTATCTTGTCTTCTTAGTAAAATTACGTAATTTGTCACCTACATCAGGCATTAACGATGGGAGATGATGTTGGAAGTTACTGCGGAAAAATGTCAAGGTAGTGCTCCTACATTTACTGTCTGATAGACTAAATAGAAAACTAAATCAATGAACATTTCCAGTGAGGTGAAAAGTTACAAGGTGCACCTGTACATCTATGTTCACATTTCTTTTTCTGGTAGTACTGACCAGTGGTGGCATTGAGGATATCCAGGTTGGGGTCGATGTTGGTGTAATTTGAGCTGGCCACTTGGACAGAGGCAGAGGTGGGGAAGACCAGGATGTGAGTGCAGGAGGTGTCCTGGGGAGTGCTGAGCTGAGATGTTTGCATGTTCAGAGTGGTGCTTCGGCCAAACACTGAGCCCGTCGACACAGAGTCTAAGACAATACACAGGAAAGTACATAAAAGTAAGTACATGGACAACATATTGTGGTGGTGTCACAATATCAAAATTGGGGTTACAATTATTGTGATGAGAATTATCACAGTTTTACAACAGTTGATTCTATAATCGAACAGTAAAAACATTAATTCACATTTTAACTTTTTTACAGCTCTTTTTGCTGCATATGTCCACCTCCAATAAATAAAATAAAAGTAAGAAACATAAACTGTCAAAAATGCCACAGAATTGATATATATATATTTTTTAAAGCTCTTTTATAATTTCAATTATCAATTAAGCAAATAATCTTCACATCGGTAGTATTTATAGGGAGAAATGTTGGCTGTAGCACAGTTGAGCACAGTCCTGGTGGTTGTTTTCTAGAGCGTGTGTGTCATATTCCCAGTTTTCTCTATTGATTACATTGTACTTTCATAGGAAGTACTTTAAAGGGTTTCATGTTTATTCCCGGTCCAGCTCCATTTCCCAGTCTGTTCCAGTCCTTCTTTTGCTATCTCCCTGTTTTTCCTGCAGCTGCCACTCATTCCCTAATCATCCCAGGGTAGTCTATACATGCTCTCTCTGTTCATTCAGTCTTTGCTGGATTGCTGACCAGTCAAGAGAGACACTCAAGCTCTGTATTTGAACACATCTGTTGTTTGCAATTTCTGCATTCTGAATCTGCATTAATGCCTGTTTGAGGGACCTGTTTCTGAGTTTATTCCCAGCCTGTTTTCTGTTTGGAGATCCCCAGTAGTGGAAGAGATTTTACTTGATATTAACAAAAACGTTTTTTCCTCAAGTTGTTTGTTGCCTGATTTGTCATCTTAAGATTGACCTGTTTGAAGGACACACTAGTGAACTTCACTAAGACTTACATTTTGACTGTATTATTTGTGTTGTATTTGATTCCAGTTTACCTGCGTGATACTATTATGATATAGAACCCCCTCTCTATCTGCATTTTAACAATATTAATTTTAGCTGTTGTGATGTCATCTGAAACCCAGCAATACTGATGACAACGCCACACGTGACTCCAAAAATAAACCCACCGATCTGCCATTCCGTCACAAACCCCAAAAATCAATGGGGATGTGAGAGGTAGAGCTTTATGAGCAAACGGTACATGATCTCCCACCACCATCAATCCAGTCTCCAGAAAGGTGACGCACAGTGTGATTTAAAGCCATCTGTCACCCACAAACCAGGCTGTGCTCATGAAAAACAATACCATTCTTCAAAAAGACATCTGGATATACAACCAAACTATGTTTTATTACTTGATTTTAGTACTTGATTAAAGAAGACATATTATGCTTTTCTAGGTACTTAGTATCAGAAATATAATATATGTATGTCATTATTTTGGCTTTTGTTCACTGTAAACTTCAATTTTAATCTAAAATGGCTTAATAATAGAAACAGGCTCTGAATTCCTGTTCAACACTGCAGACTTTTTAAGATCCACCTTTTCATAGTGGTTTTACCATAACATGCAGCAGTTTTTAATATTTGTGTTTTTATTGTTGAAAAAATGTTACGTGATATTTTTTAATCTTACATGTATGAGCCAGAGTGTGACTGTTTTGAATAATCACAAGGAACAAAGCTGTGAGCGGAGATAGGGGGTAGGTGAAAACAGGAATTTTCTGAGCACTCAAGCCTCAAATGCAATAACAGTATAGGATTACACAAACCTCTATAGATCAATCAAAATACAGCTGTAAGTAAACTAATGATGGGAGAACACTGTCATAACATGATTAAAAGCTTATGAAAGTACATTTTCATAATATGTCCTCTTTAACTAAAAATTACTAATAAATATAGCATTGTAGTACCAAACATAAGAATTCCATTGGTTTAAGAATAACAAAAAACAAAACAGAAATAGCGCAATGACTGTACCTGGCATGATAATAAAGGATCCTTGTGGCTCCATAGCAACAAGACACACAGAGAGGATGCTGGGAGTATCCGAGGCAGAGATTCCACACATTCGGCACATTTCTTTCAATCTTCGGCTTAAGAACTGCAGGTTTCTCCGACTCAGCAGGATGCTCCAGTCTGTAACATTAGAGGATGTGAGAGATGCAACATTTGAAAAAGAAAACACACAAAAGGCACTATAATCCTTACCTTTTAACTCGCCGTGTCCTATCCTGCCCAATCGACCAATCACAACCCTCCACGGCACTGACGTCATCTGCACGAGCCCCAAACACCAGTCCCAAAGCTTCTGTAGACCCAATCTTCTCACTGACCCCTTTTTCCTCCGCGCCCTGAAATGAGAATAAAGCAAAAATAAAGTAAGTAAATTTGTGGAGCAAGCGTGCTCTTTATGTTGGTGTTATGGATGTCAAATTTAGTTTTAAGAATATCGTGAGATTTTATGATCAAAATTTTTGACACATTAACTAAAAACAAAGGTAAAATAATTAATTTACTTTTATTCATATAAGATAAGATAAAATATCCTAGTTATATCAAAATCAATCTGTGTTAATGAGTAATGTTGATGTGATGCAGCATAAAACCGTTTCATTGTGCACTTTGCAACTTTTCTGGTGGAGAGTCTGCTACCTGCTTGTCTCTATAGAAATATCTTTGCTTTGCCCGAAATATTCCACAGTATGCAATTAAACCAACCCCCATCTCCATGGACACAAGCAGATACCACCTCCAGTCCAAGTTACATTAAATAATTTTGCTCAATAAAATCACATGTATTGTGCAACATCCTTTTTAAAGTAGTAACATCTCCATTAGACTAAGATGTAGTGTACCCTCCACCAGAAAAGCTACATAATGCACCTTTTAATATGAATGTACTTTCCCTTATTTTCTTCTCTTTTTTGGCTTAGGATTTTGCTTCTTTAATTCTCATAATTATCTTCACCAAATTGAAACAATGTTTATCACCAATGCCTATGTATTTGGCTGCTTCTGAAGAGACACTTCACACGTGTTCATACCTGTTGGGCACATCGATGTTTATGATGCAGGTCTCCAAGAGTTCTCCATACAAGTCTGTGCATGTAGCCAGGAGCCAGCGCTGGTCATGTGACAAACAATATCCCACAAACAGGACGTTGTACTTCTGCGACGCTTCACCGAATGTCTCCCCGAGCTCCGTTTGCTTGTCCTTTACAGGGGCCAAGATAAAGGGCGGCGTGTATAGGCGAACACACTCGGGTCTCTGGGTGATGGAGAAGACAAAATAATTAATGAAACGATATAAGGTAAACTTGTATTTGTTATGCTGTTATTATTAAATATGTCCCAGGGTAGAAACCAGAGCATTACTAGCCTCTTACCACAAGCCATTAAAAGTCTACAAGGACAAATGTCTTTCCAGTTTAGGTCTGGTGCAAAGTACCCCTTTAGAATCCCATTATGGAAATCCATGAGTTACCAAGCCAGATAATGGAAAGCAAAATTGTAGAAAAGGTAGCAGAGTGTTACCAGGGCACTGGATACCTTTTCAACGGGAAACAAAGTGTGCTCTAACTGCGCTGAAAACCTCATCTACGGTTGAATGAGTTTGAAAAATAAAAACATTTGTTCATTGTCAACATTTTAACTCTTTAATGAACTGCTAACTATTACAAGAATGTATTTTGAAATGCTGAGGTCTAAATATGGGGTTAGAAGGTTAGGTTTTATGCACAATGAGAAGCAATAAAAAGTTTGCAGAGAATGTTATTTTGCTTTGTTCAAATAATTGCAGCCTTTGCTTTGTAACAAGAACAAAGGTTGGACTGTTGCAGGTGAGTTTCAAAAAGCGCTACAGAGTTTGGCTTTTGTGTTGAATAGAAAACACCATACACTCTCTCCTGTCAAGAGGAGGGTCCCTGTGAAAAGGACTGAGTTCAGAAGAGGAGCTTTTGGCAGTGTGTTGTGTTTACCTCTGAGGACTTGAGGGCAGTGTCGATGGCTAAACCAGGGCCAAAGCCTGTCAGAGACTTGACATGAGTGGAGGTGGGCAGTGGTCGTCTGCACTGGGCGAACACGGTGAAGGCCAAAGACTTGAGATGCTGGGCGTAGAGATGGCGATCTTTACTTCGGACCGGCTGTAGCAGATACTGACAGGGCACAATCTGAAAGGAAGTCAGTGCTTGTTATAACAATGATAAACAGGTTAGGGTATTTACTGCAGCTATAATGAACCAACACCACAGCCCTCATGAGACGCACCTGAACAGAAACAGCATTGCGAATGTGAGGGGGCAGGAAGTCAAGCATTTCTAAATAGCAGCGGAGCAAGCCCAGAGTCCAGACATTGGAGTGTCCTGGCACTGCTCCACTGTCAGCCTCCTCATAACTGAAGGGGTCCACGATGTAAACCACGATGGCAGGCGGATATGTAATGCCGTGGGATTCCCCGTCAGTAGGAATGCCGACCTTTTCCCGTTCCAAAGTGCTGGAAATGACACACATTTTAGTGCTAATGAAAGTCATCAGTGTATAGCAGAACAAAGAGGATTTACATATGGAGAAGGGCTGGATAATAGAACCTAAAAGCATCAATATGGCGATACATAATAACTGATATTGCAACAAATTAAATGTATCACAACAACACCAATGTTTTCCAACTTTAAAGAAATGAAAATCAGCTTTTAAATTAAAAAAAAAAAAGATTTTATTGACTTTATTATTTTCAAATCTGAATCTTGAGTTAAATGATTTGACAGTGACTTAAATTGACTGAAATTATTGTGCCAAAAAGTATATGGAATAATATTGACACCGCAGTATTTAACCACCGTATCACAATCTTTTACAATATCGTGCAGCCCTAATGTGGATTATTGGTGGTTTTCAGATTCTGTAATGTGATGATGTCATACTCCCAGATGTGGGGCAAGATTTTCCTATTGCTTACATTGTACTTTGAAATATCCAAAAAGTAAATGTACAAATGTTGAACCTCACAATATTACAACAAAATCAACAAAAATCCACATGTTCACAATATTCATTTTAGCTGCCACTCATCTGTAAATATGAGTGGCCTATAGAATGTTGTGATTTCATGTGAATCCCAGCAGTAGGCACTTGTTATTGCAGTACCTTTCAGGAGGCTCAGTGGATGCCTGAGTCTGGCTGTTGGAGCTATCGCCTGAGGGGCCAGTACTCTGAGCCCCAGCCTGCTGTCCCAGCTGTCCACTCTGGGAACCACTTCCCTGGACCTGAGTACCCATGCTCCCAAACGGGGGATAGGAGCTTGGCTTGATAGACGCCATGCCACTGCCAGACTGGCCTGAGGAATTCTGGGTGTTTGATGACGCAGAACTGTTTCCTGATGCACTGTTGTTGCTGTTGTTGTTGTTATTAGAGCCCTGCTGGCCAGCGGAGGAGGAGGAGGAGCTAGACTGTTGTGTGGGTGCCTGACCAGATGAGGCAGGAGAGAGCTGTGTGAGGAGGGACCCATCCAAAGACTGCGAAGCGAGGTATGGAGCTAGAAAATAGATGGGTAAATATAAATTAAGCTAAACATAAAAAAAAATACAAAAAAAAAAAAAGTACTAAGGCTGAAATTGGAACATACCGAGGTCATGGCGACACACTTGTGCATAGAGTTTAAGCTTGGTGAAGGCATCACTGTTGCTGCTGGCGGCTTTGAGAAACCAGTCGCTCACTGGTTGCTCTGAATGATTCTTAGCTACTGTACTACCAACGACAACAATCCCATCTGCATAACCTTTTGAAATGGGTCGGTGCTGGCCCAGCCGACAAGACTGGAGAAAGGAGAAAACAAAAATTATTATTATTATTAGTTGTATTTAAGTACTTATAATGGTGTTTATTATTTTTGCCAGTAATTAAAGAGGACATATTAGTCATTTTTAATGGTATTTAGTATTAAAGTTAAACATGCATAGACCATTATTTTGCATTTATAATCTTTCATTATAAACAGCAATACTGATCTAAAAAAATGCTGTTATTTATTTGAAGTATGGAGGTGACTTATTAGTATGGCAGAAGAATGATTATTGTTATGATGGCATTGTACAAGGGGGTGGGAGCAAATAAGTGTTTCCTTCTTCCCACTTGATTTGCAGAATATATGTTCTTGCTCTTGCCTTCATGTGTATTTTTTGCCAAATAGCCAAATAAAGTTGATTGATTAAAACAGCTTAATAAAAGAAAAATATTTACTACAGAACCTTTATGTGTTTTTACTGCTGAAAAATAGCTACATGACATGTTTGTACCCTGCGTGTATGACCCAGTGTCTGAATTTTTTGGAATAATCACAAATAGTACAGAGCAGTGGGCAGACATAGGTGGTAGGTGAAAACAGATGTTTTTGGAACACTCAGGCTTTAAATGCAGGACAATACAGGATTAATCAAACATGCATTAAACAATCAAAATACAACGAGTAAATTATTTAAGAGGAAATCCTGTTAAAATTCTGTTCTAATTCATAAAAGTCTACTTTACATAATATGTCCCCTTTAATGTTGGATTTGAAGCCATTAAGTATTCACATTTACCTCATAAACAGCAGTGAGGTCTCTGAAAAAGCTTTTGGCACCACTGAGCAGAGCCTCGTTGTCAGGACAGACCACCAGGTACCCGATGTCCCGCTGGGAACCAAAAGGGTCCAGTAACAGCTTCTCCCAGTAGGGCAGGCAGAATGGAGACAGGACCACGAAGTCATACTCATAGCCCACTAAGAAGGTGGGGATGGGCAGGGGCTCGGGGGACTCGTCAGTGCCTGTGGGAGAAGAGACAAAAGACAAGAGCAGGAGCAGGTCAGAAGAGAAACGGAACCAATCAGTCAAATCCACCTCCACTGGGCTTTACAGTGTGAGGATCTGACAGCATTTTCCATAGGGGATTAAACCACACCAGCTATACCTACTAGGATACCACAACTGTAACTGTTGTGAAGATACAATTCAGTTTTTACCTCCACCTTACATACAGTGCTGGGAAGTAACTGAATACTAGTACTAAAATATGTATACCAAATAGTAATTTTCAAAATAAATAAATAAACATACAAACTTTTCTATTTGGAGGTATTCAGAGTACAGTTACTCTTCCATAAATAATGTAATACATGGCAGTAGTTAATCATGATATTTAAACACAGACACTCGTGAGAACAAAAACCACAGCTCTTGTGGTGAGTGCATGTGATATTTCCTTCTCTAAGCAGTGATAAAAAAATACATTAACAGTGCAATAAAATAAAGTAGTTTCAATTCTATGTTGTATTTTTACACTACAAATAATGCCACTTAAAGTAAAAGTAATCCAAGTATTCAGAATACAGTAATCTGATTGGGCCATGTAACGGAATACACTATAAAATACATTTTAATGGAGGAATGCAGTATTCAAATTAAATACAATTTGAAAGTATTATTCCCACTAGGCTCTATATATTGTGATATATTGCTGAAGTCTATATAGATGATAAATGATAATATTAAAACCAAACCATAAAGCGGAATTATTCACAAAAAGTATTCTAAATTTACAATATTGTTAAATATTGTTGAGCCATATAAACGAATATCAGAAAGAAACACTTAAGTACTTACACTAAGTTTGTGTAATTTTTGTTCATAATTCAACCTTCTACAGCTCAAGTCTTATTATATAGCAGAAAAATCAACAAATTTCCCACCATTACAAAGAAAACATACCCACAATAAATATTCAACCAAAAAATATTCTTCCATCCATAATATATTGAACAATAAGTCAATATAGTAATTATTGTGACAGGCCTAATTCCCATCATTGCTTACAGAATATATAATGAGGTTTTTAAGTTCTGAGTGCATTACCATAGGACCCTCTCCCAGCCATCTTGTGAAACTGTTGCCATGTGAGAGGGCCTTGAACGCCCCATGACCGCACCGTCCTCTTCTTCTGAATTGCATCTTGAAGAACAGGCTGTAGTGACATCAGTACTCTCAGTACATCCTGAGAGCATAACGAATTCACATCTACAACTGGGGAATAAAAAAAGTACAGGTTAATTTTTCTTATACCTATAATTTAACAATATTTGAAGTAATTTCTTACCATTTTGCTTGGCCCAATGATGCAGACATGTACCCTTGACTAGTGCCTCATCCACCTTGCCCCCTGACATATTGTCCATAAATTGCCTTCCGCGTTCTAAGGCCATGTAACAGTCTCCGCGGTAGTCTCTCTCCTCCACTCTCTGGCAAGGCGTCCTGGTTAAGCCCCGTGTGGCGATGTCATCTTCCAGGATTGAGATGGGTGAAAAAGGGTTAGTGCATAGTTCTTGTACCAGGCTAACCAGCTCATCCGGCACGCGCTCTCCCCTCGCCATGCTGCTCCCCTCCAGCGATGACAACCGTGCCTCCTCAAACCGTTTTTCTGCTTCTCGACTAGCATCAGACCCCCGTCCAATGATATCCAACTCGTCCTCCAGAAAAAGGCCAGAATCGTTGCCGTATCGCCGGTTAACTATGGCACTGAATCCGCAAGTGCATTGTTCCTGAGCTTCTCCGACTGGATCACTCAAATAGACCCCTACATCCGCCCCTTTGATATTCATATTACAGACACAAATACAGCAACTGTCAAAGTTACAGTCTTTGAAAAGATTCATAACCGACTCAGAGAGGATGAGGGTAACGTAGAGGCTGTGGGCTTCAGGGATAGGGGGCACTGTTGCTGGTTCGACTGAGTTCAAAGGTCGACAGGTGGAGGGGGTGGAGGCGGGAGAGTACAGGTCAGGATTCTCGTATTTGAGCGAGCCCTGGACACTGGAGGGTCCGCCGCGGGGGGTCCGAGGGGTCCGTGGCGTTCTGGGGGTGGGGGCGGAGAAGCGTGGGGTCGCTGGTGATGGCAGGATTCCCGCACCGCTGTTACTAGGGGGGGCGCTGTTGGACATAAAAGGGGTGTGTGTCTGAGGAGTGTAGTCCTGCTCCATTAAGCTACCCACACTAGGGATATTGCTGAAATGAAAGAAAAAAAAAAGAAGACAAATATGCAACCGGGTTAGGAAAAAACATTCAAAAACACTAGTTATCACACAAGTAAATTAAACATTTGTAGATAATATAGGTTTGTAAAGTGAGAACAAAAAATGCAACTAGAAGTAATGGTTACACTAAAGCATGAAAGAAGATTTAAACAATAACAAAAGACTACTGGACAAGTAGTTAAATAAGAATCATTCAGGCTTAGAGTTTATCTAATTAAAATTATGACTACTTAAGGTTTAGGTAAGGATTAGGAGTTAGGGTTAAGATATCAAGTAAGTAGTTACAAGCCTGTATCATTCTTAATTCACTTCTGGTTTAGTATGAATTCAGTTTTTGTTCACGCTTTATAAAGGCTAACTGAAGTGTAGTTGTAATTAAGTGTTACCATAAATATATAATAACACTACTTTTCACACAAGTAAATTAAACATTTGTTATTAGTAGAATGGTAATTCATGCAATTCAAAAGCTAATAAAGATTTGTATAAAGAGTAGAAAAATATAGATTACACTAAAGAATGAAGTAAGAGTAATAATTAACAAATACTTCATAAGTAGTTTATTAAGAATCATTCATGCTTAGTATCTATTTAATTAAGATTAAGATTACTTAATTGTAAGGATTAAGGTTAGGTTTAAGGTATCAAAGTAAGTAGTTAGCCTGTATCATTCTTAATTTTAACTTTCATTAAATTATTTAAGTCTGAATTAAGTCTTTGTTCATAATTTATTAAGGCTAATTATAATATGTAGTTAGTAGTGTATAGTGTAATTATTAACTGAAATAAAAATACTTAGCAAGTCAGTCAAACATTTGTAAATATATATATAGAATAGTAGTTCATACAATTCCAAAACTAACAAAGATTTATAAACTTGAAAAATCTAATTCTCAAGAGGTACAGAGCGTAAGAAAGATGTGGAAACAGCATCAACATGAGGTAAGGTTTATTTTTGTGTTGGCAGGCAACAGAGTGTTAAAACATAGGAAGGGAGAGAGAGAGAGAGAGAGGGAGTGCAAGTGGGCTGGAAATATAGGAGGTAGAGAAAGGTGGAGAGAGCACATAATGTCCCTGGCAGTATGTGGGGAACAACTCCTCATACAGAGCCATTAGGAGGAAGTCCCAGTGCAGCACTCAAACTGAGCCAGGACAGGCTGCAAGAGCCTGTGGCCCAGACAAGCTGCTTCTGGGTATGTGCCAAGTGTACCTAAGTGCATACTGCTTTTCTGTCTGTATAATCTAACATAGTAAAGTAGTTCTAGACTTTTAAAACAAATAACATTAATCTGTTCCTGTGTTAGTGTCCGTTGGCGATGTTATAAATTTAATTTATTTTATTTCATTATTGATTTGAAAAAAGGAATTTCACTCAGTATTCAAGCCTCATGGCTCAAACATACTGTTGCACTATGTCATATTTCTGGTGGAGGGTCTGCTGCCTGCCTTTTTCTATAGAAATGTTAAATGTTTTATAAGTGTTCCACAGTATGTCATTATATTTATCTAACTAATTACTGGTGTTTTGACTGCTCAGAAATACTGTAAACAGCGCCACCTCTCCACAGACATAATCTGAAACTTGGCCTCCACACCATGGAGATAGATCAGTTTAATACCATACGGAACATTCCAGACAAAGACATTAGATCTCCATGGAGACAAGCGGGTGGCTAACCCTATATCAGAAAAGTTACATAGTACACTTTAAGCCAATATAATATACAAATAAACAGTCCAAAAACTGACAACTAAATTAAGGGTGTAATTAAATTAAGTATGTGATATTAGTGTGGTACCTGTCTTTGTTGATGAAAGTCATGACGGGCATCTCTCGGCCCATTGTCCAGCTGGGTCTGTAAACACACTCGTCAGGGAGTTTGATGGGAGGTAAACATTGGCTGGGCAGTGTCTTCAGAGGAGCGAACATGGAGCAACCCACAAAGGCCTGGCACAGCTCAGGCTTGTAAACAAACGAGTAGTCCTGCACATCAAAGCATGTCCTTAGTATTTGCAACATGGATTTACACAGCTCTTTTCCACTACTGACCATTAAAACAGAGAGAACTGCCTCACCTTGATCTCTGATGGCTTAGGGCTGCAGAAGCTCTCCTCCACCTCAATCTTGAAGTGTCCTCCCAGAGACGAGAGGCCGTCTAAGGTGGTCATGCCCGGGGTGGTCTCCATGCTGCCATAGTCTTTACTGCACATGTTCATGGGAGAGTAGCCCATAATGTGCTGCTCCAGTGAAGGAGGTGTGGGAAACATCTGATGCAGATCTGCAGAGCCTAAGACAAAACAGAGAAATGCCAACTGGGATAAGAGGGGAGTGGATGGATAGTTATACTGTTTAAATGACAAGTTGAATAGATTAAAACAAATCATTGCATTGCCTCAACATATTTAATGATTTACAGTTAACTAGTTTTTATTATTCACAAACACACTAAAAGGGAGTAGAAAATTGTCTACATTGCATCTATCTGACCATTAGGGGGTAAAATGCAAGGAAATACTATGGGTCACATCTTCTCTCCGGTCTTAATGTAGCTGTAGTAGAGATAATCTGCTAGCCGACAGCGTCAGTGCTACTGCTGAGAGTGTGGGGTGTGGAGCTCTAAACAAGAGGTGTGCTGTGCCCAAATATCAAGTGGAGTGGAGCAAATTGTATTAGGATGATAAATGCATAACATTTTGAGGGCAGGTATAGTGCTAACTGTTTTGAGAGAGCATGCACACCAGTAGAAATGTACATTTTCAGCAACTTCTAGTTGACAGGTGTCTACAGCTAGAATATGAAGTGCAACACGGGGTGATTTGTAACAAAGGATACAAAGGATAAATAACAAAGGATACAACAGAAATTCTGAAAATATTAATAACTATAGCATAAGTTAAAATTTTGGCCCGCCTCTGGTCCATATGCCATGGCAAGAACAACGACCCAGGAGGGGCCCGGAGCATCAGTAACTGTGCTTGCAGGGGTGAATTCAGAGTTGCCATCCCAGATAAAAATGTGTGCGTATATGAACTATTGGTAAATATAGGGTACTTTAAAACTAAATGAAAGACTTTGCACCATTGTCTGGATGCCCTGCCGCAGCAGGGCACAGCACCTCGCCCGTTCCCTGGATCGGCTCAGCGCTGCTCTACAGTTTAGTTTGATCTGGATCTATACAAAAGCAGCTCATTCACATCAGGCTGTTTACAACACTATCCTAAAGTGTGTCGTCTTACCCTGTCTGCAGTCCTAATGCTGCAATGTCTGATTTCCTCACATCCTCATGCACTTCGTCATCAACTTAATTTAATTTCGTGATAAAAATTATTCCTATTGTACTTTGTAAAGTGGCTCAAGACACGTAGTGAGCATGAGCACTGCTCTCTTATGGACACCTGCACATCCTGCTCTCCACGCTCATGGTGCAGCACCTCCTTCTACAAGTGCACACCACAGCCCCGTAACCTCCGATCTCAGAGCCCCCACAGAAATGTCTGATCAAATCTCATAGTGAGTCTATTTAGCCACTGTAAAGCAGCCATATCTCTCTTAGCTGCCTGGTAATAAGGCAAAGATTATAGACATCACTGACACTGGTAGTGATTTTAAATGCCACAGCGATCACAGATTCGTTTCAGATGCCATCACCACATGTACTTGTACCATCCCACTCCAGCCACCAGTAGCCAAGTAGAGCGTCTTTACACCAGCGTGTAGGTAGCGGGAGTCCCACCTGGACACGCCCCCTCATTAACACTATTGCTCCATTAAGACTGGGGGCAAGATATGGCACTATATCCACTTTGACTGGAGAGAGTCTACAGGTAGGAAATTATAGGCTATTCTTAAGATTAAAACTGCAAGGCAGCTTCAAAAAATAAATACATGTGCCAGTTGTGAACTCTGTTGAAAACAGAGACACATACTTATACATGACACAGGGTCCAGAGATGGTTTAGACTCCTTACTCCCAAATTTCTCATCAGCTCCATTCACTTGTCGTCTGGTACGAGGCTGTGAACACAAAGGAAAAATAAATAAATAACAGTTTGAAGATTAAGCATTGCATTATCAGTCTTAAAAACACCCATCATCTTACAGCCTGATCATCTTCATCTGAGTTGAAGAGGTTGTCCAGATCATTGATGGACACAACCAGATCTGTCTCGTGGAAAAGACTTGTGGGAGCCACGCGGTTGTGAGCAGCCCCCTTCTGAGCATCTGTGAGGTAAAAGATAAGTTTATGTTAAAATGTTGACATACTGTAAACATTTTATATTAGAACATCCCTGCCGTTTTTGTGTTACTAATCACTTAATATTTTGAAATAGAGACTCACCATCAGATAGACCTGTTCCGCCATCTTCTCCCTGTCAAACAAATAAGAATATCAGACAAAATGCACAATGCAAGCCGGCTGGCTTGGGAACACCTCGGGGTCCTACTGGAGGAGATGGAGGAGTGTCTGGGGTGATGGAAGTCTGGGAGTCCCTGCTTGGACTGCAGCCCCCACAACCCAGACCCGGATAAGTGGAAGAAAATGGATGGATGGTAATTGTAAAATCTGTGATTTTTAGCTAAACTTATTTTTGCCTCTTTATGCTTGGTTACTCCAATTAAACAAACAGAAGATAAGGAAGCATTCAGAGACAGTGTGGGTGGAACAAGAGAAAACACAGTCTGTGTGGTGGGAAATGAGATTTCCAGTGTGGATCCGAGTGAATTCATGATCCAAGGAATGGCCTCTCCGACTCCCACCCAGACGTCAATATGAGGGAGGGCGGTCCCCTGTGCCAGTATGTTGTGTGTCTGTGTAGCAGAGACTGTGTGCTCTTATGAGGGCCTTGTGTACATTGTGTGCTGACTGTGAGCTGTTTGAGCTGGGGAATAAGAATGTTATGTTCTAGCCATTGATTTCATTACGCTCCAAGGCTTTTTTCAGCACTATGTAGACCTTAATCTGTCTCCCTTAAAGGAGCAATCCACAGCTCGAATCCTCCAGAAGGCCACCATCTATAGGTGCTAATGTGTCTCTGCTCCTGGCCTTGGGTGGAAATGTATGAAAACTCCTTGCATATCTAAAATAATCATATCTCAAAATTTCACCCTTGCTTTTTTGAGGGAACAAAAATGAAACAATAGTATTCATTTAAGTTCACATGGCCATATTTGTGGAGTTTGTCTATTTTTAAAAGAAGTCTTATGATGCCCATAATTAAATGGTTTATTTAAGATACAGACAGATCTGGATTAATATAAAGATAATTCATGGACTATGCACAATATTATGTACACATATAATTCTCCACTTTGCACCACCACACACAGAAGACAACAAAAGCAAAGGTTGGCTGCACACAGCCTGGAGACAGCTCTCTGCTGGGAGCTTGACTCACACTTAAATTCCCACACAGACCAAAGGCTGACACTACAGACATCCCCAGACTAACAAAATGTTCTTTTTGAGGCTTAATGCTTCACTGGACCAGGTTTGTTACAGCGCTTAGGCTCCTGCCTGCCGCAGCTGCAAAGTTACAGCCAGTGAATGAACACACAGAGTCGCTTTCAATGCTGGGGGCAATGCAGTGCTAACAGGTGGCTATTGTCTGCAAACACAGCCAGCAGTGGCAAAGCAGCCCTACAGGCAAACGTAGGGCAGAAACACATTGTAAAAGAGGGAAGGAGCACTAAGCCAGATGATGGGAAACAACAACCCCAAAAAACTGGAGAAATAAATAAGGGGTTTGTCCCTAACAACAGGGACCTAGGCTTCAGGTAAACTTACCATGTGAAAGTGGTATGGAGAAGACACTTACATTATACATAGTTTACTCAGTTCACCTGTATAAATTTAAAACAATAATATAAAACTGTGACTATTTAAAAGCTTGTCTTACCTTATGCTTCTTGCCCGGCTCTCGCTCTCCTCCAGCTTTATCCTTCTTGGAGAAAGTGAACTTCACGTCCCCATCCTCAAATGCATAGGGGTCCACTTCTGGCTCATGGTCGCCATCAGTGATGGCAGCAGACAGGTACTGAGTTCTCCTAGCCCGATACATCTGCAGTCGCTCATCTGACACCTTCAGTGGATGTTTAGATATGGACATCACTCTGAAAGGTGAGACAGGAAGCTCACTATATTTAATGAATATTTCACCAAATTGCAGGTGTAAATTATTATTTAAATTTTTTTAATTTTTTTTGCTGTCACAATTAGCCATTAGCCGGTATATGACGAATTTAAACCTACACCTGAAGACAGCCTGTGTCTAGCACCAATCAAAGTTACTGTGTATGGCTATACTTACAGTTATACTATGGGTTGTATCATCTTTTTATTTCAATTAACAAAACAAAACATGCACGACTGATCCTGTATGGTACTACAAGACCAAATGATAGAGGATTAACATTCTACTGTAAATGCAGATGAATACTTTGAATGTGGAGGACAAAGACTGGAGAAAAATATCAGCTCTTCACATTTAGAACTGGGTCATTTAATACAATACACAGTGTGTAACAATGTGCATCTGCCACTTACTCTGTGACTGACACTAAACTGTCCAGTGAAGACGCCGCATCCTCCCTCAGCTTGTCTCCGGGCAATAAAAGGGCTGGTAGCTCTGAGTCTTTCTTACGAGGCAGGTTAAAGAACCTCCATGGAGCATGGGAGCTGTCCACCTCCAGGTTGACTGCTGAGCCCATATAGACTGTAGGTTCTGGGGGCTCCATGTAAGCAGGGACCCCAGAGGGCATGTGGAAGTGCTGACTGAGGCCTTCGGGACCACCTGGCTCTTCACCGCTCTTCCCTCCCACAAGACAGGGCTCTGGAGGCGGTTGATAAAAGTGTTGACTGTTGGGGGTTGAGGGGTTCTTGGTCCCTTCTCCAGACTCCTCACTTGGTTCACATGGGTGGGGGCTTAAAGGTGGGGGTGGAGGGGAGTTGGCCTGATCCGATGGCCCACTGTGAAGCTGAGGGGCTTTTTGAATGCTGGACACATCTGCAGAGCGAATATTTGTGAATCTCCCTCCATCCTGGCTGCGTAGTGCTAGCCTCTGGTTGGCAGTGGCCTCGCTCTCTATCGACGTCTCTTCACAGGTCAAACTGCGATGATGAAAAGGTGTCTGCGGCCTTTTTTGCTGCTTGTCGCCTTTCTCGGGCTTGTCTCCCCCTGCTTTGTGCTTCGTGGGAGTTTGTAAGGGTTGTCCCGGCAACTGTGGTAGACCCGGGGTGCTGCCTGTTCGCTGCTTCACCGATTTATGTCTGCAGGGGACATGACAAACCAGTGAATACACAAATAATGAAGCGGTGTAGCAGACTTTTTCATGTTTTCAAGTTAAATTAATCTTTTCCCAGTACAGATGTATTTCTTGGGGTCAAAATGAGATTGCTGTGTGCTGTCTGCATCTAATTATAAGCATTTTTTATTGGAGTCAAACCAGGAAGTAACACTAGTGTGCAGTTAGCATGCTAGTTGTTGTTAGCATTGGCATGACAACAAAACTCAGCTCTGGCACCTGAAAGTTGTGAAACACACTTGTACACTCATCACAGTGAATAATTAGGATGCTTGGAATGCATTAGGAAAGTGAGGAAAATGTTTGGATAGAAGTATTTCTGTTTTTCCACATTTTTAAGACAGTAAAATCTAGTACAGCACCTTCATTTATCCAGCCTCTGTTTAAGGCTGTGATCATTATCTCTAATGTGCGATTTCATAATAGAGGAAATCTTATATTCTTATAGAGGGCCACAGTATGCAATGTAGAGCTTGCCATTTCAGTGTTGGTTACAGTCCAACAAATTAACATACTCCAGCTGACTGGGCCAATCCACTTAAGTCCACTTGTTGTAGTCCAAAGCTACTTTCTTATCCTGAGACGCTGTTAGAAGGATTCCCCAACTGCAGTTGTAAACATTTAGCTTTCTATGTTTAGATAGCACATTCTGATCTGAGTGATCTGGGTAGTATGCTTAGGGCTGTCACAATAAATGCCATTATCGATCAATCAATATATGATAGATGGAACAATTATTTTGGGAGTCGATATTATAATATATATATATATATATATATATATATATATATATATATATATATATATATATATATATATATATATATATATATAATATATAAACTAGTGGGGAACATTTTGTATTTTTTTTACTTTGCTGAAGATTTGAACTGTTGAGAGTTGAATAAATAACTGCTAGGCCTCATTAAGTGTTTCATTTATTTATTGTAGCTCATGTTCATTAGCAACACTGTACAGTTTTTTTGGGGGAAAATCCTGTCTATATTTTCTTCACCAATACACCGTACTTCAAAATGTGTTATTGTGACAGGCCTAACCATGCTACAGTACTGAACATTACAGATAAGACAAAACCCAGCCGATATTGAAGACACCACAATCTTGTCACTTCCAGAAAAAATACGTGGGGAAATATGAAGAAAAATGTGCTTGTCAAAACCTAGAAGTGACTACGTGTTATTTTGCTGACTCTGCAAATCTCTGTCGGCTGCTCTTTTTAATATTGAAATATGAGGGCACACATCGGAGGATTAGCGGCGCACACACACTGATGCTAGGCCTCATATCCAGTGACTCACCTAGAACAGCTGCAGTGCGACCGCTTTGAAGGCTCCACAAAATCCCACACTCCCAGTCTCTCCGCCAGCTCCTCCTCACAGGTACCGTTGGTGGCAGCTGAGTACTTACGCCTGAAGAATAAAAAGTAATGTAATTAGAGATGGATTTTAATATTAGTATCACAAAAAAGACATTTATTGTTTTTTTTTTTAAACAAGTGAAAACTGAAGTTAAAAACCTAATGAAACATGTTCCTCATGTTTCATTACGATAATTGAGAGTTATTATGTGCCAAGAGTGATTTCATAGCCAGCTTGAAGCTGGCTAACTACAGCTAACTACAGCTGACATTCTCTGCTTGGTCATGGAGTAACAGATCCTGGGGTGCTCCCAATGTGTCAGATTCACTGATGGTACAATCTACAGGACAAAACTGACTTGAGAATGTTAATATTAATTAAGTACAATGATTTGATTTTTTGAAAACTTAAATATATGGTTTACATTTTCAAACTGTGCTCTATTTGACAAACTCTTCAGGATCATATACACTTTCTAGATTTATATCTTACTCTGCACTGGCAGTTACTCACTTGTTCTGTGCTCGGTTGATATTGCACTCTTGCCAAACTCGTTTCACCACCTGGTGGGAGAGCCGGCGAGGAATCTTGCCTCCGTGATGGTTTGTTCTGTCCACAGTGAAGACGTCTGCCGATGAAGTCATTTTGACCCACTTCTGAGCTGTGAAAGACTCAGCTGAAAAATGGAGATTACCACAGTTCATTTGACATGTAAAAATAAAGAATACGCTGCTGTAAGTATTGAAACAGTATTTGAAAACCTGGTGGTGTCTCTTCCGGAGAGGTGGGAGGGGTGAGTGTGACCAAAGACATAGCAGGCTCTCTGTGGGAAGCAGGCACTTGGTGGGCACCCGTGTAGACGGCAGTGCAGTGGGAGGACCCCACAGGGGCAATAGCAGGGAGGTCTGACTGAGGCACCAGCACCAAACAGGCCGGGTACACCATCCGCACACCACCTGCTCACATCAGGACAACATCAGCACAAGAGCTCGGGAGCCTCAAACCTCATGGAGAAAAACACTCACCAACGAGGACTTCCACCGAGGCCAAAGAGTCGTCCTCCCAGTCCATGTCCTCCATCTTGTCTTCAGACGCACCCTCCTTGGCCCTGGGGCTGATGGGATAGAACTGGTTCCATTCCTCGATGAGCCTCTTGGTGGGAGGGTCTGACATCTTGAACGACTGACCAGTGAGTGTTCCATTTAGGCCAAACGGGCTCAGAATGACTAATTATGGGAAAAAGTAGAACAATAGCCATACAGGGCCATTAGTACAACAAATGTAACTAGAATTAATTTGGTTGTGAGTTCATTTTGCATGGTACATCAAAATTCTTTAATGACGAGAGTTTTTAGAATCCCATAAACAAGAGCATTTCAAAAAGAGCCACTCCTCTGCAGTCTGCACAGTACAATTGTCATCAAGAGAGGCCATCATTCTGCTAGACCCAGATAGAGACGGCGGTACAACTAACATGCATAATGTATGAAATATGCAAACAAAATACAAACCAAGTGTAAATCAACCAGACATATATGGACTGAAATGCCACGCAGCTCCACTATGAGCCTGGCTCTTTCATACACTGGGGACCGTAGACTTTTTCCTATTGTGTCATTACAAAACTGGAAAGCCTCTGAGTTATTGATCATGGAGTAGAACTTGCAAGAAGGGAAATAACAGAGGAGTGATGCAAAAGAAACAATTTGGCTATAAAAAAAATATTAAAATAACAACAGCCTCCCTCTGCCTGTCAGATCCTCTCAGTCTTTAACTAAGTTTAAGAGTAGACTGAAAATCCACCTTTTCTTCCTGGCATTTATCACTGGCTAGACCAGATATCTTGGTGTTTTATTGTTCTTTTCCTATGTATTGTGGTACCTGTATATTTGTTTTTTTGTTGACATTTATGTGAAGCACTTGGGGCAGCTGAAGTTGTTTTAAATCTGCTATATAAATGCACTTGAATTGAATTGAATGGTTTGTGTTTTTCCATTGTAATACTGATTTAAAAAAAAAAAAGACTTAATAGTAGAAACAGGTCCCATAACTTGCTGTTCAAAACTGCTGAACTACATTTTGCCTAACCCCAACACAAGATCAAGTGTGATCACAATAAAAAGTCATGCTGCCAGCCCTACCTCCTCATAAGAGCAGTTCATGCTAGTAGTGCTCAGTGAATTGTTTAAATTTGTGAAAATGCTGAACGTCTATCACCCCTTTTTTAACAAACAAAAAAACGCAGTAAGTACAGTTCCATAGGTGAAAACATGAGAATATAAGATTATTAATACACCTTTGAGTGAGTGACAGGTGAATTTAACCAATCACGGAGAAGCATAAATAAACATCATGATAAAAACAAAATGGTGATCTGATCTGGTCTTAACAAAGTCGTGACAATATTTTCTCGGTATATCCACCACTCACACTATAGACTACACAGCTATCACTGGACACACAGGGCTTAAGGCAGAGATGGTGGAGGGATCACCACAGTTAAGGAAAGGGTTAACCTGCCCTCTCTGTCGATCCCCCTGTATTGCCCCTCTATCGGCCCCTCTCACCACCCCTGGCTTTCCTTTTGATTCTTTTCTCTGTGGCTCCCTCAAGACATGTCAAATGTGCTCAGATGGGTGTAATGAGCTGAGAGTTCATTACATTCACTCTGCGCACTTCTTTTATGAGGTCACATCCTGAGAGGTCTGTCTCTCAGCCACACAGTAAACCAGGCCTGGCAATGGTGAGGAGGAGGAAGAGGAGGGAGAGGCGGAGGAGGAGATGGTTGAAATCAGTCCTGCCTTTCCATAAACTCAAAGATACATTACAACACTATGTAATCACATGACTACATGACATGTACTTGAATGGATTTTATGACATAATAAACACACTGACTGTAGAATACTAATTGTACAGACAAATATTTTGTTTAGTAAAATGTAATAACAACAGAGTCCTAATCACCAGCCTTAAAGTCTGTAGCTAATAAAGATAAACACTCGTGTTTTATGCTCTGACTAAGAAAAGTATCTTTGAGATACCTTAAAAAGATATAAAACTGATGCATATTACAAATAAAACTTTAAACACAGAAAAAAGAGTATACTGCAAATGCAAGCTGTTAGACTGAAAAAATGTGAGTGATGGAAATCGAAAGTTTAAACATTATAATTTCAGTCAATAGAGAAAGTGCATTCTCATCAGACCTGCTAAATGTGTTGAATATGTTAAAAGAAAAATGAAGTGGTTTGACTTTATATCACTCCAATTTTTCTTCAAATGATATCATTGTATGAGCTGTATTCAATGTCATTTTGCATTCGCACAGAGAGAAGAAATGAATTAGGAACAATAATAGAATATCATTCAGCCAAAGATTTTAATAACTACACTACACTGTAATTTAAAGACTACAGAGACTTTCCTTTTACCCTGGCTGTGTGCCAGGCTCTAATAAGAGACTGCCAGATACAGTAGTGTTAGCATTGTCCTGGGAACACAAAGACTGAACAATACATTTAACTGCTCAGTGATCAGCCTACACACTCCAAGTCATGCTCTCATTCAGTGCAGTTTACTTGAGCATGTAGCCAGTGTGTAATGTTAGCTTGTCTAAACTAATGGGATATTACACATTGTCTGATAAACACATTCATTGTTTTTTCTGATAGATTATAGTTCATTGTATGAATGTGATAATATGTTGAACAGTATATATCTGATAGAGGCAGAGATCTGAGCCCACCTTGGAAGGGGCTGGAGGCCTGCTGTGCCAGGGTGAGGTGGTCTTCGGTCAGGTGGTAGACCGGCTGGTGCTGGTTGATTTCCACACTGGTGCACACGTTGCTGTCGCCGTGTAAGAAGAAGGTGAAGGCGCAGGACAGGTGCTCGCTGTGAAGAAAAGACACAGAACAGTCATTTGGGATCAAGCCACTACAATATGTGCCTTTGAACAGCACTGCCTGGTATAAATAACTCCAACTGAAGCTGCAATGGAAAAGTCTATCACACAGTCTGGTTCATGTGCTCAGAGTAGGGCTGCCATATTAAACAAAATCGAATGGAAATATCAGTTTGAATGGATGCAATTTCCAAATCATAAAGGCTGCAGTTTTTGAAGTATCTCAATTTCCTCCACAAACAATAAAATAAACTGTCTTAGCCTGTAGTTTAGATCGGTACAAGCATGTTCTGAAATCTGATTCTTGTATTAGTTTGTCAGACCATATTTTAGTCTTGTCAATTCTTCTGGATGTTTAAAATGTGAACTTTGAACAGCATTCTAAAATCCTAAAACATAAATCTATTGGCTTATTGTATTTATATTTGATACAATATACAATACTGTAACCACATGATAACTGTGGGACAGTCACCATTTGGTCTATTATTTACTACTCTGTCAGCCTCCTGATAGGAAACACAAAAAGATAGAGGAGCTTTAGAGATGTGTGGCTTATCGGTGCCTCCTCTGGTGATATGAAGACGCAACATGTTTGTCCATATTAAATTGTTGTGAAGGCTGGACCACTCTAATCTGAGGATAATGGGGAGCCGGCTGCAAGTATGACAATAATCTCATTATCATATCAAGGGCAGTGTACGGTCCATTCGCTTTGCTCAAGAGTCAGTGAATCACCCGGCTTTGTGCCAATGTGTAATTATGTGACATGTGTGTAAACCAAATAGACGTGCCCTGAATGGACTATATAGGGCTGGGTGATATGGGAACATAAGAATCACCATCTTTCCCCCCATATTGATCAATCTCGATTTTCAATTTGATCTTCTTCCATCTGATTGAAAACTAGACAGGTGAACTTCAGATAGAGCAGGATGTCAAAATCATTACTGTTTTTATTTTGCGTAGATAGGACCAATAATTCCGTAGAAATCCACATTTAAAGTTTGGAATGAATAAGTTTGTACAATATATTAAGCCTAAAGGCATGCGCATGCTATTGCTATCGGCACTTACACATGCAAGGTCCGTGAGCAAAATTAAGTCTCAACTTTCACTCAGAGTCATTTACTTTCCCTAACTTGGATCATAATGATAAGGAGAACCAGAGGAGAGAAAGAGGAGAAAGGTGAGGAGCTTCAGCTAGATCAGAGAGAAGGAGGGGGAGCGGGGGTAGACGGCGCCGCACACAGAGGCAGAGGGAAGGAGACACTGGACTTCTGGCCAAATTGTGCAGATTTAAGTTAAAACTAGTGAAATGGGAGGACATGCGAGGAGACATAAAGAGACGTGCTGTGGCCCTGAGTCAGAGCTTTCACCTAAGCAACAGAGCAGTGACTTGTCTTCAGTCCCACACGCTCTCACTGATTGGCTGTAGACCTGTCCATTAAAATGTGCTTGAATTAGCATCAAGATCAACCATGTTCTATAGATCTTCTGATTTTTTCAGATTTTTGGCACATCCCTAGAATGTTTCATTCTTTCACATTAGGGCTAGGTTCTAGGATGTCAACTGTAAACAACAAAATATCTAATCTTTTTATTGAAAAAAACAAAAACAAACAAACAACAAAAACAACTGCTAAACCTTTTACAAAAATGTTCTGAAATGCAAGGAATTAGTTTAGCATTTCAGTCTTCTCTCAAATGTTAATGCTCGTAGAGTTGTTTATTATGTGAACTCCTACGTTTTAAACATAAAAATTGAAACATTGCAATTAGGTATTTTTCCAGTTTCACACGAGAGCTGCACTTAACTCCAACTAAAAGTGAGTGTGTGGTGGTACTGGTAAAAGCTCCCCAAATTATTAGGATCCTGCCTAAAAAATACTTTATAGAGTAGAACAAGTAAACAGCATCTTTATAATTGGAAAGGCAGATTAAACTGTCTAGTCAATCCCAAAACTCCAGATAACACACTATCACACATGCTTTCTCCTTTCTGCTGTGGTACACAAAAATCCTTATAATCCAACAAAATAATGAATCAACTAAAAAATATAATAGAAAATATGTCTGACTAGGACACATTCAACAGACCATTCTATCAAACCACTAAGGGACAACAGCTCTATTTCACACACATAATTGCTAACATAGAGAACATGTCTGCAACGGCTTTCCTCTTCAACAAAAGAAACACAGGAAAGAAAGTCAATGCAGAGTTCCAGCTCCACAGACGCCCTGGTGACGAGCGACCAAATGAAAGTGGACGCAGTGAATTTGGAAGTAGATCAAAGAGGGTTGCCTTCGCTGAGGGATTTGGTTAAGCAAATATCAGTCTTCTGTGCGCGTCTTCTCCCTGGCACACACCTACTCTGCAGAGGATTAAAGAAGAGGAGCAGTGGGAGAGAGAGGGAGAGAGAAAAGGAGAGAGAGGAGGGAGAGAAAAGGGGGGAGAGAACAGAAAGAAGAGAGGGAGAGGGGGAGAGAGAGAGAGGGAGGGAAATGGACAGAGAGGAGGAGTGAGCGAGAAAGCGAGAAGAAGAAAGAGATAGAGATAGAGGGGGGAGAGAGTGAAAGGGAGTGAGAGAGAGTGAGAGCTAGGAACGAGAGAGCACTTCAATAAGATAATACCACCTACGAAGTGCAGACATGCCCTGAGCCCTCCGCAGTTTGACATTCACCGCGCACACATTACGACTCTGTGAAAGAAGAGGCTGCCAGAAGAGCTAGTTAGCGAGCGTAGCATGTCACTTTTCAGGGCTGTATAGTGCAAACCAGGAGGCTAATCATGTTAGCGCAGGCTTCGCACACATGTAGATAAGACGTTTGCAATTGCTCTTGTTAAATCATGTTAATAAATCAAACAAAGGAAATGTTTCAGAAGATACAACATTGCCAAGTATATTGGTATTAAGGATATAATCTTTAACTAATCCCTGGATCTTGACCTTGTTTTAGTTTTTTTCTTTCTTGGTGCAATTACACTGTGTATACTGAATACCAAAATACACAATTGATTTTCAGTGCTGTCACGATGCTAAAATTTCAGAGAAAAAAGGCTTGAAACTAGCTCTCGTTGTTGCCAAGAACCCAATACAGGTATATCCTTAAAAACGGTCTTAGAAATATACTTATATGATGTTTCCATGTGTTGAATGGCAAAATGCTTTGGAACTTCATGCTCTTAACATCACAGCACGACTGATTTATGAAAAACTCACTTTTTCAGCTCAACCAGTTCAGCATTAAAGCCCTAGTAAGAAGGTATTTAAACGTATCTGCAATTTATAAAAAGTACCATGATTAAAAAGGATCACCATATGCATCCGTATAACATGAACACACATGTGAGTACAGCCTTATGTGAAACCCACTTTGATGCCACAAAGAAAAAAAAAAAATGCAGATTGATTCTGTACAGGCTATACAAAATAAAATATAAGGAATGCATTAGATAGCACTTCTGATAAAAGATCAAAACTGTTCACTGCAGCGACGTCACCTCAAATAAGTGTCTGATTTTAATGCGAGTTCGAGTATAGTACAGTATCTGGGATCTATTTTATTACCCATTTAGATCCTAGCACCTATTCCGACAGCCTAAAGAGGATGACAATAAAGAGGAAGAGTAGTTAAAAAGTTGTAGAGCAGCAGTTGTACACAGGACTAAAGGGTGGTTGAAAGCACACACTGCGCAGCACAAAGACTATGGGGAAGTGGGGCACATGTTGGCACAGAGAGAGAGAAGCCTTTGTCTCCGAGGTGTGTCACGACAACTGCGCCGCTGCCGAGGAGCAGCGAGTAAATTACACCAGCGCTCTCCCGACGTGCCGCTCGCTTTCAAAAGGCTTTGTTAAACTGCTGTAGGTTAGAAAAGGGCTGCGCAGTATTACTAAATATTTATGCGGAGGATTACAGAGTTTGTGTGTGTACAAGAGACTTTTAGTAACTTGTGACTGCAGTTAATGTTTTAGACAGAAGTGTTTTAGCATTTTATCTCTCTAGACGGATTCAGATGGGTATTTTTTATAACCTAGCTTTTCTTCAATGCCTTAGTTTAAAATTTATTCCACGTACTGACATACAATTAAAAAGATGCACTGTGTAACTTAATGATCACTGTCACTTGTGTGTTAACAATGCAGATGTTCACTTTGCCTGGAATGTTCCAATGTTTATGGCAATCCTTCTCCATGGAGATGCAGGTAAGGGTCCAGACAACGACACAGTTACAGGTGAAATCAGTGGAGAGGCGACCGCACTCACAATAGGAATGCATGTTTTTAATGTCATATCGTGTAACATTCTAGGCAAACCAAAAACATCTCCAGGGAGATGAGCAACCTGATCCCTACCAGAAAAGTTACATAGAGCATGATTAAACAGTTTCATATATCACAACCACAGGGTCTTGGATTTACGCCCAAACAAATCAAAACAAAACACATTTAGATGCATTATGGGTAGATTAGGAGAGAAAAGCCAGAGCATCTCCGTTCTGCAGACTTCATCGCTGCACTGGCCCATGTCTCTCACACTCAGAGCTGAGTTTGCATGTGTGTTTTTGCATGTGTTTGCAGGGCAGAGGCAGAACGCTGGAGGTGGAGGACTGCCATCTGTGGCTCAGTCGGCAGAAGTACAACTCGACACCACCCAAATACCAAAGCCCATGCAGCTAAGAGAGTCCACAGAGTTTTCATTTTAAGCAACTCAATTTGGTAAGCAGGCCAGACACAACAGACACAACGCCTTCATCATCTTAAAACAACAAACGCTCTGAAAACACTTAAAAAACCCACTTTTCAATAATGTCTGTCTGCCTATGTCTGTCTCCTTATGTCAAGTGACTTTGGGTATATGGAAAAGTGCTATATAAAATATTTAAAAGCACTACACCATTTTTTACCCTGTAAAGATATATTGTATAAGCAGCTCTTGAGGTCAAAATAAGTTTGCCGCATGCTGTCTCCATCTAATTATAATTCGTTTTATTGTCTGATAATGAGGAAGTTTGCTCAGAGTTTTGAAAAGCACTTATAAGCTAATTTCTTCCTCTTCACCACAGAACCCACAGACATGATTGCATTTTCCCCACAATCGACGTTCATTCCCCATCATCCCACCTCCCCTACACCTCTGCTCGACCCACGCTCACTAAACAGTAAATGGTATTATAATAAATGGCATCTTAATTTTCAACATAATTATAATCTAATACACCCAACCATACTAATTTCTTGTCAATGTCTAATTTCCTAAATGCATAAGGTAACTGAGGGATAACTTTGGATCACTACAAACTGTTTAACTAGTTCTATTTTTCACATTTTTAAGACAGTACAAATGTATAAAATAGCACCTTTAAAATGATTATCTTTATTTGATCGGTAATATACATTTGCAGAATAAGCTGCTAAATTGCATTGGGTTGTAATGACTGGTCCAGCAGGAAAACAACTGTCCTTCTCTGGTGAATGATTGCTGACAGTGGGTGGTTCACATGTCAACAGGTGCCTGGGTTAGCACTGGGCCAAGTAAACACTCTAGTCTAAAGCCAACAGCAGCAGAGGCACATGACACTCTCCTGTGCTACACAAAAGAGCAGGATTTAGACCAGCTTATAGTGGGACAAACTGTTACGCAGGCCGAGTGGGTCAACATGTACACAATAGGGCTGAATGATTTGGTAAAAATATGTAATTGTGATTTTTCTGAAAAACATAGCGATTGTGATTAAATTTGTAGTTTATGTTTTAATAATATAATTCTGGACATACTTAAAATGTGAACTTTGAACAGAAGGATTGACAAAACATTGAAATATGAACTGATAAATTAATATTTCAAAACATGTTTGCGCAGGCCTAAACTACAGGGTTGGCAGTTTTTATGCAGAATAAGACAGGATGTGTTATTGTTTGTGGTGAAAATGACTGGTATTTCAAAAACTGTAGGCTTTGCAATTCCAAATCAAATGTACTTTATGGTAATAGAGAGAAATTACTCATCTGCGGAACACACAGTACACAGGAAGGACAATAGTGACATGTTAAATACAAGCTTTAAAAATACACATGTTTAGCTAAAAAAAATGTCTAAATACATAATAACGTTTTGGATAAAAAACATGGATTCTACAAAGATGGAAGAAGATTTTTATGTTTTTCCCATATTAGCCAGCCCTACCTGGAGGTGTTTACAATGTGAACTTTGAAGAGAACCCTACTTTTTAAACATATATCCCAAATCTAATGTTCCACCATCCTCTAGTCATGCATACCAGCAGTCTCCTTCATACCTTGCTTAAAAGGGTAAAACGAAGTGTTAAATGAGGACAAACTATTCCCCTGGCGCCTTTGTTTAAACTGAAATTCATAATAAAAGCATGATTTCATTATAAAACCACTTCTTGCCGTGCTGTCGGGTGTCGAGGAAGCCCTGTAGGAGCCCTCCGAGGCCCTGATCATAACATATTGTGTGTAACAGAATGTGGAACCTGCCTCCAGTCTCAGGTTCTCAGGGACTTGTGAATGCCATCTCCCCTGCAGCAAAACTCCGCCTGAGCCACAGTGGTGTAATATGTGTGTGATTAAAACAGCACCTGTCAGCTTCTGTTTAATTCACTAAACGGTACTCAGCTGGCACTTTATTATGATTTGAAATGAACACTATACTGAACATGAATTGGCAACACTTACAATAACTACACTTTTATTAGTCTTAAGAAAGCATGAACAAAGACTTAGGGTTAGAGTAGTAGGGTACTTGAATCATTCTTACTAAACTACTTGTTCATTATAAACTAACTCCTAACCCTGTAATTACAAGTTCCTATATTATGCCAAATTGGTTCTTGTGAGCCTTTAGTCATGTTATTGCCTCATCTGTTTCATTCAGACATGTTTGAGTTTATTATTAGTCTGTCAACATCTCCAAAGCTTAAAATGATCTGTTCCATCTTGTAATGTCATGAAGCAGTAGTTTTCAAGTTAACCCGCTACCTTTTACCTTTTGTTCAGTTGAGATTGACAATTCCAGGGCTGAAATCAATAAAATGATTCTAGTGAAGATGAATGGAGTGTGAAAACGCAGTGGAGCACTTCCTGTATTGCCACTTACTGTGAATGAAGTCTTTGTTCGTGCTTTATTAAGGTTAATTAAGGTGTAATGAAGTATCATGAAGTGGTGCAGATGAATGAACTATTTCAAATACAGTAATACGCAGACTACCCCACATGTTTGCAGGAAAAAGAGCATGGGAGAAAACCAACTAAAAACCAACCAGGCTATGTCAAACTGGTCTGTGAAATGAACACAGACTTCTGCCAAGGCATTAGCTCCAACTAGCTGCAGAAGTACTGTGCCAAGAAAACTGTTCATGTACACAACTTTTGTATAGCAGACAATTTATGACCCTCATTTACAATAATACTTGGCACAAACAAACGCATAACATTTCAATCAAAACATCAATCTGGCACATTGACCACAATTCGTTCTTCTCCTTTTTTGCTCTCCTGACAAACATGCTTTTCTGTACTAATAACTACCTCTTAATAATAACCACACATCACTGGTTGAGCAGTCACAGGTTGGCGGTGCGATTCCAGCTCCCACAGATGAATGTTGTTGTTGTGTTCTTGGCCAAGACACTAAGCCCATCTCGCTCCCAGTGTCTGCGTACACAGGTGTATCAATGTGTGTGTGTGAATGGGTGAGTGGTTCCTTGATGTAAAGCAAAGTGCCTTGAAGGTGGAAAAGCGCTGTATAAAAATGTGACCATTTACTTGAATTAGCCTTAATCATGAACAAGGACTTACTTCATAATGAACAGCTAGTTTATTAAGAATGCTTCAGGCTTAGTAACTACTTCAAGGGTTAGGGTATTAATTAACTAGTTACGGTTTGCTCATTATGAATTTTGTATTGCTTGTAGTGTAGTTATTATAAAGTGTTTCCGAAGCCTCTCCTTCACCACACCAGGACAGTCCACACACAGATGCACTCCCTGAACCTCCTTTCAGATGCAAATGTCCCGTGGCCTTTGGCTATTAAAGGAGCCCATAATAAGATAATGGAGAGAGGCTTTGGAGTGGCCCACACACATACAGACGTGCAGGTGGGCACATTTCAGCTGGCACAGCATGGAGATGAGGGGCCAAAGGGCAGCTGTGACCGGTGCTCTGGAGGGCAGGTATCAGAGAGAGACCGCTGAGTGCTACTGACAGCTCCCATCACATCACACAAAAGGCCCCGGCATTTTCAAGTTTAACTCTACAATGGATCCAATGTGCCGCTGCAATGTACCGGTCTTTTTGACATACACTACCAATCAAAAGTGTGGATAAAGCTTTTTTATGCTTCATTGCAGATACAACTTAAACTGGTAATTAATTTCTTCAATTGCTCAATGTGTGCAAGTGAATAAGATATTTACAATTTCTGGTGTCATTTTGTTATGTTATTCCTGCTCGGAGTTATCAAATCTTTTTTCTCATCTTCATAACATCTTACCTAACCCCATGTATTTTTCTTCTGCTTCTTCCACTTTTCACTACTGTCTTCACTGTAAGTACACACTGAAGATACATCAAATATATGAAGCAAGATGTATGGAATTATGTAGCAAAGTTTTGTTTTGTTACTGCTCTAAATATGTTTTATAATTTACATTCAGATTCCCCCAAGTAGCCACTCTTTGCTTTGTTTACAGCGCTACAAACCATTCACCTTTTCAATGAATTTCATGAAGTCTCCTGAAATGGCTTTCAGTTCATCGGTGTGCCTTGTTTGGGTTAGGTAATACTGAGAGTGTGCAGCAGTGATCAAAGCAAAGGGTGACGACTTTGAAGAATCTTATTTTACTCTTTTTTGTTTACAGCATTTCATATGTGTCCATTCAGTTTTGATGCCTTCAGTGAGAATCTACAGTGTAAATCGTTATGACAATAAAGAAAAAACATCAAATGAAAAATGTGTCCCACCTTTTGACTGGTAGTGTATAGCGATGATAATTCACAGATAATTTATTACATTTTGATACATTTGCTGTGATTAATACAAGAATAATATTCTGCAGAGGGATCTATACATCATGAAATCACATAACTGGGGCTTATTCACCGTGACAATGCACTGTATATTGGAGGCTGTTGCAAGATGTTTTCCATTATTTATAACAACAGGTATGGGATTATAAAACTAATATGTTAAAAAGCATAATACATCTAAAACCAAGTATTTACAGTGTAGTGCAGTATGACATTGCACAAGCCCTCTAAATACTTCATATGAAACTATGGTGATTACTCATAACAGCTCTGGAAGATGTCAGATTACTGCAGTCACCATCTGGTAATCTATGACTAAACCTGTGAAGAGCTCTGCGAAAACAATCACATCTCATTGTTGTGTTATCTGCTGCCAACAGGTGAGTTATTTCTTTAGAGCTGCGCCAAGTGAGCGGTTACTGTCAGGAACCTGTTCCAATCTGAAGGAAACATCAACACCCATCCGCCATATAAATTGCAGAGGACGCGTGCTATGTTTGTTTTACCTGTCCTGACAAATGCTCACTTACAAAGCAAGTATACACACATTCGTTTTTATTCATTCATCTTTGTGATCTGTGAATGTAAGCGACAGATTGTAATCTCTCTTGATTATTAAAGTAGCTATTAGGGCTGTACCTTTTGTTGATTATTGACTATAATTAGTCAAATTATTTTATTTAGGAATTACAGTTGACATACATTATATAAAAAGACACATGCACCTTTTTGTTTTCTTTTTATATAGTGTCTGTAAACTCCTGGTTTCAACAACAGCAGAAAGGAGAAATTAGTGAGAATTTTTCATTTCACACTTCAAAATTTGTTTTGGTGACAGGCCTATTTTGCACACAATACTGTCCACTACTATTACTACTATTCTGTATTCATTCATAAATAAAGTTATTGTGCAGCTCAGAACATGTGCAGATGCATAGGAGAAATAAAGCTGTGAGATTCCTGGGATGTTTGTTGGGCTGGGGCTGAAAGAGCTTCCTCTTGGCCGTGGAGGACTTCCTCTGCACAACAACAACAAAGTGTTTGTGGCCCTGGGAAAAACATGGCCCCTCCGCAGAGCTGACGGTCACCCCAGCTACAATAGATGTATTATTGTTAGCAGCAGTGTGTTCTACAGCTTAAAGAAAAGTACTGTATATTGCTTATAGTGACAAAAAGTAAAAAGGAGATTTGGCTGCTATAAGCTAAAATTCTCCCCCACAGTCTAAAAAAAACCCTGATCATCACAAAATCACACTTTGTAAACATAAACACATAAACATTGACAATACAGGGCAAAAATCACTGGTTAATGATTCAATACAGGCAATAAGCAACTTTTACACTCCACAAATGGACTTTATATGACATGAAATAACTACAATGAAAAGTATTTGTGCCACCATAATCTCCCTGGAATCTATGGGAAACATTGTTAATTAGTTACATATTGGTTTATATAATTTAATGTGATTTTAGCTCTTGTTTTAGTATATAAGAGTATATTCATAACATCTCACACTACATTGAGCTCACGTTTGGGCGTACATTAAAGCAGAGGTTCCCAAACTTTCGAGAGTAGGACTTGTTAAATGAAATATATTGGGAATCCCTGCATAATAAGTAGTGTTTTTTTTTTTTTTTTTTATGAATTAGCCATGAGAGGTACAGCCTGGTGACGGGAAGAGAAAAAACCAAAAAGACTGCAGACGAAACAGCAGTGAGAGGGTGATATAATGCTCCCTACTGTCTGGCCACCTGACCAATGGGAAACAACAGTGATCCCAGAGACTCAGAGCACAGCCACATGAGACAGCCAACAAAAAAACAAAAAGCCTGCACAATCACCCATACACGCACAAAGATCTATTACTTTGAATTGATTTCCTCTACCACAAATGGGGCAGCGTTGAGCCTCTTTATATATGTCAGCTTAAACCTTGAGGGGAGAGAGAAATGGAAAAGATAGAACGACAAGTCCATAAAAAGAGGAGATTCGATCCTGGAAGAATAGATCATAGGCACAGGGAGATAAAGTTGGAGCGGACTAAAAGATAATACTGACATAACCTCAGACAGCGAGACAAGATTCTGAGATTTCCCTTTTTTAGGCAGCAACGCACACAAAAACAGCTTTCTTTTACACGTGCTGTGAGCCAAAAAGCTGAGTAAAACCAGCTCCCGCCTGACAACACATGTTTAATCTAAGGCTTGTAATTACATATGTATTCTTCAAAGACTGGTGCACGAAGCATGGTTGGAGTAAACATCAACCACGCTGTCTCTGCATAGACATGTCATCATAATTACTATACCCAGCTATTGTTCGATAATGTCGTTTGCGTTTTGTTGTTCTGTAACATTTAATCTGGGATGAAAGGTTGGGGAAAAATATGAAATTGTGATTTATCTGACAATCACTGCAAAACATGTTTCAATAATAGGTTTCTGTTCAAAGTTCACATTTAAACACATCCAGGAGAAGTGAAAAAGTACTACAAACTGACTAATCCAAGAATCACATTTCAGAACATGTTTGTACAGGTCTAAACTCGAGGGTTAGACCTGTACAAACAGAATAAGACAGGATATTTTATTGTTTGTGGAAGAAATTCTAATACTTGGGGGACAGTAGCTCGGTTGGTTTGTCCAGTGATCCGAAGGTTGGCGGTTCGAATCCCGCTGTTGACGTCAGATCCACCAATGTCTGCATATATTGGTGTATGAATGTATTTGTGAATGTGTGTGTGGTTCCTTAAATTAAAGTGGTTTGAGTGCCTTGAAGGTATAAAAGCGCTATATAAAAATGTTTTCATTTACCATTTCCTCAAAAAATACAGACTTTGTGATTTTCTCATTGTGTCCATTCAAATTTGATTTTCATGTGTCCCTATGCAGACAGTAGAATGATTATATCTAAGATTCTGTATTGATACTATCGACTAGTGTTTCATTGTGCTATATTCTATTATTACAATTTTTTTCCTCCTAATGCAGTTTAAAAGGGTCTACTATCCTAAATGGTCTTCACTATTATCGTTTATTGCAAAACTTTCTGTAGAAATATATCGCACTTTTTTTTATGAAAGGCCTACCTCTGCAGTAACTAAAACGTCTGCCCCAGTGCATAAACCTCACACCAGCATGTAATGTGAAGAGATATAAGGCCTAATGAGTCAGGAGGTTATCATGGCATTAGTAAGATGAGTGGGGCAGCGGTTATAATAAAGATTCATTACCCAGAGCCGTGACCAATTAGTCAGCTTTATCCTGGATTAAAGTAAGTCTTCTGCAGCTAGCATACACGCACACACTTTGGCCTTTTAATTTTTCTATTAGCCCCAAAATACACTTTAGGTATTATGTTATGGATTTTACTTGTTTGATATTCTAACTATACACTGATTAACGACTAGTGTAAAGGAGACAACCCGAACGGCAAGAATTAAAAATAAGCGTCCAGGCCAAGAGAGCAGACTACAGCCAAATTGTTAAACCCAAGTACACACTGTTTTGACATTTATAGACTTTTGTGTTTTGTAAATGTGACCTTTTAATATCTTATTACATAATGCTTCACTATTATTATGCATCAGGTATCTGTAACAGCCAAACAAACCATAATCAACAGCCGACCATTAAGAGGTAACCTTTCCCTTTTTATCTCAGAGTTGTGCATAAAATTCACAGAAACCAGTACCTCTGAAAAACAGTACACTGGGAAAGATTAAAATATGCATAATCAACCTCGTACTAAACTATAGCAAACAATTCTCTCAAAGTTCGATATCTTAGTAAACAATATAACTTTTTTTTCGTCTTTTTCTGTAGTGGTTTGCCTAGAATGTTCCAGAGTATGGCGTTAAAATGTTTCCATGGAGACGAGCAAATGACACCAACAGGCCAAGTTACAGGTTCCTGTGAAGAGGGGGCCCGGCCAACGCACAATAAAAGTGTATGTGCATGAATGTTTGAGCAATAATTCATTTGTAATTAAGTAAATGCAAAACAGACATGTTTAATGCTGTACTGTGAAATATTCCAGGCAAAGCAATAATATGGAGAAATCTAGGGAGACAAGCAGGTACCAAAAAAAGTTTCACAGTGCCTCTTTAAGGAGTCTGATTACATTCCCAAAGTCGTAAAATCTGCCTGGAACACTGCGATTGCGTTTAAGCACTAAATCTTGTGAAATCTGAGGGAGTATTTTACCATTTTAGGCCAGTTAACGGTACAGTGTGTCCACCTTAGTCGTCATGGGGGGAAAGGCCCAACACTAAATAAGGGATTATGACTTAAATCTGTCCAACTTCTGGATTACAGCTGTCACCACGGTAACCAGAAGTGGCTTGAAGTGGGACCGGGTCAGGAATGAGGGAGTGACTTCCTTGGAATTATCTGTGACGACTTCCATAGAACTTGACTTGGCCCCTCGCGCTCGGAGATGGCCCGTGGTTACAGCAAAAGATGAGAGGAATGGGAAGAATGCAGAAAAGAGGGGAGGCGGAGGAGAGCAGAGGAAATGTAAGGACACACAATTCCCTTTGTGAAAAGTCAAGTTTGTGCCTGATACTAGAACAGGGTTTATCATGTTGTACTATTCAAAAGAAGATGTCTTAACAATAACAGAGGCCTATGTTTATGTATATGCAGGTATAATGAATATATGGGTTTATTAGGGTTCCCCCAAAAAATAAAAATAAAACAATGAAAAATAAATAAAATAAAAAGCATGAAGTGTGTTTGAAATGTGTTTTTTATTGGCAGTGGTTACATGCACACAAATCAGATTATTATCAGATGTTTTGTGTTATAAGATTATTAAAATGACATTTAAATAACTAAATCACCTGGTTTCTTTTTGATCCAGAAAACAGATATTAATCAGATTTTGGTATGCATGTAAACAAAGCCACTGCAACACCCTAAAAACACATGTGTGTGTTTGTGTGTGTTGTACTTGTATTGAGAAACTCTGTGCTAACTCTATGCTGAAGAAAAAAAAAAAGAAGGCTTGAAATTGTGAAGACATCTTAAAAAAGTTTGTCCCTAACCCCACTGCCGTACTTGTTCCGCTCGTAAATCCACCCGGGCTTCTGATGAGGGATCCTGTTCACTTTAGCGAGGGGTAGATGAAGTCTTTGTTCTCCCGGGGCTCCTCGCTGGCATTAGAGGAAATTAAGAAGCCATTCAGGAGCGAAATTGCAGGAATAATCTCATAATATTGTTCTGCCAAGTCTTTAACTGCCTCTTGTTTCTCTACACGATACTAACCACTTGTCCGATGTGCACAATTAGAAACGTTTTAGATTTAGTTCAATAGCAAGTAATAACTGAGCAATGCAGTATTTTACTAATTTGTTTAATTTTAATCAATAGAAAGTTCTGACCAGTTATTATCATTACATTGTTTATATTGGAGGAGGACTTTGGAGAATATAAAGGTCTACTATGTAACTTTTCTGGTTTGCCACTTGCTTGTCTCTATGGAGATGTTTTTGCATTGCCTCGAATGTTCTACAGTAGAGCAGGTGAAAAACATGCATTCTTACTGTGAAGGGGAACTTCTCTCCATAGATCTGACAGGTAACTTAGTCGAGTGGCATAGATTAGTTTAACGTGATACTGCGGAACATTTTAGGCAAAGCAAGAACATCTCCAGAGAGACAAATGACGACCCCTCCACCAGAAAAGTCACATAGTCTACATTTAAACTAGCATTATCACAACACTAAAATTTCAAACTTGATTTAAACATTAAGGAACAGGCCTGATACTCGATACAGATTTTGATGCCACAATGGTATTTATTTTTTAAAAGCTGTATTTTAGATAAAGTTACATTTTCAACACAAAATACTAGAACTTTTTTATGTTACCATGTGGTCTTGTATTAGTTCTGGTTAAGTTAAAGAGGGGGTATTTTACTTCTTCGGGGTATTAACTGCAAACGTGTAACAAATTTAGATCGCTTTTATTGTTTTGAAAATACCCATATTCGGCAAAAACAGCGCATCAACATGTTTTATACGTTGACTTTTCGTTTGATGCTCTATGTCTTCCCTCCCTTTGCTCCCTGCGTTAAGGACCTTCCCCCTCAAAGCGCTATGACAACACAATCAGCGTGCATTCTACTAATTAAAGTACTGCATATCACATCAGGTTTGTGAAGTTGCTGTGTACAGTTTTGTATCATGTTTTTGTATATTTATGGATTCCATGAACTGTGTCGTGGGAGCATGGATGATATAGACTTGTGAGTGGAGCATTGCACTGAATTTTACAGCTAATCGTAAGGAGGGTTTGAATAGGGCCTGGGAAAATCACTACAATACTCAAACATGTATGGATGACATCTAAAACCTCTTCAGGCACTTTTTTTTTTTGAGGGAATAACATTATAACATGGTGGAAAGCTCAAATACTCCATGGTGCAAAATACCCCTCTTTAAAGATCATTCTAAAATGCAATACTTTCTCAGATGATTATGTAGGTCAGTATTTGATTTTTGATACTATTGACAACTCTAATTTGTAGTAGTGCAGTATTTTCCTCTAAGAGCCATATTTAACTTGCACATGGGATCTCTCTGGAAACATGATCTATGCAGAGTGCTGGGTCACATGGTGCTGGTTTCCCTGAGGTACTTCACTGATGCAGTATAAGACAGCGGTTCTCAAACTGAGGTCCACAGACTTATGTTGCTCAGGGGGTAGTTTAGTCATGATTTAGTCCTGGTTAAGTTCTGGTTTAGTCCCGTTTTAGTCATACTCGAGACCTAATTAAGCCTGATTAAAGTGCTATACCTGTTTTTACTGTCTTAAGTTATTCCTCACTTTCCTAATGTATGTCAATCATTCTACTTTTTCAAAATGATGCACTTTCACAACTTTCAGAGACTAGAGCAGAGTTTTACCATCACAGTAATGCAAACACTAGCATGTTAACAGTGCACCAACACTACTTTTTGGTACGCGGAGGATAAAAATGCTTTACACTTAGACAGCACATAATGGTCTCACTTGAACCCTAAGATCTATTTTTATAATAGCCTATATGTAAATAAATGTTACTTTATTACATGAAAATGACCAGTACAGACCCTTTATGTAATTAGTTTAGTCACACTTTAGTCCGGAGCTGGTACTGATCAAACCTGAGCATGTTTCAGATGGGTATATAGATAGCTAAACAATTTGAAGATCTTGTAAAAGGTTTTAAGAATCGCATCTCTACCACATATGTACTTATATAAACCAATCATAATAGTTGGGATTATACAAACAACTGCTAGCTTGGCCGCGTGTTGACCAGCATGTGTCTCTGTGTGTGTTTGCGTTGTGGATAAATTTAGCGCTTTAGCCCCAGACTGGAGGCAGTGGCCCTTTATCCTGCACTGTCCTACTTAACACTGCTGCTCTGTGCCGCTGCTGCCACCAGGTCTCGCACACAACCACCTCCCAGTGTCTGTTCAGAACAATGCCGGAAACTGTTTTGTCCACATAACACTCAAATGTCAAAAAGTAAAAGCGGAGGATGCTTTTATTGCATGTGTGGTTGTGTAACTGTGTCATTATCGTTTACTGCAGAGAGCTGGCCTCAATTCCCAACTGCTTGATTTAATAATGACACTCCAAGTCTTGTCAACAACGCGGAAAATGCGAAATGTATACTACTTAAGAGTGAGAGAGTACAAGTGATGCACTTGATTGCTGCGCTGTTGGACTACATCACAGGCTATTATTAGTACTAAAAACTAAAAAAAAAAAAAAAAAAATCTCATCCAAATTTTGTATCTATGGCTTATTTTTACACTCTTCTGAAAGAACTGAAAAATGTTCGACCAGAACTGTCTTATTTATAATTGTTTTAATGTGAAAATGTGAGACAGGCCTCTACTTTGACAATGTTTAAATCCTAGCTGTACATATGACTGAATGTTTTTTATAAAGGTTTGGATTCTGCACTCTTCTCTTTTAATGTTAATTTTGTGATGATTATTTGTGATTATTTATGTTTTTATTTGTTGTATTGTGATTTGAATGTCTTATTCTGTAAAACACTTTGAATTACTTTGTGCATGAATTATGCTATACAAATAAACTCGCCTTGCCTTCCTAGTTTTGAGTGAAATAAAATAAAAATGATGCCTCTTTTGTTCTGAAATAAAAACTCTCTGTACAGGCAGGGTTTTAACTACAGTTTGATAGGAGCCAGTCAAAGAGTCTGCCTTAAACTGACCAATAGAACGCCAGCATCTCCCTTCACCTTGGAAACACGCGATCCCAGGGTGCATTTCCCTGCTGCCATGACAACCAAGAGCAGCTCTCCCTCATTCGCTCGCCCCGGCTCCCCTCCATCCTTCCCTCTCTAACACATGCAGCTTCCCAGAGCCAGTCTACCTCATCTCACAACTTCGAGCCGCGTGCGCTAGACAAAGACAATTACTGCCGTGGCCCAGACGCTGCATAATGAGATCGTCCATTATTATAAAACAGTTGTATTCTCAATATTGTGCCCTTAGATCAACATGATTTGCTTTGATACAGAGGGGCTGCCTTTGTCGCCGGAGAAAAGTGTGCAGCAGTCAGGCATGGAGACAGTAAGGGTGGGGGTGCAGAGGAACCGATGATGTAAGCGTTTCAAAACAAGCTGAGGTCTGGGGTTGAGGTTATGAACATTGTCAGCTGGCTGCAGTCTCCACCAACTGCGCTTGGATACTGCACAGATCCTGGGCAGATCGCGAGGCTTATTTGTGCACACGGCAATACATAATAACTCAATGGGGACATGAATTATGATTTTAGTATCGTAACTACAATTTTGATATGAAACAACATGTGTTTAACTGTTAAACCTTTTTAAAGTTATATTAAAGCTGGAAGTTGTTTCATTTTTTGCTTTTGTTTATTGCCAAAGCTGTGGTTTGCATATTTGGTCATACATGTAGTTTTTTTTAGATGCCATCTGGGTGCATTGTGCGTCTTACAAGCATGAGTAAAGAACAATGTGAGCCTTAAAGAGATTAAAGTTGTGACAATCTTATCTCAAACCTTTAGTTGAGAAAAGCTCTAAACTGCATTATGAGAAGTGTCCACTCCTCTTGTGTATAGACCCTTTCAATAGGATGACAGTATTGAGCAGGATTAGCTCATTATGCACAGGTGAATTCCTTGGGTATGTTTATCTAATCCCACAAGCTTCTTAATAACTGCAGACAGCACAGTGCCGCATGGAGGAGGAAGCTATTAATTGTCATCCAGGCTACTTTGCATTTGTGAGCAGCCTCAGCACCAAAGGGGGTCTGGTTAATTTCCGCCACAGTTTTGCACTAGTTTATTTGCCAAAGTCCCTGCACGGCTCAGGGCACGACGGGGACACCACGGGGAGAGGCAAAACATCCTTGACGACAAGTGAAATTCAGGGTGGTTGAGCCACTATTTATAACCTGGCCAGCAGTCTGCTCTGTGACAGCGGAGAGCTGAGAGAGAGAGTGAGAGCTAGTACAGAGAATTCCAGAGCAGAGGAAAAGTCCATTGTTTTGAACCCCCCGACTGAGCCCCTGTGTAAAGACGTCAAAGAGCTGAAAACACATAAGGCATAGTTTAAAGAGGAGTGGGGATTTCTCCAGCAATATCCTGTCCAGTGTTTATAGATTGCATTCATGTTCTAGTAGGGTTGTCAAAAGTATCAAAAATCAGATAATAATCAACACTAAAACTAATATTTGGGCAGGTATCTATACTAAGAAAATCACATTCACAGGACAGAAATAAACCTTTCCTGAATAGCTTTAGAATGATTTTGTGCTGTATCAGAACAAGTATAAGACACATAGACTAGCATACGCCCATGGACCACTATGGAACCACCTGGACGACAGAGGGATTACACAGATAGGCCACATGGTAATATAAAAGAAAGTACTATGATTTATTGTTTAAAATCACATTCTATTGTGTAAAGAAACAGTTTTTTATTATCATCATTGTGATATCGGAATCAGTATTGAATATCAAGTCTATCAAGTCCTTAGTATTGAAATGGAGTTTGACATTTTAGTATCATGACACTAACACTAATCCTGTCAAGTGTTCTAGTCCACAAACCTGTGATATTAATCTCATGATGTTAAGTCCTTGCTAAGGATATCGTAAACAAATCATTTAACTTTTGTGTATTCATACTGATAGAGCAGACATTGAACTTTCCAGTGTTTCATGTGAATAGGCCCTGTAATTACAGAGATATTCACCACAAACCAAGCCCGCAAATTCGACCATAGATTCTGGACCTGTTCTCGAACTCAATATTAAACTATAAAATGTTATGATGCCACATGAACCCAGCCTATTAATCTGAAGTAGAACTAAGAGAAAAATCAATGAAGTTTTTGAAAAGCGCACTTGTCAACTTTTATGTGCCTCTTAAAGGTTCTTTTTTACACAAAAGTGACTCTTGTGAGATTTAAGCCAAGTTAGAATGCTGTTACCTTGTTAAAAACATAACCAGAGCTGTGTTTTGTTTCATTCATACTCATACATGTTCGAGTAATCCTGCATTATTAGTCTTTCTACATCTCCAAAGCTCAAAATGCTCTGTTCCACTTTATGATGTCATGAAGCGGTAATTTTCAAGTTAAGAGCTACTTTTTACCTTTTGTTCATTAGAGATTGGCAATTCCAGGACTGAAATTACCCAAGTGTTACTAGTGAAGGTGTGTGGAGTTTAAAAACACAGTGGAGCACTTCCTGATGTACCACATGACATCACAAGGTGGAACAGAGTGTTTTCTGTTTGAGAGAAGAACTCAACCCAAACTATGCAGGATTTGTGTGTTAACTGTGTGAATGAAATGAAACACAACTCCAGGTATGTTTTTGATGAGGAAACAACATTATAATAGATCAGAGAACACCTTAACTTGGGCCCTTTAACAAGCACAACAGGTGAGGATAAAAACATGTTGACAATGACAAGAGCTCTGGCCATTTCTATGAACAGAGCAACTGGTCTGCAAACAAACACATGTCCAGGCACAGTGCAGATTATGTGGCTGGCGGGCCTCGTGGTCACCTGACAGGGAGCCCACCGAAGCAAAGAAACAAGCACAAAACAAGCGGAATCACATGGATGTAAACACTGCTCAAAGAGGGTGACATAATACAGCAGCGGTGTGGTACAAAAACAAAAACATGTGCTGATAGTGAACTAAGAGCCTGCTGAACAACCACCTGTCTCCATCAGATAACTGGGAAACATCCAAGTTTAAAACACAACATTGTTTGTTTCGTTTTGATTTCATTTTAACACTGTATTAAAACATGAAATTAGAGTTGAGAGCTTATTTAAATGTTCAAAGCAAAACCAACAGAACAAGTAATTATCTCCACCTCTACGTTCTTGACATGAAAAGACTCGTTCATATTTTAAAAAACATCAAAATTTTAGCAGCTGAAAATTCAACAGCTAATGAATGCTTTATTAAGCCAATAAAATAAAATAAAAACATTTAAAAGGATAACAAAAGCCTAAGGGATTTCTATTAGGGCTGCTTCAATGATGTTGCCTGGGATCCAGAATACAGACTTCTTCATGGTCACTCGTGAATATCCCCATTTCCGAATGGACATGATTGACATGTGGATTAGCCAATAAAAAATAATAAAAGGAAAAGAACATATCAAAGGGGGCTGAAAAACACTGCGGATTTCTGCAGAATCAATGGGCAAAGCACTAAACTCTGTTAATCTGAGGTGAGATGAATTAGATTTTATTTGTAAATCATAGGTGAACAATGATCTCCTTCGTTTCACATGTGTCACTGAAAAAAACAAATCTGACTGCATGATCACGTTTGACCAGGCTTGAGATGGAATAGAGGGCGTGGAGACTAGACTGATATCAATCTGTATAAATGAGAACAACAAATTATGATCTCAATTATTTGGCTCGTACTTAAAAATCAGAATTATTTAAAACAATTACTTATATTCAATCAGAATTATCCTGTAGAGAAAGTATGACCTAATATATACTTTGAACACACCATCCCATTTTTTTTGTCTTTATTTTGACTTTTTTAAATAAATATAAATATGAAGTAAGATATATGGAATTATGTAGCAAAGTAAATAATGCTACTCCCTTTTTAAAAAAATTTTATATTCAAATCCTCAAAGTAGCCACTCTTTGCTTTGACGAAAAATGTTTAGTAGAGTTAGTTACCTTTTTTTCTTTACTACATAATTCCATATATCTTACTTCATATATTTCATGTCTTGTATGTCTGTAAAATGTAGAAAGCAGTAAAAAATAAAATAAAAAAAACACTGAATGAGAGAATGTGTCCAGACTTTTGACTGGTAGTATAATTTATTAATAATGTTTTGTGAGACTTCACTTTTCAAAGTCATGGCACATTAGAAAGGTCATTATGCTGAACAACGTGTTCTTTTGGTAGTTTTAATCACAGCATTTTTGTAAATATAAATAATTAAAATCCTTACAATTTGTTTAATTGCACAGCCCAAATTCCAATATCTTTGGGTACTTCACTTTGCTATTAGTAGTTTCATAATGAATACATGCTTGAAAGAAAAAAAAAAACGGTTTGAGTTTCTTTTTCTGACCACAAGAAGTACAACCAAAGTATAAGGCGTAAACCACTGATAGCTGAATGGCCAAAAATTGCACTATGGTCATTTTTACTCTCACAACAACAGTCTCCATCTCTTATCAGCAAACCCAGACAGTGACGGTGAGAAGTCCCACTCAGCAGAGACGAGGTGTGGGGTGACTCTGGCGTACACAGGGGCACTCGAGGCAAGAGCAGAGATAGCCAACAACTGCATGGCTTCAGTTTCCTCCTATCACTACGTGGCCATTGAGCTTATTTGAATACTACCAGCCGTGTTCCCGTATAGCCGCTACATTTTTAACCTAGTGATGCCCCACTGAACAACTGAAACTTTGCAAAACTGTGACAAAGGCGCAGAGGTGGGTAGATTGATCAAAAAAGTACTTAAATGGAACTTTAAAAATACTATAAGGTAGTGGGCCAAGAAGAGTAAACATTTATTTGAGGAAGCTATGACTCAAATGACAATTGTAAAAATACCAGTCTGAATATAACATCTGATTTATAAATTATAATTATATGAAGGTAATTGGCAGGATAAAACGTTCAATAAAGCAGAAATTCTGGTATTTCCAAAGGATAGACCAGAAAATTCTGAAAAAAACCTAAATCGTACCTGATGGAGTAATGTAAAAAACACAAATGTTCCAATCATTTATTCATGTCAGCATAAAGCTTTTGTCATTTATAGACTTTGTGAGTTAAGGTTAGTGGAAAGAGCAATCAAATGCTGTTACACTGTATTTTACTCAAGTAAGAGTAAAGGTACACTGTCTGAATACTCCTCCAAGAAGTACAGTTATATTAAAGTTACTCAAGTAAGTGTAACTGAGTTCTACCCACCTCTGCAAATGAATAGGAAGAGTAAAAATAAACTACTGTGCCCACTGAACTGCACCAAACCACATCACGACCACAGCAATGCCTTATCAGAGACAGTTATCTGAGCAGCTAACCCACCTCTTGTTGATGGGCTTCTCGTCCTTCTCGTAGGGTTTGACGAACCACTTTCCGATGCGAACGAAGCTGCGGTTCATGAGGCAGCGCTCCAGCAGGTTGTGGATGGCTTTGAAGAGGAGCGTGCGGCACTCGTATGAAAGCCCGTTCTCCCAAAGACCGTCATCCTCAGCTGGAGAAGGAAGAGAGAGATATACGTGAGACAATTATTATCCAAAATATGTCAACGTCTCAGTGGGGGTTCAAGTACTGCACAAAAAGGGATTTTAAAGGATTTAAGGGAAGGGGATTTTAAAACAAAATGCAGAAATATCACCTCCTGCTTACTTAACAATACAGTCATTAATTTATTTTATGTCTTCAACAATAATTGATATCACCTTGGAGATAGCTACATCTGTTTTTACCTAAATCAAATCACTGTCTTCCGTTTGGCACACACACTGATACAAAAATAAACACCAGCAAATAAACAAACATTTGGTGTCGGTAAGAAAATGTAGTTGGTGCATAAATCACTATGAAACCAGCTCTGTACAAAAACAACCATAACTAGTCACACATCGGGTGTTTTCAGCTGCACCTGATGTAGACTCATTATTGCCCAAAGAGTTCTTCACAATCGAATGTATTGTTTTGCTTTCCATCCGGAGAAAGCTCAGACCACCTCACTCTGTTTTTGCATCTGACTAGAATGAACACCTGACTGTCTGCCAAATCTGTGCCGTTCAAATCACACATTTGAATTCCAGCTCAACACCTGCAAAGAATTAAAATGTAATTACAGAGCGTTTGACTGGCAAAGCTGCAGACACTTGGTTCATATAATGTAGTGGAGAAGTCAACCACATATGGACTGCATGTTCTGTACAGGGTGGTTAAGATTACGTCACATCCATATTGGTTTCTGATTCACTTTTGGCGCTGGCCTGAATGCTGCTTTAATCTCATTAACAGTCGCTGCTCACGTCTTACCACGCTTAAGCTGCTTTGTGTCGAGTCTACTGCAAACATCTCCACAAGTGTCTGTGCCAGCGACAAAATGAATATAACCTGTAACAAGGGCTGGGCAATATGCCAAAAAATTAAATAAATAAAACTACCTCCTGTAAACAAACACTCCTGTCTTACAAAAAGTTTACAACTGAAGACAGAATGAACCTTGACCAAATATCTCAATTTTGATTACATTTTATTGTGTCTCATTAAAAACAAATAAACGACTTTTCAATATTAATTTCCTGAACATAAACAAGACAGACATTTAATTATTACCATTTTAACACAAAACATAGTCAAACGCCTCACTCCAAAGTGTGAACTCTGCTCTAAACCACATGCTTTTACTGACTGAGGATTGGCTTTTGATTTAAAAGACCAAAACATATCACTGATGATTATAAATCTCAATTAAAATTTAATTAATTGCACAGTACGACCTGTAACCGTCTCAGTGTCAGACCAGGCATGTCATGACCAGCGTTGCTCAATTATTTAACAATAGCAGAGCTTAATGTCCCAATGAAGTATTTAAGCACAATTTAAAATAATGACACATTAAAAACTACCGAGAAGGAAAATTGATTTTAAAATCAGTACAAACCACACAAGATTACAGGTTTGATGCCAGTCTAAACCAAAGGAATAACTTCAAAGAGATGCTGACAGCTTGGAACATGTTATGAGGCTAATCCTTCTAATCTTGTCTTTTCATTGTTGATGTATTGCAATATGCCTATTCTAATTCGGTTCAAAGAATCCTCTGCAAGTAAAATGTAAGGCCTTGAGTCATTGTGCTACCAGAGAAAGCACAGTTGTTGAGCTCTCTTGTGTAGAAATGTTTAAAAACAGTGATTAATTATTAGTATTTGCGCTGCTCATAAAAATTAGCTTGTGAACAGCAATAGTTAAGTTCCACCTCAGGCATAATACTATGACTATGGCATAACACAAGTCATTCACCATGTAGAATGTTCTGAAGTACGGTTTTAACTTTTTATTTCCACAGCTATCATCAGGGGTGTCGCCGGGATGGGGGGCTTGAGGGGGTCCTAGCCTCTCCTAGAATGGCCCATGCTCCCCCATAGCTTCCCCAAAGATTTTTGCCCCATTTTTACAGCACATCCAACTTTGACTAAACATGTTGAAATGGCATCTACAGAGCATTCAAAATGAGACTATAATAAAAAAAAAAAAGAATTTCATATTAGGTTTTATACATCGCTACAGGGACTACCTACATTTAAAACTTGTTTAAACTGAGCACCCAAATTGAAGACCTTAGCCTCCCCTTAGCTCCTCTAAACAAAAACATCTGGCACTGCCCCTGGCCAACATGCTGGTGACATGCCACCTCCATAAAGTTGCACAGTGTTACTTTAACTCAAATGAAGGATCTTGCTGTGAAAGTGTGCAGATCTTGTTGAAAAATAGTATATAATATCTGTTTTTATTTAGTTAACTTTAAAATGCCACAGCTTTGCATTGCACTCACCCAAGGAAATAACTCCGGGCCAGCTGCCAAGGAAAGGGAACTACCAGCCCAATGGCGGCGGGAACCATTTCATCAGGTACACACACATTTAGTGGATAAGATCAGGAACAAGAAAGTGCCAGTGAAAGGCCGGAAATGGGAAGGAAGGTGATAATTTCCTATTTGGAGATTAACGGGCAAAAAAATGCAAAATTTCAAATGCCCTTGTGTGGAGTAGGGAAGGGTAAAGTCTGTTTAAAATAGGGCAGCACCATATATTGCAGATGAACCGAATCGAAATGTAAGTCGGCGAAATAATTAAATCCTAACTGTTTACATAGTGTCCTGAGCAAAGAATAAAATATTTTGTCTTTAAAAAAAAATCTTGTTGTACTTGTAGTTTAGACCTCCACAAACAAGTTCTGAAATACAAGGTCTTCTTTTATTAGTTCATCAGTTCATATATCGGGCTTCTGGAGTTGTTTATAGTGTGCACTCCTAGAATCCTACTATTTAAACATATATATCGCAAATCTAATCACAATCGCAATACCTGTCGGAAAAATTTCAGTTACATTTTTTCCCAATTTCGTGGAGCCCTGGTTCAAAGGATCACAACTGTTGCACTGGTGTGAGTGTTTAGCCGCTGTGCAGAGGCCACACAAGAGGCAACGAGTCAACAACAAAAAGTCATCCCGCTGCGCTCTGACAACAGATTAGGAAACTGGAGAAAAATGAAAACAACATAGGATTTAGCGCTAATACTCGAAATCCAGATCAGAGCAAGAGATAACATCTGAACCAGCTCAAACAGACGTCACAAGTGAATAGAGTCCACTCCACTCCACGGATCTGATCAGTAACTTAGCCTGGTTGCTTCACCTGCTTGTCTCCATGGAGACAGATACGTTTAAAGCTGCAGCACCAGAGTTTTTGTGAATATGTAAATTTTGTGGCAATATAGTAAAAGCAGCATTGTGTGACAAAATGAGACCACTGCGCTAATAATAAAGTATTTTTATTTCTCGTAAGAAAGGAAGTCTCGCAAAAGTTCGGACCGAGTTTCACTTCGCCATCTGAAAAAAAAAGCTGTCCTAAAGTATCATGTAGATACTGACAAGGATGTGCCAAAATGTTTGTGAGAGCTACGGATGAGAGATTAAAATACCTACATCCCCTTTACGTAGTGTGAAATCAGTTACCCCAGTTTTAATGCCATGCTGTGGAACATTCTGGGCAAAGCAATAACATCACCATGGAAACAAGCATGCGGCAGACCCTGTGCCAGAAAAGTTACATAGTGGGTCTTATATAATGTTTTTTTTTTCTAGTTCATCGTCAAAGCCAGTGGAAAGATTCTAAAATGAGATGATTGTTCAGAATCAAGAACTTGCTGTGCTGCCATCAATCAAGACACAGTAATGATGGATAATTTGAAAATGCTTGATGTTCCCAATAAGAAAACATGAAAAAGCTGCTGTGAACATTTTTCGAGACTCATTATAAAACATAGTGAGAAACACTCCCAGCATAAGAGCAAATGAATGTACTCGGAGTGGATCAAAGCTGCAACTGAACTTGTAAATAGTGAAGTGGTGTCTTGTTAATATGTACTATGTGTGCTATACAGTAACATTCATACTAGTGACTGCACGAATGTTTACTCTATACCAAAAGCAATTCACCAAAAGGAATGTCTCAAGTAGGCATGAATTTTTCTTTTTAGTTCTTTTTTTTTTTAGGTTTTGAGAAGACAACGCTCAGTCTTCTTTAGCTGTACGATTTTGGAAACAAATCTAATTGTGATTTTTCTTTGATTATAATTAGATTAGCAATATGTGTTTAAAAGGTTGGATTCTGTTAAGAGTGCACATTGTAAACAACTCCAGCAGCATTAACATTTGAGAAAATAGAGCAATATGAACTGATGAACTAATACAAGGAACTCATGCATTTTGGAAACATGTTTGTAGAGGTCTAAGCTACAGGTACAAGATTTTTGTAAAAAGAGATATCTTGTTTTTTTGCGGAGGATTATTATCTATTATTTAAATACTAGTAGCCTTTGCGCAGCCTTGACAAGTAACCTTTAAACGCAACTGTCCCATCTTAAACTTGGATTAGTCCAAAATAAACAAACTTCTGACCAAACACTGCAAAGCTTCAGTAAAAAAAGAACAAGAATTTCTTAAAAGCTCAGGCAAATTTAGAGGTGGTCGCCCCCCTGTTTCTCATCTCTGTGTATAAGCAATTAGAGCAGCAGTCGGTCATTAAACAGCAAGATTAATGCCATGTGATCGCGGGCGCTCGGGGGATTGTGCCGAGCCTGGCCAGAAGGTTTTCTCCTCCACTTCCCTCTTTTGCTCCTTATCTGCAAGCAAAGAGAGTATGTGCTTCTTTAAAGTCTCCATTACTAATTAATGACAATTTCTTGAGCGAGAGAGAGGGAAAGAAAGAGGGGGAAGAGAGAGAGAAAAAGAGGAGGCTGAACCCATGGACTAGAGCAGCTTGCATGGTCGATCCATCAGAGCTAGCAGAGGAGAGGGGCAAGAGGAGGGTGGTTCACAGGCAGAAGATTAGCCCAGGAAAATTTATCCCCAAGCACAAAAGCCATCAGCCACCTCCACTTCCCATCCTAAGAGCTGCTCTGGTCTTATCTATTCATCATTTTCTACACTGCGCACTGAATTTTAATACCATGTTTGAGGGGAAAGCTGAGAATTTCGTAAGCTTAAAATGCATATGACAGGTTTTCATATTTTTTTGTAATTATTACATGGTTTGGTGAGATTGTACCTGTGGTTAATATTTACTGTAGTTTTGCAATAGTTAAGTGGGTGTTTGTGGACAAAAGTTAAGAAGAAAAGTACACAAAATACAGGAAGCAGTGGTGAGTTCTAAAACATAGTGCCTCTATCTCTGTCATCGACACAGAATATTTCATCCAAAATGCAGGGACAATTTATTCTTCAATTTATAATTTTAGCTGCTATAATCTGAATAAATAGTAATCGCTAATAGAATGTCGAGATGTCATCTGAAACCCAGCAATTATCTTTATGCATGTCACAACTAATGTCCGTGACAAAATAAGAAAGTAAAATTATAAACTTCACCAAAAAAATGTAAAAAATTGAAAAAATGTAAACAAAATAGTATATTTTTTTTGTAAAATCTTTTTAATTTTAATTATGTTTTCTAATGAAATACGTAGTCTTCCCATATGCACGTTAAGTAGAAGAGAGCATCACTTGTTAAGTATTTGTGATCTAAGGATCCAAAAATGTCAGTCTGTTATATGCACCGTTAAAATAAATTCTAGCCAGTTTGGATTTAAAAGGCAATGCAAGTCAGTAACATTTTGAAATTCCAAAGAGCATGTGGCATTTCTCCTTGCCCAGGGCACACACAGGGCCAGTGCGTACAATGGCTCTTACATTATTGTGCCTCTAAATCTGTATCACAGTCAATTGTGTGACATCTTTCCCGCCGCTTGCCAAGAGCACAAACATAACATTCAAAACTCTTAGAATGAGATTACAAGTGCAGAGTCTGGCTGAACTGAGCTGATATTTCGCTACAGAATAAAAAGTTATTCACTGTCAATTTTAAACTGGTTGCTATATCACTGCCAAGTATCTTTTTCAATTTAATCAAATTTGTATCAAGATCTCAAACTACTATTTACACATTTTCATTGTATGCAGCAAAGCTGCAACAACTGACAATTCTTGCTATTCTATTACTGCTATTCTTGCATTCGTACCATGAGCAGGGTTGCTTCTCCACAGATCTGGCCTGTAACTTGGCCTGTTGGTATGTCCTGCTTGTCTATATGGAGATAGATAGGGATAATGCCATACTGTGGAACACTTCAAGCAAAGCAATAGCATCTTCAGTGAAAACAACTAAGTTTTAGTTTTAGTGGACCTTACAGCAGAAAAGTTACATGGTCTTTAAGACCTTCTTGTAGTAGTCAAATCTTGCAAGCATATAGTGGGTGCATTTTAAGCTTATGAATTCAAATGATTGGGACAATGTGGGATTGTCCCTGTGGGATTTGGAAGTGGACTAGTAGGTAAGTTAGGATGGGATTAAGTGGCATGGGTCTCTAGGATTAAGTGGCAAAAACAGAAACTGCGCAGTTATGCTCAGAGAGAGACGCCCCTTCAATAATTTCATTGCACAAAAAGATCAGTCGGTCTTTGAGGTTAAAAGAAGGCGGTCATTCATCTTTTACTTAAGATGCCCCTGGTCGAAGACTCCACTTCCACTTTGTATGGGAGAAAACGTAGCATTTGCATAACAATACTCACACACGGCCCCAATGGGAGGGGGAGGCTAACCGTTCATTTAGCAGCCGCAAGTTCTTGTTAGGAATCATTTCGGGGATAACAGTGAAGATCAGAAGTGGTTCCTGAAGCAGTCCTTCCACCATAGAGACAAAATATATTGCAAAGTATCAATTTTGCAATATTGGGTAACGCAATAGTCAATAATGTAACAAACAAAATATATGGCAATAACTCAGGACAGGAATCTACTTCTTACTTAACGCTTTTATTAATAACTTTCCTTGTTGAGTCCAAAATTAGCCTTGAATGCATCTTGGTCTCTAGGCGTATACTTTTTTGTTTTGTTATAACTGAAATTACTGATTAAAATACTGCGATAATATCAATACGCAGCCCTACTTGCCACAATGTTCAAAAAGGTTTTAAAAGCTCAAATTAAAGGGGCACTACATTTTCTGGTGGTGGATCCAGCACACGCTTGCCTCCATGGAGATGTTATGGCTTTTCCTGAAATGTTCCACAGTAATAGCATTAAACTTATCTACCCAGCTGCATGGAGACAAGTAGTGACCCCCATTAAGTGATGTTAGAGGTCAGATCTGTGGAGAGGTGACCCTGCTCACAGTATGATTGCATGTTTTTCAATGTATTTTTTAGCCATAAAAACACCTGTAAATAATTAATTGTGATACTATGGAACATTCCAGGTGAATCGATAACATTTCTATGGAGACAAGCAGGTGGTGTACCCTTCAGCAGAAAAGTTGTACGGTGCATCTTTAAGCGTCAGGTGTTAAAATATTTCACAAGTTTTCCGCCGTGTGCTAGTCCTCATCTGTGTCTCTCTGTAGTCTCCCAGGAGAGAGAGGATTACTGGCACACTGGAATACAGAAATGGCATTACTCAAAATTAAAAGATTTTCAGAGGCTGCTAATCTAATGAGGATGGATTGGGAATTGCAGTGGAATCGGGGCAGAGCTGCTAAAATAAAAGGCAGTGAGCAGATTTTTGTGTTTACCGCCAACACTGTGCTGAGGGCTAAAAGGGTCCGCAAACATAAAAAGAAAAGTTTTCCTTCCTCGTATTCCCGGGATGGTGCGGGATCAAAGGCAATACAATCCATCAGGCTAGCGGCTAAAGGCCATGGCAGTTAAAAGGAAGTTGCGATTTGCGACATTCCGACTGTGTGGTGGTGTAGAGGGGCTGGGGTGGTCCCGCTGCCACCTTCTGCCCCCCTCCAGCACTAGCCGCTATTTGTATAATCACACCTCAGCAGTCCCACAGCCCAGGGGAGCTGAAGAGACTGTCAATCATTTTGTTAAGTTCACACACATGCGATGGAATAGACCAGGGCTTGTTTAAAAGGAAGTCAATGGAATGTACTGTGGTATTTCATTCAACAAGTGCCCATGCAGGTAAAGACACTCCAATAGTAGCATAATTTAAAATAAGGCTGTGTAATTAGTCACATTTTAATCAAGATCAAGATTCAGTTTTTTCTGTTTTTAATTCTTAATGATCAGCTTGGGGTTTTTTAATCGAGAGATCCACAGACAATCCTGTGTTGGTAAAAGCATGTGGTTTGGAGCAGAGTTCATTGATCAATATGAGGAAGTAATTCACCGGCCCAATTTAAAAGTAATAACTTTATCCCAAATTGAGAGAACAGTAATTTGCAGACTGGATGACATGGTTCATTGTCATATGAATGCAGCTTGCACCAAGTAGTAGAATTTTAGATACAAGCAAATGCAAGTATGCTGGCCCGTTGCAAATCTGGGTAATTTATTTGTGTGTTGTTTTGGCTTCCAGTGTCTAAAAAAGTAGTCCTGGCTAGCTTATAATAAAAGATATTAGTTTCCATTGAGCCAAGTTGAAGTGTTGCTGCTGAAAATGGCTTAGAAAAAAATTATAACATTGCAATTTTGGAATTCAGAAAGGGCGAGTAATAACTTCGTGTATCCTTCAGCGTATCCCATTTTTTCTTATGACGCTCATATGGACAAAGCAGTAAACAGCCTAATCGCTCATTGCTGATCTGGAAAAGAGAGAAAGCACTTTGTCCGCAGTGCTCCATCTCACAGAATCACATAGCAGCAGCAGCAGCACAGGAAGAGTCAGGGGACATGGGAGACACAGAGAAGGACTGAGGAGGTAGGGCTGGGTCATGTGACAAATGAATCACATTTTTCTTCCTCATATTGTGATTTTTGGTTCTATTTTATTTTTTCTTATTAAAAACAAATTCAAATTTCTACCTATATTAAATTCCTGAACATAAGGAATGTAGACTTTTAAAATTGTCCTCTTTAAACACCAAATCCTTCTTCTGATATGTTATGATTTGACAGCTGTAGTTTCAGAAAGATGAAAATTTAGGACTGTTGTCATAGCAATTAACAATTGTTTTTTAAAAAAAATGATATCTTTAGGATGGTGAAAGTCTTCAAAATGTCACATGGACAGAACAACAGGAAGTCAAAGCCCATAAACAGGGATCCTAGAATGTTGTGATGTCAGATAAACGTACCCTAGCGCACAGCCCTAAGAGGAGGGGAGCCTTCCAAACAGGAAACCTGGATTACTACGGCACCCATCTGGGAAGCGTTCACAGTGAGGAGTCGGGTGCAAAAACACCTCCAGCCACAGCAGCCGCACATGAGGAGGGAGGAAAACAAAAATCCCAGCAGGTGCTCAGGATGCTGCATTCATGTCAAGTGGTCCCCAGGAGAGAGGGAAGTGTTGAACTGCCACACGGCTTTATTAAAAATTCAAATGCTCCCAAAGCACCCCTGCACTCTGTCCTGAGAAAACATGATTCATCATTTTGGTTTCAAATACCTAGGTGCACTGCATGGCTCAGATGTTGTGGTCAATCTTCAATTATCTCATTTCTATAGCCTCAAACTAGAACCCTCAAAATAAGAAGTTTTGAAGTAGGCCTGTCCTGATCATTTCTATACAGACTAATCATTCAGTATATGATAGATAGAACAAGTAGTTGGTTGAGTAATTAACTGTAGATACTAGAACTAACTACTAAAGTGTTTAATCGTGCAAATTGCTGGTGATTGCTGATCTTTTTATGATATAACTTAAAAAATAGTTCACAGGTTATTGTTTATTGTGTTATTTTTCAGTAGCATTAGCAATATATATATCCTCCTGACTACCAGAAGAAAAAAATGTTGTCCAATCACCTTTATTTTAAAATTCTCTCATCTTTGTAAGGTAATTAGAATACTGAAAACGTTTTTTTTCAAAAAAAAGTTTTTATTTTCCAGATATCATCTGTCCACTACATTTTTGAAACACTTTCATACTACACTAAAAAACTGTTCAAATTAATTAGACAATGTTTAAATGTGTTGTTTAAAGACTTATATTAAATATGCCATCAACATTTCAAGCCAAAATTTGCTCAATAAAAAGTAAAATGCACTTATTTTTCCCATTCCCACTTATTTTTTTATTGTTCCCATGAAATGTGCTTGGAGTGATGGACGGCATTTTCCTTGATGGAAAAAAAAAACAGGTACCAAAGCCCCACCCCTTCACATTTGGTATCATTGAAAAGCCCTAAACGTCCTCTGTAGATGTCAAAAGGACTTATTTCAGTTGTATGCACTGCGTTGGAGATATTCAGGTTTACTTATGTCCTCTAGAGAGGACAAATTTGAACTACTGGTAGTCAGGAGGATATATATATATATACACATACATATATATATATATTTCAAAATGTGTTATTTTGAACTGCTTTAACTGTCATATGCCAAAGAAATAATATTGAAACTAATTTGTGCCACTGACACACTGACTCTAAAGCAGGATAAGCCAAACCTTATCTAAATGAGCTATATCATTAAAGATTGGGTACTATGCAAAATTGTTTCTTTGTTTTTTTGTTGGTTTTTTTTTTGCTTTCTACCGTATTATAATGTTGTTCTCTCATCAAAAACATGGCTAAAGTTTTCTATGTCATCCAGGCATGTTTCAGTAATTTAGCAACCTCTCCTGGGCCCTGTTTGAACCCTCTTTGCTGTTAGCTGTAAGATTCTGTCCAATGCCCACAAGCTTACATCACCCATGATTCCACACAATTCTATATAAATATACAAAAGCATGATACAAAACTGTACACAACAACTTCACAAATCTGATGCGATGTACAGTAGTTTTATTAGCGGGATGCACGCAAATTGTGTTGTGATAGTGCTCTGAAGGGAGAGTGACTTGCATGGAAAGCAAAAGGAGGGGGGACTCAGAGGGTAAAAAACTAAATTCAAGTGTATAAAACATGTTAATAAGTTGTTTTAGGCAAATAAAGCATTTTCAAAACAATAAAAGGTAAAATGGTACTCTATAGATCACATTAGCAGTTAATACCCCATAGAAGTAAAAATACCCCCTTTAAAAAAAACATGAGCTACTATAAATAAATAGCAGAATTAAACACTTTAGTGCTTAGTTTATATATGTTTGTATGATGAAATTATTTATTCAGCTGTCTACTAATCGTATTATAGAAGCTCCCAACTAGTACAAAGAAAAGTCCTCATGATAAACACTGACCTCCAGAAATGATTGTTCCATCTATTATTTATTGAAGTCGATATAGTAATTATTGTGACAGGCTTAACTCAAACACAAAATATATTGAATCTCCCCAAAGCCAGTGGAAGAACACAGCAGTGACTCTTGGCCATGTCCAAATATAGATTCTCCATACCGCCCCCTCCTACTAGAAATGTAGCACACTCCATTAGAGGGCCAGAGCCAGACACTTGAGGTTATTACCAGGACCCGTTAGGCCTGAACGAGCTGCCCATCGTAGCCTTCAGCTCCCATTTTGAGTCCACTTCAGGCTCAATGTCCCATAATGAAGGAAGGTCGCTCACCGGCTGGGCTCGGCGCGGGGTCCAAAGTTCAATCCAGCAGGCAGAGGGCATGAATAAGGAGGGTGCCCTAATCCATCTTCTGCCACTGATCTTACTCTCACTAAAGATGGAGAGCTGCAGGTTCAACGTATGCGTGTGGGTTCTGTAGGACTACCTCTTCACGGTGTTTGCCCCTGAACTTACGGCTAAAGGTGGGAAATTTAGCGAAAAGGTGGGATCTGGTTCTGAAGATAAAATTGGATTATCTAGTATATTGACTATGATAAGTACAACTATAATAAAAATGACCTCAAAAAAAGGAAATTGAAATTCTAGTGTAATTTTCCAAGCACATAAAGTCATATTTCTGCACTTAAGTGGTTAATTTTATGGTCCATTCACATTTGGTGCTATACTTGAACCAACTTTTATAGGCACACGTTAGCATATTCCTGATGCATTGTTAAAATATTGTCGTATTGTTGAGATAATGCAAAACAATATGGAGATAATCTTGTCAATAAAGTCCACTCCTACCTCATATGACGCTGGGGTCACTCGGTCACTGTCCACAAATTAAATAAGCAGTTTGATCATGGGATGTACATGTAAACAGGGCATGACATGAGGGCCAGTTGTTCTACAGGTGTTTGCAGCTCTGCCCTGACCACACAGACACATTTAAGGGTGTGGTTGACAAAATAAATTCTCGGTCAACTTGTGCTGATCGATTAGTCAACTAAAAACGGGGCGTGGCAAAGCTCTCAAACTTAGATGTCTCTTTGTATGTAACTGCACACGAGTTCATGCAAAAGCAACTATTTATACATTGTGAATTGTGTGTTTAATCTGCCTTTTTACATATAAATACTAAAAAAGACGAAATATTCAGCTAATTTGCTCACTCACAAATGTCTCCTTTCTGATGCAGCCTCATCCTTACAACACAAATAAAATTATTAGTTAACTGATACAAATTTTGGTCAACTAAGACACCAATGTACCGACTGACTAAATTACTGAAGGCCTACAGCTCTAGAAACATTACACACAACTTAACACATTTCCAAGGCTTTTACATAACATCTCTACCTGACAATAAGCACATTTGTACAACCTGTAACATATTCTGACAGTTTATGTTCAAGTGCGTCTGGTACAAAAGTTAAGAGTCTCTCCATTTGCTATATTTCGTATAGCCTTCTTCGCTGCTTCAGCTCTATAACCTTGAGTGAATGCCTCAAAAGGAGCGTTCAAAAGAGAAGTGACTTTAATATTCAGAGATGATTTCTCTTGTCAGACTCTGGGTGATTCACAGACACGACTGGTGAATGGAACAGAAGTGAAATTAGCAGCTTTGTGGCAGAGCAGTCATGTGTTGCTGAGCTAAATGACTAAATGCTCGACGTAGGGATGCATAATATATTGCAGTGTGAGGTTGTGCAATTATCAAATCACAAAGAATATTTAGTTAATTCATGTCCACTGTAAACAAAACAATATCCTGTTATTGAAAACAAAATGCTAACCTTGTAGTTTTTAGATTTCTGCAAATATTTTCTGCATGTGATTTGATTTAATTTAACATTTGAGCAAAGATTTAAATATGCTAATGCTCTGGGACGTGTTTAAAATGTGCACTATGAATAAAATTGCAATTGCAATTTCTTTCTATGATGGTGCAGCCCTGCTTTGAAGCATTTTGCCAGTTTATAAGTGGAGCCTGATCAGACAGTTGTAATCCAAACCCAATTGCCTCTTACCTTTCAGCTCGTGGTGGATGAGCTCGCTGAAGTTGGGGTCGTCTCCCCACCAGAAGAGCCACAGCTCCCTGCTGCCCTGCCTCTGACAGCGCCTCCACATGCTCAGCACATCCGCCTTCAGGCAGCGGCTGAAGCTGCACAGGATGGGGTCCTCCTCCGTCACCGGGAACAGGATGGGAGCAGAGGGAGAGCCCGTCCACACAAACTGCTTCCATTTGATCCCAGTAAGATCAGCCTGGAACACACACAGGGAAAGGGTTAGATCTTCTCACACTTTATAATAATTATTTAAAAGCAAAAAAAATCTAATGTGTCATTATTAGACAGTTCAGATTTGTAATACTAATAAAACCTACTTACATCATGTTCTGTAAATTTACTCAGAATATGTAGCTGAATATTTCTTATTCTGAATAAAAGTGCATCTGCGTCTCCCTTTATTGAATATGCACCAAGCAATAAAACATTCAGCTTCTTCTGAAAATCCAAGCCAAACGCACACACATCACAGTCTTTGTAATAAGGTCTAGTACGACACACCAGAAGCCCGTAGAGACCAGAGCGCGGGCCGCAGCACCGGGACCGGCGCGCGGGCCATAGCACTGAGACTGTAGCGCGGGCCGCAGCACCGGGAGGGGAATCAGGTCGCCCCCACATGTAAAGAACATATGTCTGCTCGGTCACAGTGAGTGAGAGCCAGGAGCCACTCAGCACCTCTGAGTAAACATGTGCTGAGCCCAGTTTAAAGAGAAGGTATTAATCCTCTTTTATGGAGCACTTCACCCTCCCCTCTACTTACTGACACAGGCCACACAATTATGCAGAGAGAAAAACAGAACAGAGAGATCGAAAAAAGATGACATGGAAAATGGAGCACCATTATGTGTTTATGCAAAGTGAAATTGCCCTGTTTGAAAAGCGACTTTTGTGGTTAGCTGCATGTAACTGCTTCAGGTGTTTGCAATATCACAATGAACAATATTTTTAAACTCAAACAAGCCAAAAAACATGGCTGTTGAATGCGGCCTGGATCTTAATCCTCATTAATGGCGCTGGGGTGCTTTCTATAAACGCTGTCTGGCTTTTATGGCCCACACAAAACGCAAAGGAAGGAGCCTGGTGGCAGTAAATCAGTGTGGGCTTATTAAGTGTTAAACAAGGAACATTACGTTCTACTAAAGCTAGCACTGCTGCTTATCACCTCAGCTCTGGCAGAATGACCATGTCAACCCAAACAGTCAAAAACACAAGCTGGACCTGAAGGCATCTCCATTTCCCTGACATTCACTATTCTGTCCATCCTCTGAGACGTTTTAAATAAGTGTGCAGAGACATCCCTTTATTACGGTTCAGGCTGAGTAAGCACAAGATCCCTCTCTATAGTCAACCAATTAGCCTATTACAATTGAGAGGATATGTTCACTTAAAGAGCAGAGCCACTGAGGCCTGAACGGGCCTTTAGTGGACCAGTGTCTGCGGTGGAAGAAGAGTTTCTGTGTGGAGGAGAGAGGGCTGGGGATGGGGAGTCTGTGGAGCAGGCGCTGGTCATACTGTGACTGAAGCAGCAAACCATACCAATAGCCATTAAGACAGACCACAGAGAGGAAAACATAAAAGTAGTATTAGATTAAATTTCATGAGGTTGTGTAATAGTTAAAGTAATAGCCAAATAACACTACTACAATATATTTGGTTAAATTTGAATACAGTTCCCAACCAGTTTTATTACTACCTTTTTTCCCTATTACTAGTTTCCAAAGACAAGGAAGTCCCTCATTTGCTTTTTCAGTCAATACACACGTCTTTTTGACCAATAACAATTTCAGGATTTTCAAACCCTCTGTTAAAAATCAACTATTTTGTGAAGTTGTGTAGAGTGACTGAAGTATGCTATAAAAATAAAACTTCAATTTATGATATGATTTGAAAAGCTAAAAAACACACTAAACCAAAGTGTGTTTGAAAAAGAAACTGGAAATCAGAAAGAAAGTTCAAAATATTTTAACACATAAAAAACACTTAATTTCGCAGCATGTACTTTTCTGTTACATGGAAGACATTCCATTGTAATAAGAATAATATATGTAACTTGAATAATACTATGGAAAATACAACTTGACCCATTTAATGCTAACCTCAAGAGTTTTTGTACAAAGCTCTTTCCTGCTTCTGTGCAACATCTAAAACGGCACCTGCCATTGAGGAAACATCTGCAGACGGGAGCAGGGCAGGGCCACCAGACAAACATGAAAAACAGTCTGTGAACTCTCCTCTGCTCTGATCTGATCTGAGGACGCCCTGTGACGTCCCAATGTGAGGAGATGAGGAGCCGCTCCAAACTTAAGTGCCCTGCAGATGTTATTACACTGGTTGTTGTGGAGATTGGTTTCATACTTGTAGAAGTGATTATGGGCTGTGTGTAGACAGGCCAAACTCAAGACTGGGACAGAGCACAAGTTTGATTTAGTTTAGAAAAATATATATTTGGGACTGGTTTTGAGGGCTTGTTTGGTCACTTTTGTAAAAATGTAATGACTAATGCATGTTTGTGTTTTTTTTTATGTGTTGTAGGGTTGTCAAAAGTATCGAAAAAATAATCTAATCCATACTAAAACTAGTATCAAAACTTATTAAAGCAAGTATCAAAATAAAATAAACAAATAAAAATCACATAATTGAATTTGACGTTTCCTGAACAGTTTCATCTTGAGTTTTATCAGAAGACCACATGATATAAAAAAGCAAATACAATCCATTATTCTGTGTTATTATTAATAATGTAAATATTGTTTTGTCCCAGTGCAGATATTTGTAGAAGCGTTTCATCATCATCTGTGAACCAGAATGTACACTGTTAGCATAATTGCTGTTGTTAGCATTACCATGACGGCAAAACTCCTCTGTTTTCCCTCATTCCTTTCAACTTCGCTCAATAGTACAACTATTTTCCAATTTTTATTCATGACAACCTAATACCGAAAGTGTTAGCAGCCAGTACTAGCGCAGCACTGCACAACATACAGTTACATTTTCAACAGAACAGCTGTCAAGGAAGAATGCAGTGAGTCACGTTCGAGGGAGTTTTCAACAGTAATAGTTCACGTAGCGGCTCACTCTCTTTGCCTGACAGCTCAAAAGGTACAAACCAGGTCAAAACACGAAAAGGATTACTTCAGTAGCTAGGCCTGTCATGATAATTATTATATCAACCTATCATTCAAGAATTGATAGCTGGATCAATATATCTCGGGGCTCAATATTTATCATGTGTATAGTTTCTTTGTAATAGTAGAGGGACTTTTGTTAGAAACTTCTATAGCTAATTAAGCTTGTCATGCTAACAAATATTTAAGTGCGATATACTGATTCAGGAAGTATTATGCTAAACGATAATATTGAAATAAATTAACTTTCGCTTTCACAATAAGCTTAAAACAGGATATCACCATAAAGCCTTTTCTAAGTAAATCATTTTAAACATAATGTGTGGCCAGCAATATATAAATAGTGCAATGAAACACTAAAGTAGTTAAGGTCTAGTACCTATAATGTGTCATAGTTAATTATTGGACCATTGGCAACTTAAATGTAATGAAACTCTCTATTTAAACATTTGTTCAGTGTTGCCTTGCTTTATTGTTATTGTGTCAGTGGCATAAAATGGTTTCAATATTATCGTTTGTTGCAATATATCTCTGTAGCAATATATCGCGCTTCAAAATGTGTTATGGTTACAGTTCAGAGATGGGGAGATATGACAAAACATTTTCTTGAAGCCAAATCACAATTTGATTGTTATCGCAATGTGTGTATGTCTGTGTAATCCCTCAGTCGTTCAGTTACGGGCCATAGTCAAAGATAAATATAGAAATATGTCAAATGGAAAAAGTTGTAGGAGTAGTTCACAAGTAGTTCGCTCCTTGCATGTACATTTTTCATAGGTAACTGAGTCATCAGATTTTTCCGAAAGTTACGAATAAAGCTGTCATTTACTGGCATGGGAAAAATGTCTCTGTTTGCACATATAGCTGCACTAAAGAGAAATAGTGAATCACAAAATGACCAAAATAACAGACTGTCACGGGGATAATACCACGTTTCAATGTTTATCACCATATTCCTCAGTTCTATAGTACAAACTTTTAATTTCCGTAACAACAAAAAAGTCAGATTTTTTCCTCCAAAGTCTGATCTCTGCACCAAACCACATCCGTTTACTGACAGAGAATTGGCTGTAGACTTCTCGATTAAAAATACCCATGCATATCATTGGCAATTAGATATAACTGAATCTATATCTGGATTATATTCGATAAATTGCACAGCCCTAGAAGTCCAGATCATCATTTTCTGTGGGCACTTGAAACCCCCCATTTACCTACTGTATCAGCACTCTCCATTCTGATTAATGCTGCTGCACTGGTATTAAACGAATGAATGAAATACTACAAGAGCAGAAGGCTACACTCTTCATCTCACATTACAGCTTTATTCATCAGATTTTTTCACTTTTCCCCCAGAGAATCCCACATCACTATCGGAGCTGTTTGCATCTGTACTGCACTTTTTCTGCGAGCGGAATACATTATTGCGGGCTGCTTTTAGATTCAATGACAGAAAATCCCTTTAGTGCAGTGAATGTGGATGAGAAAAGGGTAAAGAGTGCGTGTGGATGTGTGAACAAGAGGTACTTCTGTGCAGCAATAAATGACAACTTCATTATCACAGACAACTCGGGCTGATAGAGTCTCCACAACAACTTATCAGGGGGAATAAGACAGTATCTAACTATATATTTGAAAAGCAATGCTGGATAAGGCTGGCAAGTGTTAACAGAGCAATAATGCGACAAATCACAACTTTTCTCAAACTGTGGTACATGAGGTGGTAGTTGGACAGCTCTTCAGTTCGTGGGTTTGCCTAATTCAGAGTTCATTTTATCTGCATCTTGGTCCTCCTTTGGATAATTTCTTGTTTAGAACTACGCCTGTCATGATAACACATTTTGACGTATGATACATTGCTGAAGTAAATATAAACCATAATATTGAAATCAAACTATAAAGCAAAATTATCCCCCCAAAAAATATTCAAAATGTAGTTCTTTAAAAAAAAAAAAAAAAAAAAAAAAGAAAGAAAAAAGTACCCACGATAAATATTGACCCCCCCCCCCCAAAAAATATTGTTTCATCCTTCATGTATTGAAAGATAAGTTGATATAGTATTCATCATGGCAGGCCTATTTAGAACTGCAGTGGAAATGATCTATTCCACTTTTAGACCTGGTTTAGTCCTAGATTAGACCTGGAATAGTCCTGTTACGGACCTGATTTAGATTTAGCAATACCCAGAAAGCCAAATCTTTTCCTTGGTGAAACATTTGAGAGCCACCGTTACAGCTCAATCTACCATGACAAAATAAGATTGTATTACTTGACAGTTTTGACATGATCAAAATGTCTGTTGCTGTATCTCAAGGAGTGGTATTGTACAAAACGCACCTTGTTCTCTAAAAATACCCCAATTAAATGTATAAGCAATTACATTTGCATGATGGTTGCCCTAAAACGGAGCAAGTGACTGTGATGTGGTCTATTTCCACTCCCTTTTGCGTGCCGATGCAACAAAACAATGCATTTAGGCAGTGGAGCTTGAGCCTCCAATTCAATATGTTGTATTGATATTGCAATATCATAATATTATATCAAGCAGAGTAGTAAATAAATGCTCTCTCCACTAAAACCAGATCTAAAATAGCCCAATAACTATCTGCTGTGGAGTCTTTGTTCTTTCTGTACAAAATGTGCCACCATATAATTTGACTGCTTTGTGTCCACACAGTTACTGACTCATTTGCAAGCTTTTTCAATAAAAACAAAAACAGGTGCATCAATCGAAATCCAAGCATTTTTTTAATTGACTTCCTAAAAGTCAAATCCTACTCCACATTTTAGAGTTTACAACCCCCAAAAGTCATTCTCTTGTGGCTGCTCTGTTATAAAACACTTCTTTAAGTTTTCCACCTGCTTTAAACACGAAGAAATCTGTGCAGCAGCCTCCCAGCGTTGGTGTAACCTGCTCACTGACATTCAGAAAAGCACTTAAACAGAGCCGAGCACAAGGCCAGCAGGCCAGGAGCTCCTTTCCTCTTCTCCTGTCTCTCCCTCTTGCTCTCTCTCCTCTCCTCCTCTCTCCTCCTCTCTCTCCTTAACTGCTGCCAGACTCTGAGCTCAGGGCTGTTCAGGGATGTGTCCAGTTTTCCATGAGGTGTCGCTGACTTGGGTCAACACAAGCCTCCGGTCGGGTCAGAGCCAAGAGAAAGGAGGAAATTTACTTCTCAACATATTTGGACAAATCACTTGCATGGCCAGTCAACACCACACACTTTGACAATAATTTACAAAGACGTGTGGGTTTGGAACTGTATCCTGTCTCCCTGACTTCAGATAGGCGTGATTGACAGCCAAATTAACCAATCAGAAAAACATGTGGTCTGTTCGTGTCAAAAAAACATGGCGGCTTACAAGATGTTACAGCGCGTGTTGTACAGTGTTTTTATTAATAACAAATGTGTCTGTTTTTGGGGGTGACCCGGATGCACTAGGGCCCGGCGCATCTACTCGCCTTATAAGGGACCCGCCTCCAATGGCCCGCTGCTGCTCCTCTGGCTCGACTCCAATGCACTTAAACAAAATTTTCACATATTTATTGTAAATTACTGAATAAACACTCCAGCAGAGAGCTGTTGTGACACAGTTGTGTCTACTACCTTTCTTTGTTGGGGTCACACACAAGTAAAACAATGAGGACTGAGAAACAGCAGGTATTTCTGCAGAATCAACAAGCAAAGCAAACTCTTAAGTATCTGAAATATATATATTTTGTTCTGAATGCGAATATTCAAGAGGAGATGTGGTCTTTATAGTCCTATTCTAACTCCTTCTGCATTCAAACAGAACATAGACGGGACTAGAGACACATCTGCAGTGTACCACAGAATCTGAAACTCCCACGATTAAGCTACTGAAGCCTTAAATATAAACCGGTTAATCTTGACATCTCATTGACATAGAAAGGACTGGCTAGTCAAGCAAAACAAATCACACTTTGGAGTCTGTCTTTTGACTATGTGTTTACAGAGGCAGTGAGCCAGGTTTTTGTACAGCTCATTCAGACACAGTGTGACAAATGAAGAACACTAGCAAAAGATTAGTCGCAGCAACATTCACGAAAGATGATTTATATATTGTGTAAATAGAACAGGACTGTATATCAGAACTACAACAATTACATGTGCCATTTTGCACTATATGGTCCTCCAAATGGTCACATTTTATATAGCGCTTTTCCACCTCAAGGCACTCAAAGCGCTTTACAGCAAGGAACCATTCACCCATTCACACACAGATTCATACACCAGAGTACACAGACACTGGGGGCGAGGCAGGCTAAGTGTCTTGCCCAAGGACACATCGACAGTATTCATTTGTGGGAGCTGGAATAGCACTGCCAACTTATGGGTTAGTGGATCTAACCGCTCTGCCAATGATGTTTAAGTCGAGAGTGGGATTCAAACCGCCAACCTTGGACAAACACTGTACCATCTGAGTTACGGTCGCTCTATACTAACATGGCCTAGACGTGGTTTATTTATCTGGATTTGGGGCAAGTACAAAAATGATCTTGTAAACTCGAAATGTGGTTTCTATGTCTAACTCATTTAAGGAGTTCAACATCAATGCTTATTCAAGGCTTTCCCAATTATAGAGGAGACTGGGGTGGCACTGAGCCCACAAAGTCTATTTTTTGCCCTCACAGTCTAAAACAAGTTGACTTAAAAGCTGACAAAACAAATGATACTTTGTGCTTGTAGCATTGTCATAAACCTAACGAAATAACGATATTTAATCTGTAAGCAGTGTTTTTTTTGATCGGTAAAGGCAATAAGTGAAATTTATACTCCAAACATTGTACCATGTATGTTGAGACAAGCCACATGCTAAGTAGGTCAGATCTGTGGAGAAGCGAGCCAGCACACAGTAAAGTATACATCTTTCTCAAGGTATTAATTGTAATGAAAACACCTATAACTGAATAAACACAAGATAGATGCATTTAATTCCTTACTGCAAAACATTCCAGGCAAAGAAACACCATTTCCATAGAGACATCAGTAGGTCGACCCCCCCACCAGAAAAGTTACATAGTGCAACTTTGAATACAGTAATTCAAATATGGATCGCTTCTGTCATAATCTCAGTATAAACTTGTGGTTGTACATTGTATTGAATATTTTTGCATTTCAATTCTCAAAGAGTGACCTGGAAAACCAAGACGGCACATCGGCACTTAGCCTCATCAACAAAGTGAGAGAGGCAGACCGCTCTATCATGTGTGGACGTCCCCGCTGCACTTGTCCTGTCTGTCCATTCTAAATAAATCTGTAGCTCTAACAGAATAGATGTGCTGCAGTAAAAGAAGGGAGGCCTGCGATATATAGGCTCCTGCAGTCTGCGGACATGAGTGGGCCTCCCTGATTTAAAGTCTTTTTTATGATCCTGTTCACTTTTCCAGTCTGTAGAAATGAAGAGGTATGCAGGCAAGAGCTGAATGAATGTGCAGTGCGGCGGGGAGTTATTTCAGCAACACTTCATGAAAACTACACTGTAATTAGTCTTAATAAAGCATGAACAAAGATTGAATTCATAATGTCAAAATAGATTATTAGAAACAAAAACCCTTCTCTTCTTTTCTCTTCTCCCTGGTATTTAATACAAGCAAGACAGGATATGTTGGCGTTTTATTGTACTTTTCCTATGTATCGTGTTATCTGTATATTAGGGTTTTTTTTTTGTTTGTTTACTTTTATGTGTAGCACTTTGGTCAGCTGGTTGTTTTAAATGTACTATATAAATAAACTTAGATGCATGATTTAAGCTTAGTAATTACTTAATTAATAAGCCTGAATCATTTTAATGAACTATTTACTCATTATGAATTAATTGTAGTTTTCATAAAGTGGTTCTGTTATTTCCTCTGTAGCTTTAGGCACAAAAGGCAAGTGTTTAATTACATCTCTGTTAGTATTTATGAAGTACTTAATAATACTTTAAATAAATACTATTTATGTTACAAGTATTCAGCCATGGACTATTTTCATCAGTGGTGTACTAGGTAACTTTTCAAGAGGATTGTCTGGTGGTCTCCATGAAAATCTCACATCTACGTCTTGAATGTGCCACAATATTAAACATATATATCTTGCATTTATCCAATTTCATGTGTCAAACATAGCATGTATTCTTATTGTGACCGGGTTCACCTCTCCAAAGAGCTAACCTGTAACTGCTGTCCCCTATTTGTGTTTCATTCATCAAAAATACGCTGAAAAAGTATGCAATCTTATGAGCAAGGTTGCCTTTCCGCAGATCTGACCTGTAACTTGGTCTGGTGGAATCACCTTCTTACCTCCTCGAAGATAAATAACTTGATAACCATACTTTAATCCACACAGATCAATAACATCTCTATGCCGACAAGCAGGTGTTAGACCCTTCACGAGCTGTTTTATGAATACTAAGTAAAGATGCGTTACGGAATAATCACTAACATACCAATTACCACAGCAGTGAATATGCGCAGCCTAAACTAAAGTGTTACCATTCTTTCTAGTGACCAGCAGTCCAAAAATATAAGCCATCAGTCTACATTAAGTCAGTGAATCCAGGCGGGACGTTGTGTGGAGGTGACATGTACGGAGGGGTTACGCTCTTTGCTTGGGCCAGCTGCTGCTCACCTTCCCTCTGGCCACTTTAAGGACAGCAGAGGAACACAGCATCTGACCACTGCAGCGGCCTCCATCAGGTCCATCAAAATGTGACACAGGCTGCAACAGGTGAAGAGGCTCAGCTCGAGAGCTAGTCAACCTGCTGTCCACCATGTGAAAGTAGCAAGTGTGGATTTGCATTGTTTCAGTTACAGCCATGCAAATGACAGGTTTCATAAGTGAATCTGACGTGGCCTTTCTGGGACAAGATTTCGTTGCAGGATTAAATTGCCACATTATTGTTCATACATAAAGAATGATTTTTGTCTTTATATTTTGCACTAACAAAAAATAATAATAGGAGTTATGTACTGGCGATGTCTGTGTAATTCAATTTTCTTTTGAACTCTAATAAGTCCTGGTGAGTTACATCTGTTCGAGAAGTCAATTTTAAAAAAAACAGTGCTACATAGCCAGCAAAAATATAAAAATGTAAAGAAATCAGAAATTGTGTGGCCAATATCTTGAATTAACCTGACCAATTTCTTTATTAAAATTATGTCAAAATCTTGTCTCATTCATGCAAACTCAATCCTGCGTCTCATCTTCTGACTATAACTAATTATTATCCCATTAAAACTTCTTAAAACTTTTTTGACCAACTCCCAGGAACTATTAGCTTATAAAAGTACCGTTTTATGTTGAAGATATGGGCTAAACCTGTATAATATTTAACACATTCTTTATTTTACACAACATATGTAATTGTCAGATTTGAGAATTATTTATTATAACCCATGATTTTCTGTTTTTTTGTTTGTATTATTAGCTAGAGCCTCTCACACAGTGTACATATTTGTCCTTGCGTTAAATCTATTGCAACTTCCTCACATCAAAGACATGTCAGGTGTGGACTCTTCCACAGTGTCAATGAATACAGTGCATTTTGTACAATCTTTATTATTCATTATGTAAAGCTGGCAAGTTGGTAATGCTAATGGAGTAACAGTCAAAATGTGCCACATGATCTAAGACTGTGATATGTATAACACTAAGAAAACCCTGTTCATTGGAAACAAAGCTATTGATGTGGTATAGCCCTCAACTGATGTTTAATAACTGCTCATCTTAAAAACTATCAAAGAGAAAAGGGCCTTAAAACCACAATATTATGTATTGCACCAAGATACATATTTTATACATCGAATAAACTTACTTAAACTTTAATGAATAGCCTGACCATAAAGCTCTTACAGACCGAGTACAATAAAATATCAAAACTGTGCCAGCTCTCTGAAATTCTCCACAATGCTCAGCTTTAAATAAAAGCATAAAAACAAGCTCCCCACTGCAGTGGCCGACTAAGAGCCTGTCCAGTGAGAAACAGAACGAGGGAGAGAAGACCACAAAGTGCTCACATTCTTTCTCCATAAAGCCACAAAGTGGGGTCTGTTCAGTCCATGAGTCATAGAGCACTGCTGTTGTGCTTAGTCTCAGTGTGCAGGGAAATGTCAGGCAGACAGCCATAGCACCACAACTACCAGCTTCCAGTTCACTTGTCCACCGTGAGCCAACGCTACCTTCAAGTGCCGTCGTAAACATTATAATTACAAGTTCAGCGCACAGCATCGACCCAACCGAGCGGTACCGCGAGAGTGTGAATTTCCTGCAATGAAATGTTACCTTCAGGGGGTGGACAGCTTGAAACCCTAGGTCAATTTGTGGTAAACGCAGTGTACTATTTCACACTACTGTTATTATATTGGATTCCCTGTAAAATATTGACTGTTGATGTGGTTATTCTTCTAATCTTTAAACATCTTTAACCTTTAATAACATATTAACATGCTCATATTAACAAATCAATTCTCCAGTCAGTGAACTTTGTAGATTTTTCCATGCTGCACTGAAAACCAGCCCGGAATCAATTACTATAAAACAAAAATATACTTTCATCCAAGTGTTAGTCATTTGAAGTAATAATAACTACTGCTACCACTTGTGAAAACAGTATCTTAAGTGAGGCACCTGAAGGCAGCATTACCCTCCAAGCTCCCCTACAAGTGAGACTGTAGTTAAGCCCGCTGACAAGCCAATTAACTGCAACAACAAACACATTCAGACCATGCTCCTGATTATCCTGGGAGGAGAAAACGTTTACTCTCCTGCACCTTTTTACTGTATATGTACAAAGTATGCAGAAAAACAAAGAGTAAACATGCAGAACTGAATGTAAACAGTTGCATAACTATTGAGGTTCACGTCCATTGACAACATTTGCTCTGACAGGGAAAAAAATACATACATCTGACAGCTTAGCATTAAGTCAACCACGCCTCCTGTCATCTGCCAGAAACAAACCGGTGTAGATAAGGCGTGGGTTCATCTAGATGTTTGTAAAAAACAAGAATAAGTGCCACAGATTATATAATCACCCTGGGGCCCGTACCCTCGTTGGTCTGTGTACAGTAAAATGAAGTCCAAGGAGATTAAACCACAGACGAACATGGCCATGACTTGGTTACTACATCAGTAACTAACGTGTGCAAACAAGAATAACAATAAATCACGTGATAATCTGCTGCTTTCTAAGAAGGAAACATCCAGACAGACAGCTTTAGAAAAGAGTGTCACTGTCCCGATTGTGAAACTATACCATAACACAAAGTTCATGTTGATTTCTTTTTGAGCTCTGCAGGATTAGAAACGTCAAATAAACCAGCGTAAGCGTGCTATTTCTTGAGTGTAAACGCCTGCAGTGCAAGTCAACAGAACATAACTTTTGTGAAAGGGAAAGTCCCGCATATGAAACATGTCTTTAAAGCAGAAAAGTGATTTGTTATGTTTGCAGAGCGGAGTAACAGAGCAGAGCAGCGTGAGACACCGACAGGACACAGCGTAATAGACCACGTATTACAATGGAGTGACAAAGAGTTACAGCCATGATAAAACACAGAAAAAGCAAAAGTATGATCAATGATGTGCACGAGACAGGCCGTTAGCGCTGCAACTGTTAACTGACGCCTCAGTGGCTAACGCTAGCTTAGCCCCGTGCAGCTAGTTAAAAATGGCTGCTTTCCTTTAGTTTTAAATCTCTTACCAGACAGAATAGATTGGAATGGCAATCCTCCAAGCTGGCCCCGTTTGGTACGAAACAAGAACTCATCCTTCTTCACTGCAAAATCCAACTCTCCATCATTTCACTTCATCGGGAAAGAAAGAAGAACAATTGTCGGATTTGTGTTTTCAAAGATGTGCAGGCTCAATCAACGACAGATATTTTGTTGTAACATTTGGCTGGAGGATAGTTCATTTAACAACCGTCCGCTGGCAGTTACCCGCCGGAGATAAACGCGTATAACACTCACTGGAGGTTATTACTGAGACATGTCCAGAGCACGCACGAAAAACTCATTCAACAAGCAGGAAAATACTGAGAAAACAAAAAGAAAGGGGGAGCAAAAGAAGCAACTCTCCCCCTCCCCCTTAGCCCTAAAACGGTCTCTGCTTAAAAAATCAAACGACCTGTCTTAGTCGTCCATCGCAAAATTCATCTAAAAACGAAATAGATCCTTTAAAAAGCTCTCGATGTGAGCCATGGGGCTGTGTTAGAGCGGATATTTAGAGCATTATTTCAGCTTCGGTTCCTGTTGGTTTCCATTTGAATTCATGGATTCCTTTCTTTAATGGCGGCCACAGGGACAACTCTGCCTTCCACAGCCGATTGGTTCATTCGTGGTCAAAGCTCTGTCAAGGCTGCGGCTCCCCCACACCAACACGCCCGGGACAGGGACACACTTCCGCCAAAATAAAAGCCCGCAGAGGAGCACCTGCTCACAGACAGCTGCTGTGCGCACATGGACCGAGAGTGCGCAAACACAGGCACTAAGACACAAAATAATCATACTCTGAACCTGAATACACTCATGAGGCAGTGTTTACAATCATAACTCATCTACACTTTAATTATGAAATATAAGCGTGGGTTTTATTTAGATGGGTTTTGCAGGAAGTTGCTCGTGAGCTTGTCTGCTTTGACACTGTCGTGGTCATGAGGGCTGTAATAACACAAGACTGATAGGTATTGCCGCTAGGCCAGCGCAAGTGGCGCTACTGAGCAACAGATTTTGTTACTAATGATGCCTAGCCCTATAAACCTGCTCACTTACACAGTGCACCACCTAGCGCGTGTCAGGTTACACTTGAAACTGACATTTTTCAGCCAAATGTAATATCGTCCTTTAATGTTGCACGTGCAGGAAACAGGACCCCTGAGTGCTTATACAAGTTTTATTACTGTGCACCTGATTTAGACACCTCAGCACATATTTTGTTTGCGCATAGACTGCGTTAAGGAATGCAGCCTAATTACAAAATGTGAATAGATTTCAACACCAATGAAAGTTTCAAACAGAACTGATTATGAGGAACACAGTATTCAGGTAAAAATTACATAGACACTTGTCATTATTCTTCTGCAGGACATTAGAGACTTTATGTTCATTCTGTTCACATACCATTGTTTCTTCTGCACTGGGTATAAATTCTGCATTAAAAGTTAAACAGCTTGTTTTAGCTCCTCTAAGGCTCAGTATGCAGCTTTGTAGATGTGAAATACATCATTCACTCTGCCTTACATTGTACTATGCACTTTATGAGAGGTGTTCTGATTATACTGTCACACAGGCAGATAATCTCAGATGTGTACTTCCTCTCATGTATATGGCATACAGCCATATACATGCATGTATACATGCATGTGCAGATTGTTTATAAAGTGACTAATAGTGAGCCCCTTGTCATAGCAGAGTAACTAATGGGAGTGCTGATGTTATCATATGTGCCAATGCCTTTCTCTCACTTATCTTCTGCTTTCTCTTATCTACATCCTACAGAACACATATATTGTGTCCCGCAGTGTGTGAAAGAGAGGGGAAAATGTATAGGCCATCCAGAATATCAATGACTAGTTAACATATACTTTGACACTTCTTTAATTTTTGTTGTATGGATTAAGATCAATCAATCAATCAATCAATCAATCAATCAATCAATCCATAATCATTGGTGCAGTCAAATACAACATCAAACTGGTTGTGTATCAAGGAACACACTAATCACTTTCCAGTATCATTTAAACAAATATACACAGCAGAAGGAATGCAGTCATCATTGTGAGTGCATTTATAAAAATATGAATAAGTACACTACCAGTCGAAGGTTTGGACACACCCTCTCATTAAAATAAACCAAAACTAAACTAAAACAATGAGAAGGTGTGCCCAAACTTTTGACTGGTAGTGTATGTTTAAAAAACACCAGTCAAATGTTTGGACACCCTTTCATTCAGCATTGTTTCTACATTTTTGACACATACGGAAGACATCAAATATATGAAGCAAGATATATAGAATTATGTAAAGAAAAAAAGTTAAAAACAAAAAAAAAAACCAAAAAAAAAACACAAAATATTTTTGAACAAAGCAAAAACTGGCTATTTGAGGATTTGAATATAAAATATAAAAAAATATATATTTAGTAGTCATTTAAGTTTTCTTCTTTACTGTATAATCCCACATATATGTATGTATCTGATGTTTTCCATATGTATCTAACCTGTAGAAAGTAGTCAAAAGAAAGAAGAAAAAAAAACTTTGAATGAGAGGGTGTGTCCAAACATGCCATCGACTAAATGTGTCATCAACTACTTCTTATGTCTGTCTAAATGTGTCAGTATAAGTTTTGAAATATATTTGAAAAGCAGCGTGTGAATCGATAAAAAATGACCACCCAGGCAGAAAGCAGCTGCACAGTTAAGATAGTTACCAAGTCCATAGTTCAACAGTGTAACTCGTGTTTACAGAGGCTAAGTACTTATATCCCCTCGAGTAGAGGAGGGGCAGCGGTGAAGAGGTCAACAGACGTTCAAATAAAGATGGCGACCTCCACAGCTCACCTTTTTGGCCTGTCTCGCTCAAGTAGCACAGCACTATAGCCACTACACTGCACAGCACCGTCGAAAATACACCATGAGAGCTTTTGAGAAGGAAGAAGCAGCTGCATTCTTTCTCTGCATAATTTGTACCTGACCATGAAGTTATCATCAGAAAAAAAAAAAAAAGAAACAAGTCCAGTTATTCATGAAAGGCAATATTATTAACTTGAGTTTTTACAGAGGCTTTGTTTTCACTTAATTAGTATTGGCAATCATTTAAAAAACTTGTTAAATGAATAAAATTGCAATCAACATCTGAGTTAGTAATATAATCACTTTTGTAAAATGTTTTCAAATTTGTCCTGTTTAAAACTGGTTTGTAATTAAGGAAGGATAAGAGAAGATACCTTTTGTTTGTCCCAGCAGGAGGATTCAATGCAAACTTCAAGAACAGAAGGTGAATAAAAATATGCAACAAAAATGTTTGATATGTAACTATAGGATAAAATAAAATAGACTCAAATATGCAGGTGTGTAACATTTCTCGTGGAGGGTCTAGCTCCTGCTTCACTTTAAGGAAATTTGCCTAAAATATCCCACAGTATGCCATTAAATTCCACATTTATTATGATAGGTGTCATGTTCTGTTTTTTTTACTGAAAAAAACAAATGTAAAAACATAAAGACCTACTGATTGGGCTCGTTTTCCCACAGATCTGAGCTGTAACTTGGGGGCTGGTCGAGTCACATGCTTTCTCCATGTAAAACTGTAAAACTTTCCAGAGTAAACAAAGGAATAACATCTCCATGGGGACAAGCAGGTTGCAGACCCTCCACTAGAAATGTCACTTAATGTGCCTTTAAATCTAACCAGTGTGAAGTAATTCATGTATAACTAATCAAAAACAATCACTCTAATAAGAATGAACTTGAGGTGGCTTTATGATCTGAGAGCAAGTCTAACTCCCAAGAAGCCTTCTCCAACAGCGGATGAAGTGTGATAGCGCTGAAGAGCCACGATTCCTCCTCACATGAACCCTTAAAAGGCTTTAAGAGGATGTCTCTGTACTCTGAGCTTTGACGGAGCCCTCCATAATGGTGTGATCAGTGCCAGATACAGAGCTCTGTGTGGGTGACTACAGCTGTTTGCTGTTCTGACTAAACCATCAGAGACACACAGAGCCTTTTTAATTGTCACCCATTCAGAAGTACCACTTTGTTCCAGCACAGTGTAGTCTCTTGGTGCCCACTTGAACAGAACAAATAAGAGTTTAAGGGAGGCAAGGGTGGAAACTATTTACAAATACTTACAGTTTTGGGTTATTTGTACTTTTTTGAGTAGATTTTTAAACCTGTACTTTTAATTGAGTGTAATTTTAGCAAGTAGTTGTACTTCATTACATTTTAAATCGTAGAAGTTAGTAAATACATTGCACATTGCATAGCTGTGTCTGTTTATTTCCATACAAACACACATAACAGCACTTCATCACCTGCTCTGATTGGCCAAAGCTCAAAGAATATGTGGATTGTGGTGGTTTAAAACTACCACAATCCATTATTTTTTTTACAGTTTCAGTGATCAAGTTTTGTATAAGATGATGATGTAAAGTGCAGGTTAATTATGTTAAAAAAAAACATACTTTGTGTAGTATATTTCATGTGTCTGTCCCTTTCACTTTTAAGTACAAATTTGGTAGCAGTATTTACACAATATTGGTCATGTTACTTTACTTTTACTAGTACAAATATCCAGTACTCTTTCCACCTCTGGGTATAGGACAAAGTGGAAGCAGATCCCTGGTCATATATAAGTGGAGAGGGCTGCAGAGTGCTGAGGGTGCAGACACACTGACTCTGCGCCCTCCACCTCCGTCGTGAGCAGTAGGAGGGGGACCACTGACTGCCTTATGCAAAAGAAGGTCAGGAGGTTTAGTGATGTCCAGGTGATTCTGTAGGTCAACAAGAGTCATAGCCAGAAAAAAATGAAACAACTGAAGCGGTTTATTATCATTATTTTCAACAGCACTGGTAAAGCAATTGTTTATTTTTTGTTTTAAATTTTTTTTTTCGTGCAGCACTTTGGAAACATTACGGTTTACAAAATGCGCTATAAAAATAAAGTGGATTGGAAGCTTGCTGTTATAAACCTGACATCTTTTTGCGGCACAGGACAAGTGTTGCAACGATTAATTGGAATAATCAGAACTTCAGACTAAAATAAAATATTGTGATAATCCTATAACTGACAAACTCTAAAACACTTGCAGAAAGATGTCTTAGAAGAAGGACAGTGGCATTATTAAATTAAAATGTCAAAATAGAATAAACGGTTTCAGATTCTCAACCATAAAACACTATATTTCAATCATCATTTGGTGAAAACAATGTACATAAGACATCTCAGTGTATAGTACAAATGATCATTTGACAAGAACATAGACACGGACTACTCAAGAGATAAAGTCATCATTAGTTGCAGTCCTACACAGGACCAAGCAAAATAAGTGTCAAACTCAAAGGAGTTCAGGCTGAGAGCTGTAGTCACTTCATTGCAAGTTTAAGGTGGGACTAAACACCTGACTCCGCCCACAACCACATCTCAAATAGAGTTGCTAAACCGGACATAAGAGAGGGAGGAGGAGTGGGGTCTGGAGGTATCAGGAACAGTGTGATTGGTCAAACAGGTATCCACACTTCATACTCTGCCCCTGCAGCCTGGTGTTTGTAATCAGACACACTTAGCTGTCTTTTGTGATGTCACCAACTACTTTAAATTGCAGAGGCCACTGAAGGCAGCACACACGTAAGGCTGGTTTACAGTCCAGTGTCAGGCTCCGCTGAGAGCTGATGTCCTGAGACAGATCTGAACCATCTGAGCTTCTGTGGGTCTAAGCAAGGTTCAGGTGCATTGTGGGAATTCAAACCCTTTAATTTTCATTAATTATTTGTTTTTAATTTAATGTGACCATAAAAAAATCACATAGGCTCATATGTAGACATCTCCGAGCTAAACCATAGCTGTTCCACATTGTTTTTAATCCGTTGTCTGTGTAGTCTTTGTGGATCAACCAATCATAGCCTTGTAGTTGGCGTTAATTGTGCCTTTTTGGCCGAGGTGCATGTACACATTACATACACACTACATAGTTTGCTTGCCTGGCAAATCCAGAATGATATCTCTCTGTATTTCTTATACAGATTGGATCAGTCTGGTCCCCACATCCTTCGTTGTGTCTCAAGCCTGGTCAAAGGTGATTGGGCAATCAGATCCGTTTATTTTATTTATTTATTTTTTGTTTTTTTTTCAGTGACAGGAGCTCACTGAACTACTATGATTTAAAAGTAAAATCAAATTTATTTAATCTCAGATTAATAGAGTTTAGTGCTTTGCTCATTCTTTTTTAAATGTTTTATTTATTTCGAGCAGATTAATGAAGACAAGAAGTCAGAAAGGAGTGCGAAGAAGAAAACTTGTTAAATCTCTCCCCTGTCTTCCATTAGAACATACATTAAATGCTTGGCTTAAGCTTCTTTTTAATGGATTCTGCAGAAATCCGCTATGTTTTTCAACCCCTTGCGATATATATTTTTCCTTTTTTATTTCTGATATAGACAGACCATGCATGTCCCTGATTGGCTAATCCGTTCACGCCCATCTGAACTCGGGGAGATTCAGTGTGTATTCTGGATCCCAGGCAACTAGTTCGCACTAAAGTTGCCAAAAAATGACTAAGAACAGTAGACAATGTTATTAAAACGCCATATATACAGCTTGGCAGGAAAAGAAAGTGGATTTAGTGCTTAGTTCCACTTTAAATACTCTGAAGTGCCTGTCCTCTCAGTGCTTCTGTCTATAACACAGTGCACAGGCCTGGATAGAGGGTGACTTGTTGGGTGCTGCCCTGCACACTATAGGCCTGTACAGGAGCTAAAGCCGGTGGTATGTTGCAGTGCTGACTAAACAAGAGGCTTTCTGCTGGGCGGCCGCCTGTAAAAGACGCAGAAGTTGTGCATCCCGCTGGTAAATAATCTGACACACTTTTCCCACTGCAGTCTTTTCACAAGCCCTTGTTGTTAGGCTGTCTCTGTTATTCTCCCTTCCCGCCTTCTTGGCTCCTTCACACCCTCCCTCCCCCTGCCTCCTCTCCTTTATACATTTTGTGCACACATTGCAAACAGATGGAGGAAAAGTGTCTATATTGAATAGACTCCCCCCATCTTAAACAGCCTTCCACTCTGCTGCACTACCGCTGGATTAATAAAACCAAGGTATTATAAATTGACACCTAATAAAATGTGCTACTCCGACTCTCCCTGCAGACATGATCCTCTGGGAGAGACGCTGCACACATGAGAGGAGAATGAGAGAGAGGGAGAGAGAACGAGAAAGAGAGAGCAAACTAGGGAAAGAGAGAGAGATATACAGAGAATGAGATCATTGTTGAAATGACACCATCAAAAGCTGCAGTCAGCACAAGCGTGGAAGTGGCCAGCGTTCGGGAGGCTGACCTGGTGACTGGCTACAACATGCCCAGCATTCCTCAGTGACATGGTGCTTTGTCATTTTCTTTATATTGACACTGGGGCCAAGACCAACTCTGTGGAGGCTGTATAATCAGAATCAGAGAATCACAAAAAGTTTTATTGCTATTGTCTGTGAACTAAACTTACGAACAAGAAATTTGCTTTGGTGATATAGTGCAACATGGCATTCTCTATTGTTCCTAGTCATTTTTGGCAAGTTTAGTACATATTAGGTGTCTAAAAGCTGGTTTATGCTCCTGCGTCAAATCTACGCAATGCACTTGACGACCAATTACAAAGCTTGCAACATAAAGCAATAATAAGTAAGTAAAGTAAATAAACTGTGATAAAATAAAATCATGGCATGCAATCATTTATTTATCACTGGCAATTCTCAATCCAGTGTATTTTTGTATATCTTAAAATCACATAAGCTGTTGCCATGCAGGGCTTAACGAAATTGTTGATTTAACCAACAAAAAGTTTGAAATTCAAACAGTGAAACGATCATTGGTCTATAACAGTGCAGCAGATTCACCAACATTCACAGGAAACAAGCAAACTGATAGCTGTCCCAGAGCATCCACTCTCCTTAGACCCTTCTCGGTCCTGTCTCACTAGAGTAACTATGGAAAAACTGATGGTTGTCCTCAGCTCTTGGTTGGAGGACACACACTGCAGACTACTGTGTTGTGCAGTGTAGATCTGAGTGTACACTTGTACCTGTCCTGAATCCCTGCTCCAGGATCATGGCAGCATAACAAAGGACAGACGCTCCACAGGAAACACAGCCAGGTCCTGCCGACACTGCAGTTTTCCCACCATCCATATGGACTGCTGCAATTAGACCAGATACAGAGGCTCAGACAGAGTGGAGCAGAGAGAAGGGAAGTGGGGGCAGGAGGGGGCAGGAGGGGGCATGAGGGGAGGCTGTGAGGGCATTACAGTTCAAGTCAAGGGCAGCTGAGGGCCACTACTCAAGAGCTGCTCAGACTGTGGAGCGCTACAGCAGAAGGGACAGTGGTGGGTTTCTGTCTCGGTCTCTAATCGTTTAATTGGAGGCAGCGTGTGTGTGGGAGAAAGATGTATATGCTCAGCTGATCAACACAGAGATTCTTTATGGACATGCAGTGAGTACTCGTGACAGGCAAGGTTATTTGTATAGCACAATTTGCACACAAAGTAACTCAAAGTGCTTTACAGAATGAGAAAGACATTAAACAGAATCGTTTTGAGTCTGGATTTAAACATTGTCAAAGTAGAGGCCTGTCTCACATCTTCAGGAAGACTGTTCCAGAAAAGTGAAACCCTGATTCCCCATGTTTAGTCCTGACTCTGGGCAGTCTATTATCTAAGCCACAGGAGCCAGTGCAGAGACCTGAGCACTGGGGACATGTGCTTGTACTTCCTGGTTCTAGTCAGGACCCAAGCAGCAGTGTTCTGGATGTACTGCAGCTGTCTTAAGGCTCGTTTGGAGAGGCCTGTGAGCAGGTTGTTATAGTAGTCTAATCTACTGGAGACAAATGCATGGATAAGCCACTCAAAGGCTGGTTTTGACAGTATATCTTAGATTTTTGCAATGTTTTAAAGATGGTAAAAAGCTGCAGATGTTATTGATTTGCGGTGGCTGCTAAAGTTCAAGACTGATTCCATTATTACCCCTGGATTTCTAGTCTGATTTGAAGGTTTTAGAGAGAGAGACAGACTGGAGGTGACTCTCCCAACTGTAATGCAACCTCATGAGCATCTTAAATCAAAGCTCTTACATGAAATGATTCTATAAGAGAAAAATGCTCCACATGCAGAAATCAGTGACTGAAATGTGTACATTGATTGACTGAGTGATGAACATGATATGGGCTTCTATCAAATGAACAACAAACAGGATATGAAACCTCCTGCTTGAGCCACTACCACTGTCCGGTTGTTGTAACACAATACTTAAAAAAAATTTGCACTCAAACCACTGTAATCTGTAGTTTGGGCAAGGAAGGTCAGGCATCATTTGCTTAACATATTTACTCACAGCCATAAAGTCAAATTCAGAGTAACTATATGAATTTAAGTTTATTCATATAGCACATTTTAAACACCTTCAGCTGACCAAAGTGCTTCATATAAAAGTAACAAAAAGTATAAATGCACTGCCCAAGCTTCTTCAGTTCTGCATTTCTTTCCTTGTTATAATTAATGGAGGCTTATAACAAAACTCCACATGGTTAACCTCTTCATCCTCAGATCTGTGAGGCAAGTTAAATACATCACACTAAGTTGTCTGATTAAAAGAAAATCTGAAGTTAATAACTATCATAACCTGAAGACGAGATGATTGTTACAAAAGCACTGATCCAAATGTTTAACTACTTATCCTTCAAAATTACTGCAGAACGGAAAAGTTTATTATAGATACAAGTTCAGGCATTGGCCTGTAAATTTATAAGCCCAACCAGAACCAATAGCTGAAACCACGATCGGACGTCTTCCACACATTCAAATTACAGGTAGCACTGCCTTGCATGTTAATGAGGCAATTAGAGATTAAAATGCATACAAACCTGTAATATAATTGTGTTTGTGCAGACATATCACTCATTTGCATACTTGTATTAAATCCGAGGGTTGAGAAGGGCGTCTTTCTGAATAATTGAACAGAGTCCCTTGGGGCTGTAATATATAATGTAATCACAATAAATAAGCACAAATGTAAATATAAACATTTAGCCTCTGCACTTTTGTCCAAGTGTATTTCTACACGTCTGACTTTCATTCATCAGTGTCCGCAAGGAGACAGTCAAGGCTCCGGCAAAAACTCAACAATCAATATTTTATGGGATGTTGGTCAATATTCATGAGCACGGCTGATTTGAACTAGTTACAAGTCAATAAGTTTACAGAGTGTAGCACCCAAGGTCTGTGTACACATTTGCAGGGGGGATGGAGACAAACACAGTAACCTCGAATGTCTTTAAATCAATACTGTTACACCATAGGAACTGATGGTGTTCTCATAATTAAGACTTATCTGGGACTTTACAGTAACTACACCTTAAAGTGATAATATGTAGCTTTCTGGGGGTGGAAAGTCAACTGCATGATTCCATGGAAGTAAAAAGTTAAAACCATACTTCAGAATATTCTCCATGGAGATAGATATGGTTTATGCTATAATGTGGAATATTATAGCCAAAGGAACAACATTTCCATGGAAACAAGCAGGAGCATGCCCTCCCCCAGGCCAAATAAGAGTAAATTTTGTGAAATGCAAGCCTGATCAAAGGACACATCTTTTTGTATGTTTTTCAGTGCAACAAACCCACCCATAATGAACATACATTCTTATTTTAGTCTAATCCAAAAAAGTTACACATTGGTGCTTTAATTAACCTTTATAAAACATGAGCAAAAACTTTAATTCATAATGAACAAATAGTAACTATTTAATAAATACCCTAACTCCTAACCCCAACCCCTACATTAGACATTACTAATCCTGAATCATTCTTAATACAATCTCAATAGTGCTGTTATTATAAAGAGATTTTTTGTTGTAAAATGTGTGGTTGTGTTTGTGACTACACAAGGCACTGTGTGGTTTGGCTCTATGAATTAGTTAAATGGAAGTAAATAAATAAAATATAATCTGTAATCGATGCACAAAAGATTGAAGCAAAGACCTCTCTGATTGAACCTATTATCAGAAGGCACAAGCTGCACAGGTGACATGTTGGTGTGTCGTTTTGCATGGACCCTGCTCTTGTGAATATGTTAGGTGCTTTTTAGAGTCATTATTCATGCTACTATAAGCCATAAATACCCTGAACATGCACACTCATTTTGCACTGTGAACACTTGCTCCACACTCATGCATTATGTATAGGGCATCTGTGGTTTGCATTTACTGTGAAGAGTGTCTTGTTCCGAGGGGCAATATGCTCAGAGTCGCCTCAAATAATATGTGTGATCAGCGTGCAATATTTCCAGAGCTTAACAGGCTCTAGCTTACATTTTCACTCAGAATGTTTCATCATATGTTAGCAGCTTTAGCCCGAGAAGACGGATTTGTTTATGTTTAAGGGAAGACGTTAACATTTTTCATTTAACAAGCTTAAATAAATGAGAAAATTACACAGAGATGCTTAGCAATGAGCAATATTTTTATTCCTCACAAGTCAGTGGCTGTATGAAATCTCTGTTACTAACAATGGGTTCTTTAATACTAGCTTAAGGTATTCAGAGAGTTTATGTGCCCGAACATGTTGGAGAGTTTTTATGACCCAACCTGCAAGGACTACATCCGACAGAGGAAGAAGTTTTTACTGCAGAAAAGGAAATGATTTTTTATTAAACTAATACTTGTATTCGCACTCGCACACAGAAAACATGAACACTAGACCACCCAAATAATAAGAGTTAGTACATTTGGATTATGAATACTGTTAGAGTCTAGACCAGTGATTCCCAGCTGTATTTGTCTTGAGTAACCCCTCAGGTACTATGGCATATTGTCAGTTTATACTATTATATTTTATTGTTTAATATTTGATTAGAATTCCTCCAAAATGGTTTTATGGATGTACAATTTACAACAAAGTTTTTAAAGTCTGCAGTCATTCAGTGTCCATGATTGGGAAACACTGGTCCAGATAGTGCCAGTTTGTCCTGTTACCAACACAACATATGTGCAGTGGTATGTAATTTAATTAAAAGGAATCAAGAGCTGAGGTTTCTAAACACTTGTAGTTTGTTGATTTTATCTCTTACACAGAAGGAATGCATGGATTATGGTAGATCTTTGGGAAAATCTCTATAAAGATTTAGGGAAGAATACATAGTTTTGTATCGTATTATAGGAACATTTTGTCTCAACACAGCTCTAAATGTTGCTTTTGGACTTGTTCACTGTTCAGTATCCAGAGTGGAAATGTAATACCTTGGCACTCTCGCTGTGCCTCTGCTTCTACTGGTTTAGCCTGGACCACTGCCACTGTAGCCCATCTGAGGTCTAACCTGCCCAGAGCCTTGGCTTCTCTGCACAATAACTGTATGTTTAACCAGTCAATGGAGTTCCACATGACATACGATAAGATGATAAGAGAGTGCTCTGATCTCTTTGTGTTCATATTGATTAGAGATAAACATCTGGTCAGTAGTGCTTTGAGGCCATATCAAGTCAGTGAATGCCCCCCAAACACATTGGGCACACTTACATACAGTGGAGGCAGCTCATCTGGGCTTTTCGCTCTGATTCATGGCTCTCGTTGTGTGTGGTGATGAGTCAGAGCAGCCCCAGCGGAGCATGAATGAGGACGGGGGGGTGCGCGGATGGCATCTTTGTCACATGGCGACCTTTTAGTACTGTAAACAACACAATGAAACTACAGCATTAGTGTGAGGTCACCAGCAAAGAGAAATCTGCCTCAATTATGAATGAAAAAAAAAGTAACAATTAAAGGTGGTTCACGTAATTTTTCTCATGGAGTGTCTGCCACCTGCTCATGCACATGGAGATATAATGGCTTTGCCTGGAATGTTACACAGTATGGAATTCAACATACCAGTACTTATCTTGCGTATAATATTGTTTTTTATATCTTGAAAACATGGATTCTCACTGTGAGCAGGGGTCGCCTCTCCACAGATCTGACCTGTAACATGGCCTCAAGGTGTCTCAATGCTTGTTGATGTCATTCTGTGGATCACTCCAGGCAAAGCAATCACATCTCCATGGAGACAAGCAGATGCTATACTCTCCATTTAAAAACACACTAATAAAAATCTGAAATATATATGAATATGAGCACGACATGAAGCGCTGCATAGTCCTTATTGTGAGTTCTAAATATGAATGGGCACAGAGAAAGAAGAGGAATGACGATTTTTCTTACAGACTTAAAGATTCACTATGTAACTTTTTCACCTTTTTGCTTCCATGGAGATGTTTCTTTTGCTAATAAATCCCTTTGGAAAAGCATGCATTCTTACTCTGAGTGGGCTCACCTGTCCACAGACCTGACCTGACTTGGCCTGGTGACGTCACCTGTCTCCACGGAGATAAATATGTTTAAAGGCCTACCGTAGAACATTCTAAGAAAAGCAATAACACCTCCAAGGAGATCTCCAAGTGAGTTACTCAGTTACATAGGGGACTTTTAGCATACATAATCATTCAGTGTTTTATATACTTTTTACTAAGCCACATGAGAGAGAACATATTTTAAGCAAAAACAGTAACTAACATGTGCAAAGTTATACCAAACTCACAAATACAAACAATCAAAAAAGCACATCAAAGGAGCAAACAGCAGCTTTCTGAACTGGCGCAGCGCAGTGGGGTTCTGCTGCAGCCCTGTGAGGTTAGACCAATACAGACGACACGCACATTTCCCAGCATGCCTCTGAATGCAATTTCCATGTCTCCGCGGCCATCACTCACAGCATGGAGCAGGGGATGAAAACAGCTCCTATCTGCGCTGGCCACTAAAAGTACAGTTAACTCTTCGTGGAATACCGACTTACACGGGTATCATGTTTTTAAAGAGTCTCGCCGGCTGCTTCTTGACGTTCCTTTGATATTATTAACCAGAAAAAATCCCAAGAACGGTGTTAAATCTGACAGGTAGTAAGGGACGCGCTGATAAAGTCCTCCACTGCTGTCGGCAAGTCTGACTGACAGATAATAAAGCCAATGCCCTGGTTCCCCCATCTTTTTTTCATAGGATTTATTGAGTATATATACAAGTCCAGCAGCTACATTAAAGATGCACTGTGTAACCTTTTATGAGTGAGGTGCATCGACTGCTTGTCTGTAAGGTGATGCTTTTGCTTTGCACAATATTAAACCTATCTAACTTGTATTATTCAATTACTTTTGCTTAAATGCATTCTTTTTATGAGTAGGCTCGCCTTGTCGCAGATCTGAGCTGTAACTTGGTCCTGTCCTGCCTGTGTCCATGGTGATAGATAAGTTTAATGCCATACATACCCAGCAAAAATAATACCACCTCCATGGAGACAAGCAAGTAGCGGCAACTCCACCAAAAAAAAAGTTACAGTGGACCTATAATGAAAATCTATTTTTTTATGGTAGTAATCCAAATATCTGGAGTGTACTTCACTAGTGAGAATTCCCAACAGGACATTAAAGCTGGGGGGATAAACTCTTGTGTTTGCATAAGTGCCGCAGGCCCATGCATTTTACATATTAGTTTAAAGTGATAGGAGAAAGCAGGCTACTCATCCTGGTAGTGGTGCATAAAGGGACCAACACAGGGACAGAGCTAAACTGAATAATTCATGGAACATATTAGTACTGAGGTCCCGGGAAAGATTTCACTTATTTATTTGGACAAGTGGACATTTTGTTTCAACTGTGCAGGGAGACATGGGGAAAACGGCACAATGGAAGCTGGAAGAGAGAAAAGAATAGATACTTTGAGTTTATTGTAAGTATCCAACAGCAGTTCAAAGTTGTAGTAGCGAGAGGAACAATAATAACCTGTAGTACTAAAAGGAATACCACAAGAAGTAGTAGCAGCAGCAGTAGTAGTACTAGTAGAAGTGTTAGCGAGCTAGTAAAAGTAGTAGTAAATAGTAGTAATAGTACTGGTGGTGGTGGTGGTAGTAGGTAGTAATAGTAGGATCTAGTAGAAGTGATAGCAGGTTAATAGTAGTAGTAGTGGTGGTTGTGGTAGTGGTAGTAGTAATAGGAACTAATAGAAGTGGGAGCAGGCTGATAGAAGTAGCAGTACTAAGTAGTAGTAGTAGCAGCAGCAGCAGCAGCAGCAGCAGCAGTAGTAGTAGTAGTAGTAGTGATGGTGGCACTAGTAGGTAGTAATAGTAGTAGAAAGTAATATACAGCATCAAAAGTAAGGAGGAGATCTCGCGACGGTGTTGGTACATTCTCAACGCTGTACATGTACCAACCGTCCTGAGAGCTCCTCAGGACCCCAGTCCGCCATACATCTCCATCTCAAAGTGAGGTACAGATATTACCCAGAGAAAATAAATGGTTTGCGCGAGGGAGGTGCAGCGGGACCACGAGCGGGGTGCTGAACAGCGGGACCACGAGACACAGCAGGACACGAGCAGGACACAGGACACCAGGCAGACGAACAGTGAGGTGAACAGGCAGACGATCTCGTACTGAGAGGAGAGTCCTGGCTCCTCTTACCCTCCCGCAGGTGGTGTTGATTGCCCTGATGGGAAGCAGGTGTGTGCGGGAGGAGCCAGAACTCCGCCCAGCTCCAGAGACAGGCACGTGAGGGAGGGGCAGAGCACACACAGGGGGGAGGAGCAGGCAGAGATCATGACAGAAAATAATAGAGACAGGGTGCACCCATTAAGAGCTGAATAAATATGCTACGTATGACTCAGGCTCAGTGCACACTTAATGTAGACCAATAGACCTAGCCTACAAACAGAAACTGTAAACAATAGCTGCTTCCAGTTTCAGTGTAGTTAGCTCCTCTCTTCAGATAGATATAAGTGTCCACCAGCAATCTGATCAGAACTGAAGAAGCAGCTTGGATGAGCAGCAAAACGTCTTCACTTCTACAACTTTGTGACCCATTGACAGATTTTACTTTTGGCTTTTACTATGGATCAGACCTGAACGACTGAGAGATTACACAGATATACAGCATATACATCATATATCAGCAAATATATCTAGTTTGTTTCCAGTCATACCAAGCCTTAACACAGCCTGCAATTTGTGAAAACCGATAAAATCCAAGGAAATGAGGTACTGACACCAGGTGTGGTATTTAGGGCTGTGGTCGATTAAACCAATTCCTGGTTGACTAAAGACATCAATGAATTGACTCAAAGGGGGCATATATAATGTGGCGCTGACAAAACCTCTCAAAAAACTTTACGATCTTAAGTACAAAAACAACTATGTGGACACAGCAACAGTGCAGCACATATACATCCTTATAGTTTGGTCAACTGAGACACCATGGACCAATTCATTGTGTAAATGACTAAATAACAGCCCCAGTGGATTCAAATAGATCCATATCACTGAAGAAATATTCTGATTACTGAGAGAGCTTACTGCAGGAGACAACATTTGTTTTCAATGGCGTTTTTGTATTATTATTTTCGTGAGCTCTTGGCAGCACTGATACAGGATGTCTATGGAAAAGCTTCACTTGTTGCTTGTGTTTTACAGAGCAGAGATGTTCAGTGATGGAGGACTGCTGCAGAGTAATATTTGTGCATGAGAACAACAGTCTGTGTGTTTTCAGGTCAGGAGAGGAAAAAATGTTCCTGTTGGTACAAAGACAACCAGTCTCAAATCTGATCTATATTCTGTGCTGGCGTGGGCTTGGAGGTTACTGATATCTGTTACTATATATTCCTTCAGGAGCAAAACTGTCGAATACTGATGCAAAAGGATAAATGTGTTTAAAGTAATACAACTCATAAGGAGAGCCCACAACTGGACTGTATTGAAGTGTTTTGCTTGCCTGGGATTTTAAGGAGGGATTGGACTGGACACTTTTCCCCATCCACTCCTTTTGGTCAGTAATATCATGAGTGAGCGACAGAGGGATTTAACCAATCACAGTGTAGCGTGAACTTTTCGAAGAACAAGATGACTTCACTTAATTTAATGCATACTGAATGTAGAGGATGTGATATTGTAAAAAAAAAAATGCAGGAGATAATGGAAGAAAGTTAATCTATAAGTATTCTATATTGCACCCAAGGTTATTCTTGTTTGACTCACACAAAACCATATGAAAAAATGTTTATAGATATGAGCCTATGACTGATAAAGATGTATTTCACAACAACAGAACAGATGTTGTCTGCCCACCCATTGGAAAAGAGAACATATAAGGGTTTATATAAGTGTTTGAAGGTCATTTAAAGTTTTATAGTTGTTGTGGGTTGTTTGTTATGGGCGCTGTATTTTGTTTGCGTATTGTTCTTAGTCTTAATCAAAAACTACTGTAATCTTAACTACTTATGTAAACTGACTTTTGAATTGTTTAATCTTACAAACCAAAACCAGAAGTTCCCTTTTATTCTCAGCTATTACTCAGTTTTGTTGTTGTGCTGTTTACTGAGCATTGCCTACATTATGTCTTCACTGCACATTTACTCAAACAAACTGGCCTGAAGTGGTCCAAGTATCTCATTTTGCTCTGAGTGGGTCTTTTGTCCCCAGGTCATATCCTCTCTCATCCTCTTCATCGCTCCACACTCCAACTGAAGACCTCTTACAAATGCCTGCGTCTTACAAGTGTAGCATTAGCGGTCGGCCGAGCTCAGAAAATGCGTAGACCACATGACCGGGCTAAATTAGATTTGCAGATTGACTTTATTTATTTATTTGCCTTTCAAACAACTGATTAGTCTGCCATGGCCCCGGAGTTTCATGCAAGACTTAGCATTTCAATTCGCCGCACATTGAGCTTTCTCTCCTGAAGCCAAATAAGAGTCCGTGTCCAATGGGAGTTCCAACCCACAAGTCTGTGTGTGGTGGAGGAGAGGCGGAGGAGGGGGTGGGATGAGGGGAGGTGGAGAAGGCACGCTCACTAGCAAAAGATGAAAAATGACAATGAATGATCGCCGAGAGGGAAACTGGATTTTCTAGTGAAGGGGAAGGCAGCACAATTACCACAGACAAACTGGACAACACGAAATATCCAACGGTACATGAAACCAGCAGGGGAGGCAGGGCTGCTCTGTCCAGCACACAGCCACAAGCCACGAGACTGACCAGCTCAAAATGTGGACAGAGAGGGGCAAGTTGTTGAATGTCGTGGAACATGGATAACACAGATAACCTGGTGATAATGATGATATGTGTAGTACTGAATCTCGAGAGTTTTTAAATTAGCGAATATATTTACAGTATTACTACAATTATTCTTGCTGACCAGGTTAAGACATGGAGCGAAGGACTCTAGAAATTTACAGGACACATGCAAAATGGACTTAATTGAGCTTTTAATGTTATAACACACTTCCCTCATGGTAAACGGTCACTTTTTTATACAGCTCTTAACTCAAAGCGAGTTACATCAAGGAACCACTCACCCATTCACACACGCATTCATACACTAGTCTACGCAGACACTAAGAGCGAGGTGGGTTAAGTGTCTTGCCCAAGGACACAACGGCAGTATTCATTTGTGTGAGCTGAAATCGCGCTGCCAACCTGTGGGTCGGTGGATTGGACTGCTCCACCAATGACGTTTATGTCAAGAGCAGAACTCAAAGCACCAACCGTTAGATGGGTGTGCAAAAACTCTACCAACTGAGCTACTGTCATCCATTATCAAAAAATACCTGTATTAAAGTATTTTGCTTTATCCATGCTTGTTTGATGAATCCTGTTTAGTAAGTCCACTTCCTCTGAGTACTGAAAAAAAACATGTGATTTTGAATTTTCCAGGATTGATACATCACAGGTAAAAGTTCTTCTGCAATTTTTAAATCCATAAATCAAAATCTGAGTTCATTACAACTGCATGCATGTGTTAGTATGTCAGAAAATAATTAAAATTAAACATATAATAACAGCATATACTTTGTAGTTTTTAATGCACAGAGACTGGAATAGCAAATAGCATATTACAACTCTGAATGACAGTACCTCTAAAATATTTAAACAGAAAAAAATGTCTCTGCAGTACAAACAAAAGAGAGAAAGGTGGTCACTCTACAAGCCTCAAGAACAACAGCAGCAGCAGAGGCAATCCGACATCTGCCCCCCCAAAATGGCAGGGCCCGTGGGGGCTTTATTTGTGAGTGGAAAACACCTTACACCAGTACCTCTTAATGACAGGTGACAAATGAGTCTCAAGTTGGCCCAGGTTAGTCCTTGTTCATAAATCATGGTGAACTGCAGACAGTGGTGTATGTAAGGAGATTGGTTTACGCACTGCCCCTGAACAAACCCAAATGACACCAATGAAGCAAAGCGAGCTCACAGATGTATACGGCACGGGGAGCTTAAACTGGGCTAGTAAGCATTTAGACCTGGATTCTGTTTAGCTGTGCATATGACTCAAAGGATTTTATGTACACTCCTCTGAAGACGTATTATACTTTTTTTCAAGTACTTAGTATTGAACCGCAACATAAGTAGATCATAATTTTACATTTAATTGCGATATTGATCTAAAACTGCTTAATAGATACGGGTTCATTGACTTCCTGTTCAAAACTGCAGAACTAAGAGATCATGCCCTCTTATTGTACTATTTCATTGTAGCCAGCAGCAGATTTTTTTCACATGTTTTTACTGTTGAAAAATGACTGTGACATTTTTAACCCTACGTGTGTGAGACTTACAGAGAGAATGCAGCACAATAAAATATTACTCAAACTTGCATAAGTCAATATCATCGTAACATGGTAAACAGCTCATTAAAGTTGATTTTGCATTATATGTCCCCTTTAAAGTTTAGAAGGATTATTCATGTATAATAATGTATAATATATTTGTTTTTTATTGTGCTCTGCAAATGAACCTGCCTCAGACAAGAGCATACAGGTCAGAAAAAGACACATTTGAATAGCTTTGCAGGCATCTGGACCAAAGCCAAGCCTGTTTCAACTTGACTTATGCCACATAATGTTGAACTTTATTTTGTTTTGCCTTTGAATTTAGACTTTAATATTACTTTGTAAAATCCAGCTGTTATATATCAGAAAGTTATAAGAGCCAAATGAGAGATATTTACAAGCGAGCTTCTTTATAAACGTCCTGTTAATTTGCTTGTATTTAAATAAAAGGCGCACTGTGTAAATTTACTGGTAGAGGGTACTCTGCCTATTTGTATCCATGCCTTGCTTAGAATGTTCCACAGTTTGACATTAAATATCCATTTCCACGGAGACATGCGGGTGACAGCACAAGGCCAAGTTACAGGACAGATCTGTGGAGAGGCAAGCCTGTTCATAGTAGGAATTCATGTTTTTCTAAGCATTTTTGTAACACTAAAACACCTGTAATTGAATGTATGAGGAAAGATTTAATTCCATACTGTGGAATATTCCAGGCATCATCTCAATTCTCTGCATTATTATGACTTCTTTGCCCCCGGTACCAGTCTAGACATACTTCCTTAACTTGGTGTGGTCGTGACAACAACCCCATCTGAAATATAGAGCTCAGTCTCATACACCAACACTAAACAGGTCTAAAATCCCTTTATGTGATTTAGGTGGCTCTCTTTTTGCCATCTATCCTCCCACCAGCCCATTTTTTAGCCCTTTCTCATCCTCTTACCGCAGGCTCTGTTAGATGAGACAAATGCGCTTGGCCGTACCTTTCATTTGCCACTGAGCTTGGCACTGGAATAATTACCTGTCTGTATGATCAATTACCTGATTACTCACCACAAGATGTCGGAGGTGCAGCGTCTGGGCTGGAGTAGAGGAGGACGCTTGGGGTGATGTGTCGACACAAATATTCAAAGTGTTTAAAGGAGACATAGTATGGGTTTTAACGTGTAACATGAGTATATCACTAATTTAGATTTTGTGTTTGTACACCACATTATTGATTTAAAATGGATTTGTAAAAGAAATAAGAATATTGACTACCTTTTAACTTAATGTATACGACTCGAGCCTTAATTTTTCATATAATTGCATCTATGTACAGGGTTGTGGGCAGGGATAGGAGGTAGGTGAATACAGACATTTTCTGAGCACTCAAGCCTGAAATGCAAGGCAATAAAAGATAACATTATGAGTATTGGAACATGATTTAAAAGAGTGAATTTTACATAATATGTGTCCTTTAAAGGGTCTATATTATGTAAAATTGATTCTAGTGAGCTTTAAGCCATGTTCAAAATGTTTTTTTTCTCTTTATCCCTCAATCGTCCAAGTCTGATCCATAGCAAAGACAAAATTTAAATCTGTCAACCGGACAAATCGTTGCAGGAGTGAAGACGTTTTGCCGCTTCTTCAGTTCTGGAAATAAAGACGCAGCTTGGATGAGCAGCGAAACGTCTTCACTCCTACAACAATTTGTCCAGTTGACAGATGTAGATTTCGTATTTGTCATGTTCAAAATGCTCTGTTCCAGTTTATGATGCCATTAAGCTGTAGTGTTGAAGCTAACAGCGACAGTTTTTAAACATTTTGTTCAGTCGAGATTGACAATTCCAGGGCTGAAATTATCCAAATGATTCTAGTGAAGGTGTATGAGGTTTAATAAAACAATGGCGCACTTCCTGTATTACCACATGACATCACAAAGTCAAAGAGAAGAACTCTGCCAAATATGCAGGATTTGTGTGTTAAACATGTGTGAATGAAACAAAACACAACTCCATTTGCGTTTTTGGTTAGGAATCAACATTATAACATAGACCAGAAAATTGCGTAATATGTGCCCTTTAATAAATGCTTTCATGTTTAATCATATAGGCACAGATATAAACCAGCTATAGAAGATACAAGGTTATTATGACATTTTTGCGTGGGATGAAATGATGGCTCTTACCCGCCTTGTTACTAAGAGAAATGCTCACCGGAGGGCAGTATAAATATGAGAAAGAGATTATAGCTTTGGACAGACTGATGTTGAAATATGATGGGAAGTTTGTGAAAGCATAATTATGTTTTATTGATAGAGAAAACAAAATGGAAATCCTTAACTATAAACAACGATTAGTACTTCTAGAGGCGTCCGTGCACCTCTTCATGCCAGTTCACAGGCAGGTTTGAGTGATGATGAACTGACTTGGCGGTGATGTTGTTGGATTCAAAATATATTTTGTTTTCCATAACTGACCTTTTCTGAAAATCTAAATTGCGCAGTTAATTTATGAATTATGTTGCCAACAAACAAACTAATTAATCAAAGGAACACGCAAACATCCAAGTTAATAGAGCATATTTTGTAATTTGAAAAGCAATCAAGAAAAATAAATGAGGATATTGTAGTTTCAGGATTATACCAAATGTATTCTGCCATTTCATGTTATTACACAGAGATTTCAATTAAAACTCAGCCCCTCAGCATCCCATACTTACACAGTAAACAACAGTTGTTTGCCATCACATATTATCATACGATTGGTAACCTTTAAAGGGGCACTGTGTAACTTTTTTCATGGAGAGTTTGCTACCATGGAAATGTTATTGCCTTGCCTGGAATGTTCCACAGTTTATCTATCAAGCTATTATTTAATTTCATGTTTCTCTATTGTTTAAAACTATCTTGCCTCTCCACAGACCTGACCCGTGACTTTGTTGAGTTGCTTCATCAGCTTGTCTCTCCACAGAAATAGATTAATTTAATGCCATACTTTGGAATACTCCAGTTACAGAGTGCACCTTGGATAAAATAACTGAGTATTATAGACTGCGTTACTTCTAGTAGGGATTAAACTGTGGGTTAAACCTTGGTCTGAAAAAATAATCTATTAAAATAAATCATCAAAAGACCAGATGAACCTTATTGCACTTAAGAGTCTCTCAGTCTGACCCGGGACAAGTTTTTCACTTTCTGTTCTATCTGTTAGTCTTGTGAAGTTACACATTTACCTCTTTGCTCTCCACTTCATGTGCTCTTAATATTATTGATAAAAGTCTTGTAATAATTGACGTTTTTGCACCTTTAAGTGTCCAAAAAGAGCTTTATACATAAGTTTGATGTATTATTATCATTATTATTATTAGTAGTAGTAGTAGTAGTAGTAGTAGTAGTAGTAGAACATGAATTATACTTATATAACCAAAAATACCTCTTAAAAGTCTTGTAGATCTTCCCATTAAATTGTATATGGTCACATTTATTTAGTGCCTTTCAACCTTTCAAGGCACTCAAAGCGCTTTACATCAAGGAACCACTCACCAATTCACACAAACATTCATACTCCAATGTGCACAGACACTGGGGTGAGGTGGGTTAAGTGTCTTGCCCAAAGACACAATGACAGCATTCATCTGTAGGAGCTGGAATCGCTGTACCAATGTTTTATGTCGAGAGCAGGATTCAAACCGCCAAACTTCGGATCGAAAGACAACCGCTCTACCGACTGAGCTACTGTCGCCCGGATACCCAGAGAGGAGGCCTTGACATCCCCTGTATTAAGTGCCATGTCACATCTGATTCCACACAGCACAGTGACGGAGCAGGGGCTGGCTCAGACACAGCTCCTCATACACTCTCATACACTGCATATATTTGTGTTGGGCTCAGCATGGGATACACCAACACACAATCTGTTTCCCTCGCACAATACGGTTTCAAAAACAATATGCCGGCGCACAATCTCTACTCCAACAATGGCAGGTTTTTACAGTGTGCCGTAAACAATTAAAAGTTAGAGTCATTAGAGTAGCTTTCTGTTACTATCAGCTTCCTGTCAATTTGCTCCCACCTCCTGACAAATGATTAGTAGTGGTTGTGTCTAGTGCTGTGCAAGTATGTGAAGAAATGTGACAATATAAAATATGTTTCAAATTCAAATCTGTATTTTTAACTCACAGCTGGAAGACCGTGGGTTCAGTGGATATTTCGGAGAAGGCTTTCCTTGTGAACTCTCAGCTTCCAATTATATGCATGTGCAACAACAAACATAACTTCCAGTGCATTCTTTGAACTATTTTTGGATTATTTACAGTTTTACAAGCTCCAATTATTAGTCCTGGATTCTTATCTTGATGTTTATTGCAGAGTTGTAGAGTTTTATTACTATCTGAATAAGGGGTAAAGTTCTATCTGATCTCATCTTAACACATCTATTTTACGGCTCTTTTCTATCTATGGCTTTCAGAATAATTGGATTAGGATTGGAATAGGATTGTAACCATAGCAACTAACAATTCTACACAAAATATAATCGTTGCATCATGAGAAAAGTCCTAAGAATCATGAATAAGGACGAGGGGAAACTAAGGATTTTTGCCTATAACAGGCAGCTGCAGCCCACAGGCTCCATCAAAGACCTGATAGTTGCTAATGAGAATAAGATGTAACGAAAGAGGAAAGTAGCATGGATCTGATCAACCACAAATGTGCAACCGATGTAATGTTTTTGACCCGCAAATTAGTCCTGAGTGCTCCTGTAAACAACTCCAGCAGCATTAACATTTTAGACAAATATGAACTGATAAACTAATGCAACAATTCCATGCATTTCAAAGCATGTTGCAGAGGTGTAAACTATATTTTTCTGCAGTTTTCTATAAAAAGGCAGATACTTTGTTCTTTGCAGAGGACATTCTATTATCTAAATAGCTGCAGCCTTTGTGATTTGATATTGTGTGGCCCTACCAAAAATAACAGCATTAGCATGAACAGACAGGATTCCTCACACTCTCTTATGTCTTAACATTTTCACAGATAAAACTTTTCTACCACACCTCAGATATTTGAAACATTTTTGCACAAAAATAAGATCTGCTATTTCAGAACTCTCCATTTTTACAAATATCACATTTTAAGGTACATTGAACAGGGCACAGTGACCTTGCATACTAAAATCTGCTAAGAATCTGGTCCATGAATATTTGACAGAGACGGAGATTCAGTCCTGATGTTCCTGAGAAATAGATGACACATGAATTGGCTGAAGGGATGTAGAGCAAGATTTGCTGCAATGCTAGTGTAATTATTGTGATTATTGCGTTTTGTTATCATATGATCATTAGTGGTTTTCAGATTCTAGACAGTGATAATGTCGTACTCCCAGATGGGGGGAAGAGCCCGATTTCACTGCTGATTACATTGTATTTGGCGTGAAATATCCAAAAGGTAAATGCACAAATGATGTCCCTGATCGTTTCTCTTTCTATTTCTTCTGATTAGACCGAAGAATTGACTTTATTACAACCAAAATCTGCATTTCAACAATATTAATGTAAGCTGCCCATCTGTATTAAATACTATTTGCCTATAAAACGATGTGATGTTCGTCTGAAATCCAACTATTTAGGTACAGTATTGCTGAGTTTCAAGATGACATCACAACATTTTATTCACCAATAATATTTAATACACATGAGGGGTGGGTAAAATTAATATTGCTTATTGTAAGTTCAGATTTTTCAGTTCAGGACGTTCTTGAGTCAGGTACATTTGTGCATTATATATTTCATGGCAAAGTACAGTGTAATAAATAGGGAAACCTGGCTCTTCGATCTGGGAGTATGACGTCAGCACACTGTAGAATCAATGGGGGCAACAGCCAGATTTCTATTAGAAAACTGGCTCTTGATCATTTCTATTAATGACTCCCTGCCTTACAAGAAAATCTGCTCTTTAGCAATATTAATTCAAGCTGCCCCCCCCATTTGTACTAAATATTACTGGCCTATAGAATGTTGCGATCTGAAATCCAGCAATCGTCAGAGATGGACAGAGGCTGCATGTATTAGCTCAGCTCTTGGGGAGTCAGCTGAGAGAAAATAACCAAATTTTTGCAATCAATTTTATCCATTTGAGTCAGTAATGAGGACTGGCAGCCCGGAAGACAGCTGCCTCCCAGACAGTGACTGCACGAACAGGAGCGATCCAAGGTCTAAGTACATACATATGGAAAGGTAGAATAGCACTGACTGTGGATTAATATAACCTTTTTTGAGTTATTTAATAGTATTTAAATGAAATGTAAAGGTCCAGAAATGAGATTATAAACAGATTTTGTTGCATATGTGAACAGGGCCAATGAAAGGTGCTCTATACAAACTGCCTTTAATATCACTGGGCTTATGGAAAGACTGATTTAAGTATATATAATGGAGAATGGATGAAGATAACAGCACGTCTCAATTTAACTACAGACCAATATAAGAACAGATGGAACTTGTTGATAGCCTATTTCATACTGGCAAAGTATAATAAGGTGTTGTCAAGATCAAGATTGATTTCATTGTCATTTTTATGCACACAGAGAAATGAGAATCTATTTGGCAGATTGTCTCAAAGTCGCTATAAGAGTCGGCAGCAACATATCAACAGACATGCATAGATAAGTAGTAGTATTGCGTGATAGAGGTACTTACACATGTCTACTGATCCATACCTTGTGTCTGATTTATTAATTTTCTGATTGGTGATTGCTTATTGTAAAAGTAACAGCCACATGTTGTTATTTTTGCTGTTTTTCTCCCTTTTTGTTTGTTATTGTCACTTTAAAGCTACCATTAAATCAGCCGACCCGCCCCTATTGTATTCTCACATACCACCACTAGATGCTGTCTACGTTACTGCAGTCTTACAGTGTGCCAGCTTTGGCCTGACAGAAGAAGACCAGAGATCACAGGTGAATGCGAAAAAAAATCGAATAAACTTGCAGATGGTAAAAGTAACTGCCGACACGTTCTTTGTTTGTTATTGTCACTTTCAAATACGCTCTAAAGTTTTCCGTTTTGTAAAACTAAAAAACTGGGCTTTGGCAGAACTAATGGATGAAATCAGATTACTCTTTCCACAAAGCAACATAAACCACAGCTGAAATACAATGTCTGCCAGGCTCAAGTCTTTAAATAGGAGCTTTTTTATTCTCGGTCATAGAATTGTTAAATGTGGCAGCTAAAACAGTAGCGAGAGTTGTAACCATGGAAATAGTTTCCAGTGGCTCTTGATCTGTAGTAATGGTGGTGACTGCAATACCATTAATTTGTGCTCTGTATCGATTCTATTGTCTGTTCATAAGAAACGTAAGAGTGGGCCAGCACAGAACAGCAGTACATTCTTCTATATTACCATGTGGCTTTATACTAGTTATTTCTAGATATATAAAAAACAAAACTATTCAGGAAAGGTCAGATTTGGTCCTATCAATGTGATTTTTTAAAGTATCAATACTGGTTCAAATGCTTATTGCGTTTCGATACTAGTTTTAATGTTGATTTTTCTGGGTAATCTAGATATGTTTTACCTCTCTTAGTACCAATAATCAAATCAAATAATTGATCATCCGTATGTCTATGTCTCTCGCCTGACCTGGAAAGCTTTGGGGTCCCATTGGAGTAGCTGGTTGAAGTGTCTGGGGTGAGGGAAGTCTTTGGGTCCACTGCAACTCGGCTATAGACAAGTAGAAGAAAATGGATGGATGAAAAGTCCTTAAAAAATGCTCGAAAGCTGAATGATCTGTACAATTACACACTAAACTAAATGTAAACTATATACACAAATACACCTATATTGCTTCAGACATTAGAGAATATACAACATTTATCCACAATAATAAGAACTTGCATGTAATATTTCACTGGCCACATTAAAACAAAACAAAAAAAAAAATACTTTGGGGTAACAGTACTTTTAGTTTAGCCACATCCACATGCTGAATACTTTCCACTGCAGACATAATGTGTCTTGGTAAGTCATTCACACAGACAGCGCTCAGGGCCAATCAGGGCTATGAATAACTCCACACACAACACAGCACAACACAACACAGAGGAAACCTTGAAGCCTTTCATGAGAAGCAGGCAGTGAGTGGCAGCAAAACACAAATACTACAGCACGAGTCTTTCTTCTCCACCCGCAGACAACACATTTACATAATACAGTCTACATGGATCCCTTTGACTCCATACTATTATAAGTCCCCATTTAGACTAGAGGTGGGGGATATAGTGAAAAAATTGTTGTTCTGGAGATATGCAAATTTTGAATATTGAGTATATTGTTTGTAATTAAAACTATTAAAAATTACCTTGAAAAAAATGTCTAGCGTAATCTTTCAGCAACAAGGGTATAAAGTGATATGGCTTTTTTTTCTCCCTTTTTTCTGATCGTGTTTTGCATGATATTTGAACCTGAGACATTCACAGGCACATTTAAGCACATTCCTGTTAAAATATTGTCTGAATATTGTTTCTGAGATGATGCAAAAACTAAAACTAAAACTGTACATATCCATTTTGGTCAATAATATCACCCACACATCATTTCGGGTCATGCGTTAGTCGATAAATCCGCTCTGCAGCTTGTACAGATAGCCGCATGTTATGAGCCAGTGCTGCTTTTATTCTCATCTATGAGCGGAGTCATTGACCTTTCCCGGTCGCTCCCTGTGTCACCATAAATAACAAAGTGGTCAATTGGTTTGGCTGTGTTGTTATCCAGGCATCAACATCTGAACTGCACACAGTAGATCACACAGGAGCGGAGAGCACAAGAACACTACACACGACTTTTATCAATGTTAAAGATGTACTAGGTAACTTTTCTGGTAGTCCCAACCTGCTCGTTTTCAAGAAGATGTCATTGATTTGCCTGAATGTTTCATGATTTGGTATTAAATTTATCTATCTTGCAGTTATTCTGTTTTTATTGCTCAAAACAACCTAATTTTAGTAGCATTTCAGATCCATCTTTTACACAAAACTGGATTAATTATACTGTTTAGCACTGAAATAAGTCGCTTCAAACCACAATCTGCATATTCTTTGAGCTCTGACTAATCAGACCCAGTGATTTCTTGTGTTTGTGGAGAGGCAGAAACAGCAGTGAGAAAGTTGTGGACTGGAACTATTGGGATTTGCGCTGCACTCTGTGACTCCAACAGTTTTAGATTATGACTAAATACAATTACATGGCTAGATTCAATTACAAGTACACGCCAATGTTTAAAAACCTACTCAAAAATGCACAGTTTTCCCCAGAGTCGCAGTAAGGCAAGTATGTGTAAATAGTTACTTCCCAGCCTTTGCGTCTTTATGTATATGCGAAGTGACAGAATGTTACATAAAAGCCCTGTCCATAAGCGAGCATTAGGCCTGTCAGCGTGTGAAGAGTGGGAGGTAACCATTACTGTTCACTAGACAGTAATTACTAAGCTGCACTATACCTATCTGAGGAGGGAGTGCTTTTGAGACAGCCCTTTTGATCGCAAAGTCCCAACACTCACGAGACATTTCCGTATACGTACCCAAGTCTATTATTTCAATTCAAATCATGCCAGTAGCGGTTTGGACTGCCTTTCATGTTTTGAGCTTCCCCGCAGCAGCAGAAGTACCACAGACGTCCTTTTTGTCTACTCCGAATACACACACACATGTTGGGTTTCATGCTTTCTGCGGACATCACAGTGATTTCCTGGAGATTTATCGTGACCACTACCTAACCTTAACCTATTTTAACAACTATGAATTACAAATTTTAAGCCACACTGATGATCTAAAATAAATAAGTTACAAGTGTGTATATACAGACGGTGTACGCTCCCACATGCATGTTGGGTTTCCATGTTTCTTGGGGACATTACACTGACCATGCAGAGAGACTGAAAATGTGTGTCTAGTAGAGCTGCAGCATTTTTATTTATTTGTTTTTTAATGATGTGACGTAACGAATGATTATTTCTGTTGTACATTGATGTCTCAGTCGTTCTTTAAATACATTTTTAACCAAATAAAGGTTGAAATATCGAGTCTGAAGGCTTATGGATAGAGAATATTTATGAATAAAGTTAATCATGAAAAACAGAAATTCTTGCTGTTTAATAATGTCATTGAAAGGTCTTTTCATAGGTGTTTTTGTATGTGTAGAGCCCAATCCAAAAATACTAATACAAAATACTACGATTGTTTTTTATAGTGGACTTGTCATGATTAGTTGATTAATTGTTGCAGCCCTAGTGTCTCGTAATCACCCACTTGGGAAGAAAAAAAATCAAAATGGAAGTCGTACCTCCAAACAGTTGATCCAGAAAGGTGGTGGTGGTGGTTAATTATGCAGAGACAAGGGGGAGAGTGTGGGAGACGGTGGGAGGGAGCGACTGTTACACTTGCTTTCATTCTTGGCATTGCGAGACGCCAACAAGTACCTGCCATGAGAAGAGAGAGGAGCTAAGGGGAAGAGGTGGAGAACAAGTACAAAGAAAAAAAAAAAAATCTAGGGAAGAAACAAAGAAGGAATTGTTGGGGTGTGTGTAGGGGGTAGGAAAAACCTGCTTTCCGAGTAGTTTTTAATCAAGGAGCTAATAGCGATCTTATTATCACAGAGTTGATGTGAAAATGACAAACGCCTCTGCAAAGACGTGTCTGAAGACGCAAAAAAGCAATTAGTCCTTCATATACGTCGTGTTGGCGTTGGAGACAGCCGAGACAATTGATGCGAGGCTGCTGTCACTTTTTTACAACCTCCATGATGTGACAAGGAAACAATGACATTTGGCTCAACTATGGGTGGGCGATATAGAAAAAATTAAATTAGTATCACATATTTTTTGGGATTATCTTGATAACTACATTCAAATGATATTTTAACAATGTGCTAAAATGCGCCGTTAAATTGTCCCTTCATAATAATACACAGTTTTATCTGTATTCCTTCTGTATACTTTTATGATTTTGACTTTAGATTATGCAGATTTTGGCATTTCTATGGGCCAAACCCCATTTCCTGAATTCAATTTTGCTCTGAGTGGTCAGAACTTTAAACCAGAATTACCCAGAATGCAGAGCGAACCTAAGAGAACGAAACATCTCGGTTCAACTGCTGCACAGATGAATCATAATATTAACCGGAAAAGTACAGAAATGTCACTTTATATATTTGTTTGGAAGATTACCTTAGGCGTTTCTAAGCTCTTTTTTGTCATTTGTATAGTTTTAATAATAGACAGTGAGCTCTATATTCAAATTTGGCATATCTCCAAAACAACTATTGCAATATTACCCTCACCTGGGATCCAAAATACACACTTCTTCTGTATGAAAAAATACAAAAAGATATCATTTTGGACTTGCCAGGCAAATATTAGCCATTATTAAATATATTATCTCCCACCTCTGCCTTTAGTGACCCATACGCTCACCCCGGACACTTGAGGACGAGCGCACTTGCCTGGGAGCTGGAGGGATGTTGTGGTCTGCTGGAGAGGACACATGAGGGCTGGAGGCTGAGCACTGATTGCACAAGGCAGTGGGACAGGCACAGACTCCCTATGGCACTGTTGGTTCTGCCTGATTATTTAACAGAAGCAACTGGGAGTGTTTGACATGGTTTCTTGGGCTTTGTGCGGTGTGCGATCCTCAATTATGGATGGAAAAAGTGACACCGTGACAGCTGCAGCTCTCTGGGGGTCCACCGGAGGGAGGCGAAGTGAGAGACGTCGACGATTTGTTTCCTATTCGAGTGGGAAGAGAATGAAAGCGCAAAGATGAGACAATAGCACATAAAACCGCACCTGTATGCAGACTTAGGGCGATGGTTACTAGATTGACTTATCGTTCAAAAAAATTACAGGTGGAATAATCATTTTTAGGGGTCAGTATTTCACTTTTTTCTTTGAACTAATGTTTGTGTACTACAAAACCTTTTTAGCTATTCAATAAATAACTTCTATGACTCTGGAAACATTCTGCTAGGGCGACAGTAGCTCAGTTGGTAGAGCGTTTGCCCACTGATCCGAAGGTTGGCGATGCGATTCTAGCTCCCAAAGATGTGTCTATGTGTCCTTGTGCAAGACATAATCCTTCTTTAGGGTTATTGTTGGTGAATGGGTTAAGTGTCTTGCCTAAGAACATAACGACAGCATTCATCTGCAGTAGGTAGAATCGCACCGCCAACTTATGGATCAAGGGATCTGACTGTACAACGAATGTATATGTCGAGAGCGGGAGTCGAACCGCCAACCTTCGTATTACTCGCTATCGTCGTGTTGTTTCAGTGGCATAAGTCAGTTACAATATTATCATTTATCTTCATATTTATCTTCAAAATGTGTTATCGTGACAGGCCTACATATGTACACTGTACACAGGACCCAAATGTGATTGCACACAACCACGGGGTCCGCTCTTGTTAAATTAAATATGGGTTAAAACTGACAGGTGGGTTGGGTGTAATGAGGAAATTATTCACAATCCTTGACATGTTTTAAATCAGATTATTGGCTCTGCTTGCCTCACCACAGTCCAGGCTAAAGACCAATCCATTTGTAGCTTAAGGCGCACCACCTCCTACACACGTACGCTCATGCTGGGTTTACATGCTTCTTGGGGACGTTATATCGACTTTCCCGGATCCCATCCTTGACCGTACTACTTGCCTGACCTTAACCTTTATTGTAACTTTAAATCATAATGTTGATCTAATGCAGTGGTTTCTCAGAGAAGGGTCCAAAATAGACTAGTTTAATTATAATAAAGGGTCTGATTTATAAAATATTGTATGATTGCTGTCCTTTTTAATGATAAAACAAATATAATGTCCTTATAAATCAGGCTGTAGACAGATGTTTTGGTCAACAGCCCTGCAGAATGGTAAAACAGGGGCTGCAGAATGAAAAAAATGAGAATAACTGATCTAATAATAAAGGATTTACATCAATTAGACCTGTTTTTTCACCGCATAAGGAAGGTAGGTCTACACAACGTGAGTGTGTATACTGATTTAAGTCCCCGTGATGTGATAAAGACCCACGCGCACACACTCTTACAGTCAGTGCTATAGAGAAACTCATCTGCATCCATCTCTGTTAAAGACAGGGGGGTGAGGAGAGGTGAATCACCCAAGATGCAAAGCGCAAAATGGGCCTGGACCTGAAGCCATCTCGGAAAATCATTACATCCAGCGCTGGAGGGAGTCTCACTGTGAGTGGAAAAGACAAGCAAGCATAGTTTCTACCAACAGCAGGCAGCCTAATAAAATGCATATTAACCAGCAGAGAGGAGCAGAAAGGGGGGACAGGGAGTGTAGTAAAGACGCTATCTCTGCTTCTCTTTTCGCCCACTGAAAATAGCTCCAAAGAGGAAGCAGAGGGCTTACTGTTTAGAGTTAAGAGCACTTTACACTTAGAGAGGCATATTACTGGTGCCCCATGCAATTACACTATACTGACGCCTATTGATTTCATATGTCTGCTTGAGTATTAAATAAAAGGTAGAAGGAAAACGTTATGGCCTGTAGGATTTAAGTATTGTGATTGTGGTGGATACCTCTGCCACCACATAATGTCAGTATTTCTCTTTCCTTTATTTAGACATACTTTCTAATTTGAATGCACAGATTTTAGTTACTATCTGTCTACTATCTGTCTACTATAGTGTGCTTAGTTTGCTTAAAGTGATTTCATTAATCCCTGTTATTATTTTCCGTATTGTTATAATTATTTGCCTTATTGTTAATTTGCCTAAGTTAGTAGTTTTAGTTCATTTCTTACTGTAGTACCTCCCTCTTGTGTTCATTTTGGGTGAGTCCTCTTGTATTTAAACACACCTGTCCTTGTCTCTCGTTGGTTAATTTTGATTTTGTTCTGTTCTGGTTAAGTTGACCCCAGTTGGACCCATCTATTTTTGTTCATATTATTTGCATTCATTTGAGCCTTTAAACTTATTTTTCCACCTTTGTCCCTGCCTTTCTGTTTGGTTCACTACAGTGATTCTGATCAGATTTGTGATTTATGTGTAAAAAGTAGGTGTCATAATGTGGGGTGTGAGGCGGACCAAAAGGTGCGAGACTCGGGGCAAGTTTCAGGGTGTTTATTGACAGAACAAGTGATGGGAGAACATACAAGGAGCTGGGTGCAGGGGTGCAGGTCAGGGTCCAGAGGTGCATGGAAGACACGAGACGGGAAAAACAGCCGGGTACGGGAGACAGGGTCGGAGATATGAGTCCAGAGCAGTGCAGGGAAGACACACGGCAAGACACGAGCTGGATACGAGCTGGATACGAGCTGGATACGAGCTGGATACGAGCTGGATACGAGCTGGATACGAGCTGGATACGAGCAGAGACACCAGGACAAACACACACACAGAACACAGTGACGATCAGTGAGTTGAGCAGACGATCTAGCAAAGAGAGCTGGGTCCTGACTCCTTTTAAGTTCCCACACAGGTGCGTTGATTGCCCTGATGGGCTGCAGGTGCGTGTGGGAGGAGCCAGGGCTCCACCCAGCTCTGGAGTCATGCAGGTGAGGGAGGGGGAGAGGAGACACAGGAGGCAGAACAGGAGCAGGGAAGCGTGGATCATGACAGTACCCCCCCCCCTAAGGGACGGCTCCCAGACGTCCCAAAGGAGCATGACAAAGTCGGGAGGGTGGAGGGGGCCTGGAGGAGGAAAAAAAAAAATGTCCAGAAACAGGGTCCGCTCACGGCGAGCTACAGGGCGAGGATCAGGACGAGGATCAAGAAGGCACGATGAGGTCCCTGGGCGGAGTATGGTGTCCAGCGGAGCTACATCGCCCGGTTTTTAAAAACAAAGGACATGTGGAGGTCCCTGGACGGAAGACGATGTCCAGCGGAGCCGCCACGGTCCAGGGCCGGGAGCGGACAGGTCAGGACGGAACCAGGCGGGGAGCGGAGAACAGGCAGGTAAACAGGGCAGGCAGGCGGCAGGGGGTACACAGGGCAGGCAGGCGGGAGAGTGAGTCCGTGTTCTGTTGGCCCCGAGTCTGCTTGGTCCAAAGTGGCTAGATCGTTCTGTCATAATGTGGGGTGTGAGGCGGACCAAAAGGTGCGAGACTCGGGGCAAGTTTCAGGGTGTTTATTGACAGAACAAGTGATGGGAGAACATACAAGGAGCTGGGTGCAGGGGTGCAGGTCAGGGTCCAGAGGTGCATGGAAGACACGAGACGAAAAAAAAAAACAGCCGGTACCGGGAGACAGGGTCGGAGATATGAGTCCAGAGCAGTGCAGGGAAGACACGGGCAAGACACGAGCTGGATACGAGCTGGATACGAGCTGGATACGAGCTGGATACGAGCTGGATACGAGCTGGATACGAGCAGAGACACCAGGACAAACAACACACAGAACACAGTGACGATCAGTGAGTTGAGCAGACGATCTAGCAAAGAGAGCTGGGTCCTGACTCCTTTTAAGTTCCCACAGGTGCGTTGATTGCCCTGATGGGCTGCAGGTGCGTGTGGGAGGAGCCAGGGCTCCACCCAGCTCTGGAGTCATGCAGGTGAGGGAGGGGGAGAGGAGACACAGGAGGCAGAACAGGAGCAGGGAAGCGTGGATCATGACAGTAGGATTCTGTTCAGAGCGCATGTTGTAAACTACTCCAGGAGCATTCACATTTAAGACTGAAATATGAACTGATGAAATAATTCAAGAAATTTTCATTTTTCAGATCAGGTTTGCATAGATTTAAACTACAGGGTTAGCAGCTTTTACACAGAATAAGACCCCACTGAGACACAAAGAGGACATCAGACACACAGGGGCATTTCAGAGCATGTTTGTAGCGATCTGAACTACAGACTCTTTTTTCAATCACAGGATATTTTGTTGTTTAAAGAAGACTTAACTGCACCTACTTAAACTGTGATTTTAATTCGATTGCAATCTATTGTACTGCCCTATGTTATGGAATCGCAAACCAAGAAGAGCAAATGCGATAAATAAAAAATGTCCACAGCCGCAGCCATATTGCATATTTTATTAGAGGAGAGCGTTTCTGCAATGACCTTGTAAGCTGGAGCACCACTATGATATATGTTAATATATGTAAATGTGGAGCAGTAATTGCATAAATTAGAGCTTAAGATCTGTGTTTAGGGATGTGTGCGTCCACAAGTCACTGTCTGCATTTGATGTGCTGGGTCACACAGCCCGCAGCTGGAGGTAGTGCACAGGCCAGACTCCCAACACCGACAAAATTTAACTTAGACGTCTTATATGATGCTGAATTGAGCTTTAAGCCATGTTAGAATGTTGTTACGTCTTCAAAGACAGACCTGGAGTTGTGTTTTCTTTCAGTCACACATGTTTGAGTAACTCTTTGTTATTAGTCTGTCTACACCTCCAAAGCTCAAAATGCTCTGTTCCACCTTGTGATGTCATGAAGTGGTAGTAGATACGGGCCTTTTAATGTACAATATGACAGGTTCTCAGGTTTTTCTGATTATTACATGGTTTGGTGGGAAAATATTAAATAAATATGTATCATAGTTTTACATGAGTTAAGTGTCAGTTTGTAGAAGAAAGTTGAGGACCAAAGTACAAAAATACAGGAAGTAGTGTGAGTTTTAAAATGACTCTAAAATTATGTCATGAACATTGAATATTCCATCAAAAATGCAGAGACAATTTATGCAAAAGCAAGTGTAAGTTTAAACACTCATTTAACAAAATAAAAGTGTTATCATCTATTTTTATTATTCTAATCAAAACTATTGTGCAATTTAGACATTACGGTTGCTAAGTAACAGGGAAATTACCTTTACGTGCAGTATGTCACATCTGCTACCTGTGTCAAAGTAAAATTATTAACTTCACAAATATAAAAAAGACAAAACTAAGGAAGATCTTTATATACAATTATGTTAACTATGTTTTAATGAGCACTATCATAGGGAGGAGTCCATCACACACACAAATACGGTGCAGAGACAAAAGCTCGTGCTCACATATGCATCTCATTTACTTCATTTCTGCTGTGTGGGCTCATTTGCAAACATCTCCTACTATTTATACAGCAGCGGTGCACAGCTGTATAGAGCACCATTGCTTTATAGCCTAATCACAGCACAAGCAGTTAACCTACATGGGAGCTTATCTCGAGCTTCGATTACTGAGATGCTTTTCAAATCCATCCTAGTTAGTGTGATGGTGCGTCTTATAATAAACTGTAAAAGACTAAGCAGGCTCCTACAAAGGTAAGCAGCTCTAATAGGAATATTTACCATTCTGAGAGCGAACGTACCCCAGGGCCAGCACCACCTGTCTATGTTTGTCCCTGAGGAGGAGGGAGTGCAGATAGGTAACGCTCTTATCTTATACATATGACTCAAGCTATAGAGAAATTTAAAGTAAAATCAACCTTTGTAACAATTTATTTTATACTGTAATGGTGTTATCTCATCATTAGCTTACCCTATTGTGTTTTAATCGATTCATGCACGTTGAAGTAATCCTGTATTATCTGTATTTGAGGCTGGAGTACTCCCTTTCATCGGCAAAAAAGTCAGACTCTGGCTCATACTTGTTGGTTTCAAAAATGTCACATAGCCTTTTTTCAATAATAAAACAGTACATGAAAATCTGCTGCTTGCTACGGCCTCTCAGTTCATCAATACTGCTGTTTGCAATAGACAAAATGTACAATTATGACCTATGTATGTTATAATATAATAAAAAATACCAGAAAACAAAAAGGATAGTTCTGTATCTCCTCTTTAAAACATTTATATTGTGTTTTTCGTTGTGTTCCTCTCAAATATTAAATGCACATACAGAGTAATTATTGCTTGCTTGCATCCCATTCTGTCTCAAAGCTCCACCAGTCATCACAAATTCACCACACTCACTCAGGCAGGTGTCTTGCCCAAAGACACAAAAACAGATAGATGTGGCCAGAGCAGGAGTCAAACTGCCAACCAAAAAACACCGCTACCAGAGCCGCTGTTGCCCCCATGTTTAAAAGTTTATATCAACATGCTTTATATATTACACATTAAAGGGCTTGTATTATAATATTTTCCGACCCAACGTACCTGGACCCACTCTGTTCCACCTAGTGATGTCATGGGGTAATACAGGAAGTCCTCCACTGTGTTTTAAACTCCAGACAACTTCACTGGAATCATTTGGATAAGTTCTACCCTGGAATTTCCAAACTAAACACAATGTAAAAGGTAGCTGCTTCACTTGAAAACTACCATTTCATGACATCACAAGGTGGAACAGAGCATTTTGAGCTTTGGAGATGTCAAGGTAATAATAAAGGTTTACTCAAACATGTGTAAATGAAACAAAACACAACTCCACGTATGTTTTTGATGCAATAACAGCATTATAACATGTTTTAAAGCTCACAGGAGTCAGTTTTGTTTAATATAGGACCTTTAATGAGATGGATTATTCTAATAATTATGAAATCACTATAAACCAAAAAGAAAAAAATCATGTAATTTGAGCTTTTTCCATGGTGTATTTTTGTGTGTCAGAGATGCAGGTGGGGGCTGTTGTACTTGTAATCACCGTGTTCTATGATGCAAACATTCCAGTAGCATCTATGGTAATTAGAAAATAAACATAAGATTATCTGCTTAATAACAAGGGAAAACAAATGGTATCTGTCCCAGTGCTGCGGATGCTTCATAGTGATCAAACGCGGAACATCATTAAAAAGCCTGATTTGCACTTCAAATTAGCATGAAACAGCTCAGTGGTAATTAAATTGAGGTGAGGGTTAGGCTTGGTAGATAGGAGATTTGTGAACAAATAATCACAGTCTCTTATTAATGAGGCATGAAAAATAATTTGAAGTTTAATATAGTCTTTCAAACGGATAACTATGATACACACATGAGAACTGCTTATAGCTAATATGCAGTACTTATATACAATCAAGTACTCACTGTAAAGGGCCCATATAAAGACATTTTTAAATCATTAAATTAAAACATGAAATCACTGCATTGGTTCCCTGTTACATCCCGGATCGAGTACAAAATTCTTCTGATGACCCATAAATGCATCACTGGTCAGGTGCTACTATATTTGCAAGACCTGATCACTGTACAATCCTCAAACTGCACCCTCAGATCTTCAGGTGGCTCCTCCAGGTCCCCCCCCCCCACGGGCTCCGTACAATGGGGGACCGAGCCTTCTCCTCAGCTGCACCGCGCCTCCCCGTCCAGCTGAGAGCCACACAGAGCCTGGACTTTTTTAAAGCTAATTTAAAGACCTTTTTATTTAGAAAAGCTTACTGCTGATGTTTTTAGCTTTAAACAATTAGTATTTTCATGTTCTTTTTTATTGTAGCACTCTGGGATTTTGTTTAATGAAGAATGCATTATATAAAAAAAATTTATTATTAAAAATGTATTATTATTATTTTAAATCATCATCATCACACACATACCGGGAGTTATGCTTTGTTTCATTTACACATGTTTCTCTCAAACAGAAAACACTCTGTACCACCTTGTGATGTCATGTGGTGATACAGGAAGTGCTCCACTGTGTTTTTAAACTCCTTACACCTTCACTAAACTCATTTGGATCATTTCAGCTCTGGACTTGCCCATGGGAACTGCATTATAACACAGCTTAAACCTCACAAGAGCAAATATTGTGGTATTTGAGGTATGTGTGGGTAGAGATGGATGATATTTTGGTCATATTGTGATTCAGTGTTTCTCTATTTAATACAGTTGTCTACTCAAACACATCCACTTCTCCTATTGGTCAGCCTTAATCATAGTGAAGTGTGAAGATTGCAAAAACTTCATTTAATTTCAATTTATATAAGTAAACAAAATGTAAGATTTGCATTTAAAATTCCATAAACATGACCTAACTGTGTCCCCAGATACTAGCTACTTCTTTTACTAATAACAATACTAATGTGGACTTATTCTTAATTACAAAAACATGATGGCCAAGTTGTATATGTTATAATGTGATATTTTGCTTCTCAAGATGATAATCCAATCAGAAAGCAGAATCAGCCTCACATGATTCTCATTTGGGTTGCCAGTTAGTTATTTCTTATAGGCAAAATATGAAATGTGAAGCATACATGAACATTGTGGCATATCGCCCACCTCGAGATGTGTAAGGAAGACGTTTTGGATATCTTTACAGACCAGCGAATGTAGTTTACAGACATGTATCAAATCCTTAAGATGTAAGGTGATGCTCTGTGTCATTATCTACCCTTAATACAGTTTTTTTTAAAGAACAGCTATATTTCAAGAGGGAAATTTGGATAGCATTAGCATGGAGCAACCTTGGGCAGCAGTGACTCACCAAGCATTCAGGATCTGCATAATGACAATCTGGTATCTTTCTCAAGTCATCTGCATGCCTATGGTGTAATAAAGCAAGCGTTGTAGCCGTGTGTGTGACAGCCCGATTGCTAAGTGCACCTTGTTATCATGATTTAAACAAAAGGTAGGCGCTGGTGTGTACCTCTAGGACCTTGAGAGAGATAGGATGGGTGTGAGAGGGGAGAGTGATGGTGAGAGATAGAGCTTGGATGTACGTTGAGTATATCACAGCCGGTTCATTTGCATTCACTACATACCCTCCGCTCAGCCTGACATAGCCCACCAGCAGGAGTGCTCTGCCCCAGGGGGAAAGGCTGCAGTCTCTCCAAGGCAAAAAGATCACTCTCCTCTGGATCTGATGAACCTATGAACAGAAAATAGGCAAATAAAGGTTGCTAACATGGCTGATTACCTGGCTAGTTACTTACACCATATGGCAGCTCTGCACGATTTGGGAAAAGAAGTCTCAGTATTTGCGTACACAGAATATAAAAGACCCAATAATAATTCGTTCCAGTATAAAGATGCCAGTAAATACAACACTTAACTCTGGCTGCAAGATTAATTGAAATCACAATTTGAATGGATGCAATTATCAAATCGTAGAGTGTGCAATTTTGGAAGTAGCATTTATTTTTTCTCCACAAACAATAACATATCCTGTTCTAATATTCTGCATTAAAAGCTGCTAACCCTGTAGTTAAGATCTGTACAAACATGTTCTGAAATGTGTTTTTTGTCAGTTCATATTTCAGTGATTTTATCAATTCTTCTGGCCGCGTTTAAAATGTGAGCTTTGGACAGAATCTTATTATTAAAACATAAACCGCAAATTTAATCCCAATGCTTGTTGGGAAAATCCTTTTTCCCAAATAGTTCAGCCCTGCTCTGAACTCAAATTGAAGATTGTTCAAGAAATTCTGTATCAGGAGACCCTTTTATTGTTTTTATTTCAATGCACCCTGATTTTGAGCTGCTGACACTGTCACTGCACAGCTGAGCCAAAACTCCTTCATTCAATAAAGTTCGTCTGTGTGGAATTGTGTTCAAACTCACACTTTGTCCCCCCAAAGTTACGCTCACAAACTCCACATCTGGGTCTATCAGAGCTCAGTTCACAAGGTTAAAATGCTGAGATCCACAGCATTAAAGTCAAAACAGCCTTTTCTGCGAGCCAAGAAGGCATTAAATCAAATCCTGGCTCCTTGTGGGATAGAGGTGTCCGTGGATGCCAAGCGCAGTGGTGGATCCTCCTATTTCCAGCAACTTGCACCGGGTCACATAGCATTCATCTACTGCAGTAATTAAACACAGCCCGCAAGAGTACACACACACATGCACACACACACACACACACACACATACTCACACACACACACACACACACACACACACACACACACACACACACACACACACACAAGCTGGTTTTCCATGCTTCTTAGGGACATTACACTGACTTGCATTCATGTCGTGGACACTGATCCTAACCTTAACTATAGTCACTGCTTGTCTAACCTTAATATAAACCCTAACCTATTGTAAAGCATATCTTAACTTTAAACCGTATTGTTTTGTTTTATAAAAAAAAAAAGTTAATTTTTAGCTGTACATATGATTGTTACATTATGAGTATTTGCACAAAATTACTTTCTGTATGAATTGCGCTATTCAGATCAACTTGCCTTGTTGAACTAATAATAGAAGATTTATCTCATGAGAACCTGATTTTCACCCCTTAAGTCTTCATGATGTGAGTGTGTATTTCTGGATTTCAGGTGACATGAAACCATATTTAAACCATATTTAATACAGACTGGGAGTAGCTAAAATGAATAATGTTAAAATACAGATTTCTGTTGTGATACAGTGGGTTTGTGGGTCTAGTAAATAATGAAAATTAACTATTTTAACATATGTGCATTTATCTTTTAGATATTTCAGGGCAAATGTAATCAATCAATAGGAAAAACAGGCTCTTGCCTCCATCTGGGAGTCTGACGTCATCACATCCTAGAATCTGAAAATCACCAACAGATTTTGGTCCCCACAATGTCATAAATATCCATCCACACATTCACACATACACACACATAGCTGCGCTAATTGTAGGCAGGAGGCATCCCACTCATTATAGGCCAAATTAAAGCAATCAATTGAAACTAGAGACCAGCAGAGAGAATACATTCACGAGTGCCTGATCTCCTTAATAAAGACCGCACAGGCTGTGTCAGCTTTAACCCCACAAAACCACACTCGCTGACCAGGGTCCGATGCACAATTAGCCTGTTTATCACTGTCTGCTAATGGGACCACTTTAAAGGTGCAATGTATAACTTTTCTGGTGGAGCATCTGCCACATACTTGCATCATTGAGATGTTATCGCTTATCACTTAATTTATCTCTTGCGCTGATTCAATTACAGGTGTTTTTATGGCTCAGAAATACCTTGAAAAGCATGCATTTGTACTGTGAGTGAGCTCGCCTCTCCACAGATCTGACCTGGTAGTGTCACATGGAGATAAGTTTAATGCCATACTGTGGAACATCTTTGTGAAGACAACCAGATGGGGGACCCTTAACCAGAAAACTCATAGTGCACATTTAAAAAGACACGAATAAATTGTGGCCATTTCACACAATGCATGGTGCTTTTCAGAGCCATTTACGAGATAGAAATATGTCCTCCTCTCCAGGGCCAACAAAAATCCCCTGGCTGACACAACTGGCTACACTGCTGCACACATCTGTAAGGCATTATCAAACCCCATGCAAGTTCCTCCGCTCTTCGCCTGTGCTCACTAAACTAACACCAGAGGGACTACGAGTGTTGAACATCCTGGAAAAAGTGAATGTGGCAGGTAGGGTAATGCGTTTTGTTTTCCATCGTGTTTAGAGAAAATGAACACAACCTCACAACAAGCAAGAACAGAGTGTGATAGCCTATAGTTTAAAGCAGAGCAGAGGACAGGTCGAAATTATATGGTAGAATTTGAAATGTAACACTGCAGATTTGTTAACCTGGTTTATCTATGTAAATACTGGGCCTATGAAACAAAAACTGGCACAAGGTTTTTTCTGTCTGTATGAATAAACAACAACTAAAACAAAATTATTTTTTCCCAATGATTTCAGAAAGATTAGATTTTTGTCAGCTGAAGGTCCTTAAGGGTACATGCACACTTGCACATACTTAAATCCTAATCTGAGTAGTTCAGTCCTGATGTTTAATATTATTCTAGTCAAGGTTTAGTTTCAGCTTTATTCCCAAATTAATCCTAAATTTGGCATAGTATATGTGCGAAGTGTAAAGAAAAAAAATTGTGGAGCAAGTCTCTAAAAAATAATGATAACATTCAACATTTATGCATCATTCGTTTGGATATTTCTTCAGTAAACAGAGCTGTCATTCATTCTTGGCAAAAACTCTCAAACAATTCATAATGTCTATGATCTGACCATGTAACTGCACTCAGAATACTACAGCTGCAGGTGAGTTCATGCAAGAACAACTATTTATACAGAAAATGACCAGGAAAAAAAATATTTATATGGAATTAAACACAGGATTCTCTCTAAAATCTTCAGATAATCTGCTCCCTACCTTCTCGTTTCTGCTGTTGGCATATAATGTAAATAAAGAAATTAGTCGACTAAGACACCATCGACCGCTTCATCGTCTAATCAGCTACGACAACACTACATCTCTATTAGAGTTATAAAGGCCCTTGCCCTCCATCTGAAATGAAATAATCAAATCTATTCCAAAGGTGTTTTTATAAACATTGCACTCTTGTCTCCAGTGAGCCCCCACCTCTCTCTCTGTGTCTCTCCACTCCTCTCTCCACTCCTCTCTCCACTCCTCTCTCCACCAGCTGAGCCAACTGTTGCTTCATCTTCAGGGCAGATTAGGGGAAGTGCAGGTTCCTGGAGTATGCATGTCCACTCCACCGCTGCTGCTGCTCCTGACAGAGGATTTATTAGAACTGGCACTGCACATGAGCCTCCTCTGGCCTGCAGCGAACGCGAGAGAGACAGTGAGAGAAAAGAGGAGCTACGCTGAGATGTTACAAGACGTCAATACAAAACACTATGGTGCCGCCTCACATGCTGCGGTTGGATTTAAGCTGCTGTTGGATTTCATTTCATTTCAATTCTGCACTTACTCAACATGTGTTTACAGTCACTTGGGGAGTATTTTTACTGAATAAGTAATAATTATATTCAGGAATTAACATATGAAAAAGAAAGGAACTGGAAGAAGCACTACAGAAAGCACTACCACTTTAGAATAACTACACCTTTAATAGCCTGAATAAAAATGAACAAATAATGAATAAATGGTTTATTATTAGATTAACTACTTAATTAAGGGGTTAGTCAGGAATTTTAGTTAAGGTATTTCAATCTTTTTAATAAACTATTGTTCATTAATGAATTAAGTCTTTGTTCATCCTTTATTAAGGCTATCTATTATAATAGTTACAGAAAAATCTAACCTGCCAAGGCATTAAATCGTATTCCGCAATAGCTAGAGCACACAGTTCTATGCCAAGATGTAGTCGGGTCTTGTAGTACAGGGGTAAATGCTTAAAGGTGCATGATATAACTTTTCTTGTGAAGGTTCCACCACCTGCTTGTGTCCATGTTATTGCTCTGACTACAATGTTCACAGTATGGCATTAAACTTATATATCTATACCATGAGATAGATACATGTGCTTTTGGACACAGATTGAGTTTCCATCTGAGCTGTAAAAAATAAGACAATTACACCACAGTAGCACAAATATCTGTGCAGTGAGGTGTGTCTGAGAGTCTAGGAGCCACTAATGCACTGGCCTAGATCGGGCGGTAGACATCGATCAGATTGACAATTGAGAGGCCCGTGTCGTGTCTGATAAGGCCTTTTTTTCTACAGCACAGCGCAAGCCCATCTATCTCACATGAAAGGAAAAGGACAGCACACGTGAAACCATGTTAGGGCAGCAGTAACAAACCACTGTGAGTAGCTACTATAGGGAGAGAGCCGGACAGGAGGAGGGGAGGTCCATGAATACGCAGAGGTCACAAACAAATGATTCTTTTCACCTTGGTGGCCATTGCTCCTGTGATGCACAAAGAGAACAGTGATACATTACAGTACAGTAGCCCTCTTTGGACCTTAAAGATTAACACTGTCTGCAGCAGATTAATCAGACGCTAAAGGAATCAACAGAACACAAATGATAGTGTTATTTTTGGCTTGTATCTTCAGATGTAAATTTGCATTATTATAGGATACAGTGATGAAGATTTCGCCTCTTGGTTACATCATCACTTGTGTTGTGCCGCCATCTATTGGACATTAAAGACACAACATGAGGATAGAGGCTGGGCTGAGATATTCAATTCTACCCTTTGTCTTTGACAGATATTATGGGAGTAAGATAAAATGTAAAGCAGCCAACATTTTCTACATACACTGTAGTATATCAATTATAGTGACAGTGCCTTTTCTGTGGCAGCGCCCAGACTATGGGACAGCCTCCATCTGCCTGTCAAATCCTCTCAGGCTTTAATGCAGTTTAAGACTAGACTGAAAACACAACTCTTCTCCCTGGCATTTAATATTAGCTAAACAGGATTTCTTGGTCTTTTATTGTTCTTTTCCAGTGTGTCGTGTTATCTGTATATTTGTTTTTTGGTGTGAAGCAATTTGGGCAGCTGAAGTAGTTTTAGATGTGCAGTATAAATAAACTTGAACTGAAGGTTTCGTCATACATTTCTTGTCTGATAAATCAAAGTTATATAATATATTACTGACCTTAAAGGTTACTACAAGGTTATGATATGGTTTCCTCCTTAGGGAAATTTATCTGCTGTCTGCCTCTATACCAATGGGACCACCTGTCACAGTGCATTGTCCAGGGACTCTTATTGAACCAGGATTCTGAACAGGAGAGCAGAGAATCAGCCAACTGTTGAAATGTGCATATTTTATGTAACATATAAAATAATACATGTAAAATGAGCATAAAATTAAAATACATTTTCAAACCAGCTGTGGTCCATCCAAATTTCGGGGCTACAAAAACAATACTTCTACATGAGTGTAATTGAACATGTCTCAAATGAGGGTGCAAGGTATCTATTGCACCCCTGTAGAACCTCTTTTCAAACCAGCCCCAGTGCCAAAGAAACTGAAATAAGCCACTATCTAAAGCTGAAAAATAGCCTTTTCAATGAACCTACAATTTAGTCCCGTGGCACAGAACAGCAAAAGCCAAAATAGACTCCTAGAAGACAAACATGATTTTATTTTTGTCACTGCTACTCTGAATAGAATAAAACGTCTATTATAACAGTACAGGACAAAATGGTCTGTCACGGTTCCCCTGTATGAGGCAGGTGAATGTCAGGCACTTGAGTTTGTTCCTCTCTAAACAGCAGTGTACTGTGCAGTGAGTGGAGGTGGCACCTAAAGTGAGATATCCCACAATGCAGCAGCTGGCACCATTTACAGAGAACTAAAAAGAGGATGATGACAGCCCTATACGAGGACTGTCAAAGTGCTGTCAGGTCACGGCTCTCTTCGTCTCGTCTGCGATGTTCATTCTTCCTGGCAGCAGCAGATAACCATTTATGTGTCAAGTTAACCTCTCCAAAGACAGGCCTCAGACGTCCAGCCCAAACTAGGGGGAAAACGGTACGTAAGTGTATGGAATTAGGCAATTAAAGGTCACATAATGGTGAGGAACATCAGCCTATTAACCACAAAGCTAAAGTAAAAAAAATAAATAATAAAAAAAAGAACGAAAGATGATGTTCAGGTGAAAGTCCACTTCAACAAACCTGTAGTAGGAGGTAGGCCAAAGATAGTCCTCTAATAAAAAGCAATAGATCTTGCTTTGCATAGAATGTTCCACAGTATGGCATTAACCTTACAATTATTCATTACAGGTGTTTTTATTTTTTACTTAAGAAACATTCATTCATACTATGAGAGTGGTTACCTCTCAGAAGATCTGACCAGTAACATAGCCCTGTAGTCACCTGCTTGTGGCAATAGATAAGCCAGTTTATAGGCAATGCCATACTGTTTAAAACTGAGGGCGCTCATGGAAAAGAGTCGTTCAGTCTCATTGGACCTTACTTCCCTGTATAAAAAACATAGAAAACAGGTGAGGGACCATGGTAGAGCATTAAAAATGATAGTGTCTTTAAATAAAGGGTCGCTTCTCCACAGATTTGACCGGTAACTTTGACCAACTGGCTTCCTCTGCTTAGCTCTATGGAGATAACATCCGTTTGGGGAACATGTCAGGCATAGTTATAGCATTTCTGTGGTGACAAGCAGGTGGCAGATCTTTCACTTTTGCAGAAAAGTACTACCTTTAAAATCTGTAATCTGTTTTTTGGACAGGTGTTTGCAAAATGTGCAAAATCGGCCTTTAGACACATACTAAAAAACAATATTGTGAGATGTATTAGCTTTTTTTTCATTATTATTATTATTATTATTATTATTATTATTATTATTATTATTATTATTATTATTATTATTATTATTATTATATATTATTATTATTATTATTATTATTATCATCATCATCATTATTATTATTATTATTATTATTATTATTATTATTATTATTATTATTATTATTATTATTATTATTATTATTATTATTATTATTATTATATTATTATTATCATCATTATATATTGTTATCAGAATTACTTGCCTTTGGTCGTGTCAGATCTGATTTTTTAAAGCCTAAATGTGTTCATAAAACTGAGACGTTGATTAAAAATAGAGCTGATTGAATAAAGCGCCAGTAGGGGGAGCCCACGGTTCGATGTGCTCTGTCTCTGCCGTAAAGTGTGACCGACGCAATTACGTACTGTCGTAAATAAAGATCAACAAACAGCGCACAGTTTAGCCTCAAACCTTACGATTCTGTTTTAGTTTTGTTAATATTTTATTTTTCTTTTTGTTAAGCGAGATAAAAATGGCTCTATATGGAGAGTAAAGGCATACGATGAAACTCCGAGTGCAGAATAATGCGAGGTGAAGAGCATTTTTAATCATGTAGACACGATGCACAGCTAATGCTAACATCTGTTTATTTGGCTATCTCCACAAACACTGTCCTGGATGAAATGGGTCTCTGCAGTGCAGTTGAGTAAGGTTACTGGACTGAGAAATAATGTTTGCCGATGTTCTCATGCATACAATAGTAGTTGGCAACATTTAATAAGTTAACGCACACAAGTATCTACTAAACTGAAAAGGCTGGGAAAGGTTAATGGTTTCGACACGTCATTAGTTTTATCTTAATGAATCCTATAATAATAACGTGTTCTCAATGTTTCCCATAGATTTTGTTAAGATTATGGTAGTACAAATTCAATTATTTCATCCCATTGAGTTTGTGGAATATAAATGTCACTTACTAACAATATTAAATCTTTAACTTCCTTTCATTTTGATCAGTGTAATCTCTTTTAAACATATGATGAGCAAAAACCACCATAGCCTCCTGAATTAATGGGAAACACTGGTGTTAATATTGTGTTGCTAATTTATTAACATTACATAAGTGAAACATATCTGTTCTGTTCTTCTTTTAGGAGTGATTCAAGTGGAGCATCTAAACTGAGGGGTTCTTCAGCTGTGATGCAGCCTCAAAGTGCACAGGGGGCTTCGACAGGACCTAATGATGTTAAACTGTTTATGCAACCAGAGATTAAAACCAGGACCCCCACATTGTGCTCACCTGCTACTAATCCTGAGGGTACAGAGGTGCGGGTGCCTATGAACAGTGGTCCTGGGGAGTCAAGCGGTGGAGCTTCATCCAGGAGGTCCAGGGGGAACTCCCACACTCACTCTCACTCACATGGGCATGGGCGGACACAACACCAGCCCCACCCCCCCTCTGACCAGGAGCCCCCCGACTCTGACCCAGAGTCTGGAGAGCCCAGTACCTCGCTTTCCGAGTTCCGCTGTCTATTTCGGTGGCTTCAGAAGAGTCTTCCTTTCCTAATTATACTGTCTGCTAAACTGGTGATGCAGCATGCTCTTGGTACGTAGTACATTCATAACTGATGATAGAAATGATCGGATTCAGTATTTGTGAATTTATCTTATGGATATTTAATGGTAAAGTCCAATGTAATCAATAGGAAAATCTGCCTCTTGCTCCCCTCCCCTCTCTTGCTCTGGGATTAAAACATCATCACATTCTAACATTTGAAAACTATCAATAAGGGACCAAGAATTTTTCCCATACCATAACTCCTGTTCACTTCCACTCCTCAGGTTTAGCTGTTGGTGTTGGACTTTTTACAACCTTTTTATATGTGAATAAAGGTATTCAAGCTCAAGTGTTTCACCAGGTAAGACCAGACTAAATTAGTAAATCCCCGAATTATATATATATATATAAAAAGGGAATTACTGTGGAATTTCTTTTCAACACTTTATTTTTTTATTTTTATTTTTTTCCCAGGATGGCCACTCCAAGTTTCACTGTGTTTGGTTTCTTGTCTTCCTGAGTTCCTCAACAATCCTCCTTTATTACACCTTTAATTCTGAGACACTTCACTACTGGTATGACTAAAGGGATTTGGACAGTACTGCTTTGAGATGAATACCTAAATCTACCCAATTTCATATATCCAGTGTACTTCTACATCTAAACAATTCAGTCACCCATTTTAACCCCAATTAACACAAACATTTCCAATGAAGAACTGTTTTGCTGTTTTATATAAATCAGTTTGGCTTGTTTTTCAGTCTGATTTTCCTGAACCCAACCATTGAGCCTTTGGGTTTTTGGGAGGTGCTTTGGGCAGTAGGCATCACAAATTTCATCATTAAATTCTTGACTATGGGGATTAAGTGCCTTATTCTGCTGCTGCCCTCCACCCTGGTCACCTACAGATCTCAGGTAAGAGATGATTTCAAGCTATAACGGTGTACATTAGTGATGGTTTTAAACTGTTGCTTTGTTCCAGGGGAGATTGTTGATGTTGACAGAGGAGCTGGGTCAGGTTTACCAGGCGGTTGCCCCTGTGCCCCTGTGGTTCCAGTACCTGGTCACATACCAGGAGGTTGATGGTGCTCCTGGACTGACCTTTGGGGTTGTGCTAGCTCTGCTCTACCTCATAATGAAAGTAAGTAAGCAGCCACAGTGAGTACTCACCAAACATACCTATGGCACATTGACCAATAATCTCCTGTGTTCAGCTGTTAGGATTGTATGGACAGTGTTCATCATTAATAAAAACTCTGAGGATATGTCTTCAGGGCGAGGTAAGTGGTACTCCACTGTACAGTGCAGTTCACATTAACAAACTTCATATAACATGAGTTTTTATTGTTTCAGCAAACTGGAACAGCAGCCACTAGGAGTCAGTGTAGTGAAGCTGGGGAGGTGTGTCCAATCTGCCAAGGAGAATACAGGCAGCCTCGGGCTTTGCTCTGTCAGGTTAACACTCTATGATAATGACCTATAACATATACAGATACATCCGTAACACAGTACATAATCACAAGACTTCCTCTTTTTGCAGCACATATTCTGTGACGAGTGCATTGCACTGTGGTTCAATCGGGAGAAGAGCTGCCCTCTGTGCCGGACAGTGATCACAGAAAAGGTCTACAAATGGAGGGATGGGGACACATCTCCACATCTGCAGATTTACTGACACAGACCTCAGTGGTGTTGGGCTTTTGGTATTGGATTACCATTAATGTATTTGACAATGTCAAATCCCACTGAAAAAATTACTTTTTGTCTTTTACACTGTTGAAGGGCTGTTTTTGCAGCCTCATATTAAAGAGGGGAAACTTTTCACAGTAGGCAGATTACTGCCTATTACACAGTATAAACTTTGATCACTTTTATGTCTTGAGTGTTTGGAATTATTGTGTTTATCCGATGTCTATGTTTAGTTAAAGGTGTACTGCATTACTTTTCTGGTGGAGGGTACATGGAGACAAGTTAAATGCCATACTGCGGAACATTCTAGTCAAAGCAATAACATCTAACAGTACCTTCCACCAGAAAAGTTATACAGTGCACCGTTAATTTCAATATCAAGTGAATGTTGCCCCTACTGACTGTCTGATATGTTAATAAGATTATATCCTAAGAATTTAAAATGTATTTAAAAGAAATCTTTTTGAACAAATATGGCCATTTCCAGCCAACTTTATGCAGTGTTCCATAGTTCTATGGACTAAAGAATGTATTGGTGATTCAAAACATTGGTGTTGAAAAATATTTTATGACATTTAAAAGGGCCCATTGTAGTTGCCCCACATTTAGATGGAGATTATTTTTCTACAGAGGTGCTCGGGCTCTTGTTTTTAACCAAAGAATGAAAAATATTTTATTATGTAAATCTTGTCAGTTCAAATGAATAATAAAAAAAATCATATTACAAGCATCTTGTGTGTCATTATTGTGGAAAGAAGCATCAGATTGTTATTTACATTTTACATATTTAACTCTTTAACCATTAAAGTAAGAAGCAACCAGTCGCTGTAAAACATGTTACCATGATGAGAATGTGAGCTGGACTGTCATACATACTTTTTGTTAGTTTTACATAAGTGGAATATTATGATATACAAGAAATCTTAAAGAACAGTCATAAAAGTGAACTCCTTGTTCCCATTGTGCATAAATCTGATAGGGAATGAGACTTAAAAGTACTGAAAGCTGTAAAATGCCAGTATTGTAACAGTACTTTCGTGATACATTAGCTTTAGATTAAACCACAGCACAATTATTCATTTCATCCTTTACTGTGTCCAAAATCAGAATACAATATTTAATGTTATGGACTATAGAAACCAATATCAAACAACACATGGAATAAAATGAACAGGAATGACAAATGATCACATTCTGCTGCCTTATTAATATAATACTAGAACAAAATAAATACAATATTTGCATAGTATGAACAATTCTGTGATAACAAAATGGCACTTGAAATAAATATGGTCTCATAAATGTCTAAAAAACGGAATTGTTAAAATAAGGTATTAATATAAAAGAACTGAAGTCTGCGAGAACACACTTAAGACGTACTCGGATGCATCCCCAGGGTTTGATTAAAGCAGTTTGGTTCTTGCATGGAAATACTATTTGTACTATTTAAGTACAGACAGTAACCTACATGTGTTGGTCTGACATTGGTAAAATGATACTTCCATTGCTTTTTGCATAATACTTGTACATGTGATATTGTCGCAGGAAGCCGTAGATTTGAACTTACAGATGAATAAAAATAGATACTGATATGAATTATGAGCATAATATATGGTGTTTCACGAGCCTTCAACCGTTAAAATGGACCCAACCAACAGTAAGTTGGTAATGCAGCACAGCTAATTGTATACACTCAGGTGTATTTACATCCAGCAAAAGGAGACAGGCTTGCACTTAAGAACAGTAACTAAATGAAGGCAAACGGCATCAGGAAGTGTCTTTAACTGGTGAAGCAACACAAGGTGAGATTTCATTTCTTTTCTACAGATTATTTCATCACCCAAGTACAACCTGTTTTGCTGTAGGGTACAATCAATGGTGTGCAAGCTTCTCAGACTTCTTTCAAACATCCCAAATTCTTGCGAGCTGCACACCGAGGGGCACTTAGCAAATGGTAAATCCATTGTACACTAGCATCTCCAGCTGTAAACATTGACAGTACATTGTCCTTTAGATGGACAGAGGAGCACCAATAAATCATATAATGCCAAAACTTAACACGCAAGTCCCCTTTCTAGAAGCATGCCTCACACATCCCTAACCACTGCTCTTTAAGGGCAGGAGACGGAGGCTGCAGGTCAAAGGTCAAGCGAGAAGGCGCTGCTGGAAGAGCTGGTGATCAGCGGAAACAGTGTCAGTCAATTCTTTTAAAAAAAAACTACTAGTCTCTTACTATTAGGAGGAAAATTTGAATATTTCTAAAGTTAAACAACAAGCCGAGTGTCATAAGTTCATTCTTAGATGCTCTGGTCTCTTTGAATTCAAAGGGTAAGCCTGTTTCTTATATTGTCCTGTGCTGATGCCTGATGGCTGTCTGATAGGGAGCGGTGCAGAGGCCTCTGTAGTTCCACTGCTGTTAAAGTCTGTCGACGACACCTCCATGGGCTGTTCAGATACACCAGGAGAGAGCACACACGGGCTGTCAGTGATAGCGGGTCCCCGAGGCCAGCAGTCCCCTCGGGCAAACTTCACTGGACTGTAAAGAGTAAACATTAAGTGTAAAGATTTTAATAATGTCTGGAACGTAATGTAATTGTTAAAAACGGTTTATCTTTTTGGGTGGGGGATCTCTTTGTCACCGTGATTGCTTACTATTGCCAACCACACCAATTAATTAATTCCCACACTGTTAAAACTGTATGCATATGTATTGTGTGGGGTATTTACCTTACAGGAGTTCTTGGGCTTCCTGGGAATTTGCGTGGAGAACGAACTTTTGGTTCAAAGGAAGACTTCTCTTTGATATTTTCCAGGACTGATGGGGCTACATATGTGAAACCCTGTGGAAATGAGACAAAAATATCTGAGTCCGCATCTTTTTCCAAAAACAACCCACAGCTGATGATGAGCAATGCAGTGCTAAGTAAACCATATCATGCAGTGTGGTTAACAAGTGAGCACAGCTTCCAGGAATTGGACTCATTCAAAACCAGATGGGACACATTAAGTGATTCTTGTAAGAAGTTTAAATAGACCATAAAAACACTTGACTATAGTTTGTCTGTATTACAGTTTACGTTTGCTCTCAAAAGCCCTATCATTATAAAAACACTCTAGTGCAGGATCAGACTTACCAGGAAGACTTGATTAGCACTTTCACTAAGCGTGGAATCATCTGGACTGTCCACTGGAGTCTGACTGGTGAACTTAGAGTCAAACTGGCTCACATCATCAGGTGATTGCTGTTTAAAAAAAACAAACAAAAAAAAACAAACATTTGAGACTTTGTTCCATAAAGAGGGTATTACACTTCTATGGGGTATCACCACGCCACCTTTTATCGCTTTGAAAATGCTATATTTGCCAAAAACAATGTATAAAAATGTTTAATAAGTTTTAGTTTTGATGCCGAATCCCCCCTCCCTTTGCTCTCTGTGCCAAGTCACTCCTCTTTCAGAGCACTATCACATTACAATCAGCATGCATTCACTTATAAAACTACTGCACATCACGTCAGGTTTGTGAAGCTGTGGTGTATTGTTTTGTATCGTGCTGATGTATATTTATGGAAAATTGGCACGCAGGAGTATGGGTGACGTAGGCTTGTGGGGTGAATTTTGGACAGGATCTTACTGCTAACCGTAAGGAGGGTTCTAACAGGGCCCAGGAGAGATTGCAAGATTGCTCAAACACGCATGGCTGACAAAACATCTTCAGGCACGTTTTTGCTGCTGCAATATTTATTTTAAATGGCTGAGAACAGAAATGGGCCAATTGACTTCCTGTTTAATACCGCAGAACTGAGCAGGATGTCACTGAGGCAAGGCCCTGCTTTTAATGAAGACGTCTTCAAGTTAGAAAAATTTGTACATGACATGTTTGAACCCTACATGTATGACCCGGAGTCTGGCAGAGGATGGAGACAGGGGGTAGAAGAAAACTGAAATGCTCTAAGCCCTCAAATGCAGGATAATACAGGATTACTCAAACATACATGAATAAAATACAACTCTTTGTAAGCTAATGATGAGGGAACACTGTTATAACTAGTAACAGTTAATTTTACTTAACATGTCCTCCCAGATATAGAGCAAGTTTCAACAAAGACTTACCAGAAATGGTTTAAATGGAGGCTCTACTTTACGAGCAAGCAGGTCATCCCAGTTTATGTGTCGGAAGAAAGGGTGAGCCTGAAGATGAAAAGGTGCAGGACAATTAAGAGACTTGTAATTTGTTCTGTTTGACTCATCCAACAGTTGATTTAAACCACACCGTTTACCTGGACCTCTGCAGCATCTCCTGGGCCACCCCCGAGTCGCACCGAGGCATTCCTCTTCAACAGCTGAAAATAAAAGGCTCATTTGTTTGTTTTTGCCTTTTGAGCTCTTGATGATGAAACAAAACATTGAGATTATACCTTTTTTAGGAGGTCTCTGGCTTCTTGTGTCAGATACGGTGGAAGGCTAAGTTTACATTTCAATATCTTGTCAATGGTCTTCTTCCTGTTTTCCCCAGTAAATGGTGGCTAAACACAGAAACCGTAAAACTGTTATAAATGCATGTTGAAGGCCTGAAGTATTTGCTGGTCAACCCAAAATTGGACAAAAGTATAGTTTAGGAATAGAATACATTTCTTGAATATGTACCTACACCCTTGGAGTAGGTATATTAAAAATATATATATTTTTTATCTTTTTTATGAATAGCACTTTGGGTGTGCGCTTGTGTATTGATTGGTGTGGACTTACTGCTCCAGTGAGCATGTCATACATGAGAGCACCAAGGCTCCACCAATCGACTGCTCGATTGTGTCCACTCCTCATCAGGATCTCTGGAGCCCTGTGAAAGAGCACAGGAAATCACATCTTAATAAACATGATACTGCCAGAGGAGCAGCGAGAGGCCTAACAATAGAGAAACATGTTACACACATATATTCAATGGTGCCACAGAAGGTGTGGGTTACAGTGCCATCATGGATCGACTCCTTGCAGAGACCAAAGTCTGTTAATTTCACATGACCTATAATACAGAAATGATGCATTAAAATGTGACCAAGTGCAGTGAACAGTGCAGAGGTTATTTTAACAATCTTCACCATTGTTGTTGAGCATTATGTTTTCAGGCTTCAGGTCTCTGTAGATTATGCCTTTCTTGTGCAGGTGGCCCAAAGCCATGGATATCTCAGCCAGGTAGAAACTGTCATTGAAATGTAATAGTCTTATTATTTCTACTAATTTATTTCAACATAACAATTTTCATCATCTTTAATTACATGAATGGCACATTTTAAAGTTGCATTTACATATCTTCAGACTTAAAAGGATGCCTGTAGTTACCATGCTGTGTCCTCCATAAATATTCCTTCTCGTTCTAGTTGCATAAATAACTCCCCACCTGCAGAAAAAAAACAAATAATCAAATTTACATTTGAGGAGAGCATAGTAACATATTAAGTCTATTTAACCAGGCAGCAAGACGCTTACCGCTGAGATATTCCAGGATAAGATACAACTTCCCCCCAGTCTGGAAGGCATAAATTAGGTCGACAATAAAGGGGTGCTTCACCTCCTCCAAAATGTTGCGCTCAGCTTTGGTATGGGCAGTATCCTTTGCATTTCGAACAATCATGGCCTGGGAGGGAAAGAAACATGGCAATTGTCTGGTTAATAAGTCGTCATTCTAATCATATAATGTACAAATGCAGAGCACTGAAGATCAGGAGTTACAGAAGAATTTACTGGTTTCATTTAAATTATTAAATCTTTTTTTAAAATTACATATTAAAGGTGCCTAGAATGTTCCACGGTATGGCAATCATACATATTAATCTCCATGGAGACAAACAGTTTGTGCTGCAATGCCAAGTAACAGGTCAGACCTGTGGAGAAGCGACCCCGCACATAGCGAGTAAAACACCTTTAAATGCAAAATAAACTAGTTTAATGCCATACTGTGGAATATTCCAGAGAAAGCAATTACATCACCATAGATACAAAGAGCACAGCACACACTAGGACCAAAAAAATAAATAAATAGGGCAGCTGTTGCCATCACAATAAGCCTTGTGACAGTACTGGGAAACCAAACTGCATAGAGGATTTCTAGGAAATGAATGTTTATTACAAAATATTTCAAAATACAACAAAAGAGACAGGAGAGCAACAGTCCAGCACAACTAAACCACCCACACAAGCAACTGTGGTGGGTTTGAAATTGGGACAGATTTAAACACATACCTTCTTCAAAACCTTCATGGCAAAAATCTTCCCAGAAGCAGCACCTGTTACTTTACGAACTTGAAATACCTGGAAAAAAAAGTAAGCATGAATACATTTCTGGGAAAGCAACATTGTCAGCATGCAATTCAGAATATACAAGTATCCATAAAGAAACAAAAATATTAAACTATTGTGCCTCATTGTCATAAGGCACAAATATAGTTAAAATAAAGTAATTCTAACAATTGTAATATTTACATGTGATTTTGCATTTGGCATATGGTTATTTTCACCTACCTTTCCGTAGCCACCTTTCCCCAGAACTTTCAACAGCTCAAAGCATTCAGGCCTAATCTGCTCTGTTCCTTTGTTTACACTGTTCTCAGATATTTCAAATTTCTCACAGCCATCCATGTTACTAGTGAAACAAATAAAAAGGACAATAGATGAGATCAAAAGGAACAAAATATCACAAATCATTTGAAAACAGAACACACTGCAAGATAGACTGCTAACAGTGCAAATTACATTGTTATACTTCTACAATACAACACATGGCATTAATTGCTGTTTTGATATAGAAACAAAATAACCATGTTAAAATATGCACTTACAACTCAAACCCACTGCTGCATTGGTCCATGTATTCGCCCTGAAACAAAAACAGCAGAACACATGGTTTATGATGAGCTCAGTGTTTACAGTACTGATGCTGCACTGTAATAGTAGACTAATCCGACTGATCAATGTATCAAATAAAAGAGAGACAGAAAATGTAAAAAAAAAAAAAAAAAAAAGTCAGAAGTGCTAATACAACAAGTACGCCAAAACTACAGCACGATATCTGAATTGGCTCGACTAACCGCGGTCTTTGTGACAATGGGACAGTAGCTACTGTACCCGGGGAACAGTGAATGTCTGTAGTTTATTTCCTGAATATCTGAAAAGTGCCGTGTGTGTATTAGTTGTTGTTGTTAATTACAGTGTCTGTCATGACGTGTTAACTGTAACGTGACTTTTATTATTACAAGTACAGTGATGTGTTGAATGTGGCGGGTTCCAGCTGGGAAAACACCGGAGCTACATGGCTACACTGCGTTAGCTAACACCATATTAGCGGCTAATCAGCGTCAGGACTTGGACATTAACTTTATGATGACAACAATTACATACTGTAAGATATTCATGGATCTTCTACATTGTGTTTGTTCCAATCTACAAAATCCTGCTCTTTTTCTGGTGTATATACAACGATTTGCTAAAAAGGCCTTGGAGTAGAGTAGCTAACAAGTACATGCTAACTAGAAGCTAACCGGCTAGCATCATGCCAACAACTCACTCCGTCCTCAAACTCGTCCTCGGACACGATGTCATCTGGCTGATCCAGATCAATGTCGAAAACTCCGGCCATTTCCACGGTCATTTTGTCCGCGTTTACCCAGAGAACAGTATTCCGCTGGTCCGCCTCACGTGAGCGCCATCCCCACTGCACCACACCGGCAAAGCGCACCTCCTACAACAGCATGGGCTAACGCTAGGCTAATGCTAAAGGCTAACGGCTAACCACAACAACAGCGCAGAGCCGGGTACACAGCGCCCCCAGTGCAGCGCGGTACTGTCCCGCTATTACACCACACCGTCACATCCAGTCTCTAGTATTTATAACATATTTGATATTTGTTTGTGCGTTATAACAGCGGCGCCAGGCAGATTTTAATTAAACTAATAACCTATTCTGCCCCTCCCTATCTTATCAGCCTGCGTAGATCATGATTAATTCACTGTGTGTAAAACGCTTCACTGATGTCAGTCGATAGATGGCGCTGTAATCGAGGCATGTTGAGTAGCGGAAAAAGCCACTGAGAAACCGCTGCCCATTGCATTTTGGTAGTCTACTGTCGATTAAATGATGTATTTAGGGTGAAGAGACGTCCTTATTTACCCGGGACAGTCCCCTTTCCCAGCTGATTCATTGAAGAAATGTCCCAGGGTGTCCCCATTTTTAAACTCACCAACAGTAAAGGGGCAGCACATTGTCATGTGTCTAGCTAAAATACAGGGAAAAAATGGTTGTAAATGACCATAAGGCAAAAAATAAATAAATAAATAAATAAAGTCAAATAATAATAATAATAATATTAACAGCAACAACAACAATAATAATAATAATAATAATGATGATGATGATGATGATGATGATGATAATAATAATAATAATAATATAATAATAATAATAATAATAATAATAATAATAATAATAATAATAATAAAACTCCCTCCCTATATACTGACCCACAATGGCATCGAAAATGGACATGACCTTACACGCTCTGTTCATTATTTTATTTATACCAACCATCCAAACCTGGGTGTGTCCCAGTGTTGAATTTTGAAAATCTGGTTTTCTTGGATTAAACCAAATTTATTGAACTGAAAAGCTGACACAATGCCGGTAATGGTGAAAACAATGACACAAAGGAGGAGTACTTTTATCATTGGGCGCCCACAGTAGGCCCCCTAATTGTGACACTGAATTATGAATATATGGGCTGTATAGGCTACTAGTACACAATTATATTTTCTTGTTTTAATAGACAGTCCAAAAAATATGACCTGGCAAAATCAATGTCTTAGGTGCATAAACACCTGACTTTTTTTTTTTTTTATAGGAAGGGCTGTAAAAACTGAACCTTAAGTACAATATGCATATTCTCTTGTATGTTGATCATTGTTCAAATATGTAATTTAAAGTGTTTCTGAGCTGGCCAGATGTTTTTTTTCTCTTGTTTGCTTGCATAAAAGTTACTCAAAAGTACATTTGTCTGCCACTAGAGGTAGTTGTGTAACAAAAGGCAAAAGTACAGGCTGATACCTCCTTTAACATGATTTTTATGAAAAAAAAAAAAAAAAAAAAAAAAAAGTCCAGGTGAGCTATAATGGTCTATAATGTATTCAGTCCTTAAAGGGTTAATGCTTATTATGCCAAAATGATCCTATTGCTAATATTAACTATGTCAAATATATACTACATGACTTCTGTCTATGTGTGTACCCCCTGACAAGTGCTCACGTAGGCCTACCCCATTCCCCTGATTGGGAAACACTGCAGATGGCTCAGAGTCTCAGCTGTTTTTGTATGTTGTCAGATTGTTTAGACTTGTTTTATGTTTACAGAAAGACAGAAGACTATAATGTCCTACCACTGACTCTGTTGTGGTTCTCTGTGGTGAGTTGAGGTCAGAATGATGTTCAATACAATAAGTCATAGCCTATTGAGGTTTGGCCCTTGTCATAGCACTGCATTGCATACATTGAAAAACTAAATCTATACAATTTAAATGATGGCCTACAAATATGCTACAACAATCCCATACATGCCTACACAACGTCTTTCAAAAGTTCAATTTGCATTAAAAACAGCTGTGTAAAAATGTCTGGGAGTGGGAGCAGACAGGGAGCCAGCAGAGGTGGTGTACCGTACTGTTTATTTGTCAGAATGTTTGCAGTCCAGAAATTATGGTGTGTGCTGAGTGTGGACAGGCTGGTGGCCTTTTCTGCTTAACAACTCCCTCAAAAGTAACAAAAGTCTGATTGGAGAATGGACCCTGGCTCAGCTGAGCATCCAAATAGAAACACTTGGATAGAGAAGCTGAGGCTGCTGTTGTGGCTCTGTGCTGCATGCTGTGGGCAGGCCATAGAGAAAACAACATAAGGGGAAACAGACTGGTTTCCTAGGAGATGCCCTGGCTGATTGGTCTATTCTGTCTTTAAAGGTAACATTGAAATATGTCTGTAAAATTAAATATCAAGAGGGAACTGTATGTAGCCTATGCTCTTACAGTTTTAAAAAAGGTACAATCACAACTGATTCTGGCTGCCAGTGTCTAGCTTATAGAGGACACACACAAGTTGTTCTCATTTTCTGTATGGACAGGCCATGTCTCCTGTGAAAGCTCAGAACCTCAAGAACTAACTTACTGAGCCGCAGAGGTTGCACTAGCACTAGCACTGAGGTTTAGACAGTGAGGATTCAGAGAGTTATTTTAGGTTTAAACTAACTTAATTTCAACATTAAAGCCAAATGAGAGACTCATGTGAGGCTAATTCTGCTCTCTGATTGGATAATCATCTTGAGAACCAAAACATCAAATTATAATACAAACAACTTGGCGATCAAGTCCAGTGTTTTTGTAATTAAGAATAAATCATCATTACCATTGCTATCAGTAAAAGCTATCACACACACACACACACACACACACACACACACACACACACACACACACACACACGCACGCACGCACGCACGCACGCACGCACGCACACACACACACACACACACACACACACACACTTAGGTCATGTGTATACAATTTAAAATCTTACATAAAGTTCCTTTAAAAAAAACAAAAAGGATCAGAGGTGGTGTGTCTCATTCTTTTAAACAATTAGGTCTACAGGTATGAAATGAGTCATAGTCCAGTGTCATTCAAACTTGGGTTGATTTGCATTTACAGCAGAAACACTTGGGCCTTCACTTCCCCAGCGCTGGAATGCTTGGAAGGCAGAGTGGGGCATTCCACTGTGATATTTGTGAGGTGGCATCATGTCGTGACACAGAGACATGTGCAGACATGTTGGGCCGGGCCCCAGGCACCAGGGACACAGCCTCTGCTCCGGGAGGGAAGTCCAACAGTCGGATTTCAGTCAGTGACGTCTCTCTTCAAACAGCTTGTGCTTTCATGTGGCTCTGCTCCTGTGTCTTTACACCCACTCTTCACATGCCATGCACTTTATTAGCTTTTCTCTGTTCAAAGGCATTTAGAGGTTTGGATGGACTACACACCTGATAGATTTAAATGCAGTCACAGTAACCCCAGCCCCTGGAAACATGGACAAATGAAAAAGCATGAAGATTGTTCACGTTCACAAGGTCTCGAGAAGATGGATAATACAGGAGATGCTATTAAAAAATCATGGTCCATTATGAAATATGTCTATTAGCAGTAAGAAACTATACAAACTTAATTAATTCAAATCATTTTTCAAGTGATTTATGTGTTTATTTTCTGAAATACAGAACATTTTATTTGAAAACCACACTGGAAACAGAGTCAGAAGAAACAATTGCCGACTGAAGGGCCCAGCAGCAGTAGCTTGGGGACATCCTGGCAGAATAAAAATAATAAAAACAGTTTGGATTTATATTTTCCTACACAAGCTTAAAGCACCACAGTGAGGCATTAATAATTCACAATGCGCTCTAGTGGTAAGCTACAGTCACTTGTCAACATTTGTTTAAGTCTTACTCATATATTGGCCTGTTTAGTCACAACTTTTTACACGGATCACACTGAATAAGCAAGTACATGTTTGAGTATTTTGTAAGCCAATTATTCTTCAGACAGGTGGTAATGTGGGTGCCGTGGGAGTTGTAGTCATTTTTTAATATTCAAGTAGTAGCAGTAGTAGAAATCCCTGAGAATAGGATTTTTTTTTTCACCAATCAAGAGATGTAATATTGTGCTTTAAAGTGTTAATTGCTATGGCAACAGTCCTAATTTTTCCTCATTCTAAAACCCACAGATTGGCCAGATCACAGCTCAATGTAGAGTCACTGGTGAGGCGTTCTTTCATATTACATTCAATAGAGACCTCGTTCTAATTGCCTCTCTCAGACGAAGAGAGTTATGAGGACTCAGAGGCTGAAGTTACTGATAAGTCTTGTTTGATCTGGGTGAGCTGTAACCACAACAGAAGAATCAAAGGCTTGAGGCGTTATAGTTTGGGAAGTGATTGCAAATAATTATAACGTATAAAAGACAGGCACATTTAGAAATCTTTGACGCCTTTTGAGAGACATCTTTTAGTAGACGATAGTTTAAGGCTTTAAGTTGTTTTAATTGTTTTAGTACATAACGCATTGACAAATATTTTAAGATAAGCATGGACTAACTTAGCAAACACTAGAAGTAATTATCATGACCTCAATGTACCTTGGTTTGCATAGGCTCTTATACACAGTGGGCCGACATGTCGCCTTACTTCACCTGTTCAACCACTTCTGTTATTATCATAGCAACATTTTACAGAAAGCAATCAAGACGTTTACATTGAAAGGTACACTGTGTAACTTCTGGTGAGTGGGCAAGTCACTATGGAGATGTTATTGCTTTCCCTGGAATATTCCATAGTGTGGTATCAAACTTATCTAACATTTATTCATCTGTGGGTATATTGCTCCAAAATATGCACTGTTACTGTGTCACGTCTCCACAGATTTGGTCTGTAACTTGGACTGATAAAAGTCTCCTCCCTGTGTCCATGGAGATAAGTTTTTTTTGCCATGCTGTGGAACATTTCAGGTAAAGGAAAACTAGCAGGTGCAAGGAAAAGTAAAACGGGATATACTGGTGACACAATCGCAATTTAATGATCTGGTAACAAACTTTTATACACACACCTGCGCCTGTTTTTGGGTTTTTTTTTTTTTTTCTGCTTGTATTGTATTTTAAATAAATCTCATTGGGTTCCTCTGTATAAATAGAAAGAAAGAAAGAAAGAAAGAAAGGTGGAAGGCGCTTCATTAGCAGTGTTACATTGTTCACCTTTGATATGTTTGTGTGATTAATGTGATCTTAAAACTTTATCTTGGTAACAATTCAAAATGCTTGATGACATTATTTGGAAGCTCCTATCTGTACTTGGATTGAAGTTGTGCTCCAGCTTTACTCTTGTTCACAAAAGGGTCTTAAAGTGTGTTCGGTAACAGCACAGCAAAGCCAAAAAAACATGTTCATGGTGAGAATAATGTAATAAGACAGAATGTGAGAGGGACTAAGTGGGCCGTTGCGAGAAGAGTGGATTTTTGGGTGGGTGTCCAGTGAGAGAGACCAGTGATATTTCAGCATCCTCCAGTGGTGGGGCCGGACGATTAATCCAATTTTAAAGGAGATTTAGATTCAGCCAAGTCATCTCGAGTCATCTTTTTAATAGAGGTCTACAGCCAATCCTGTCAGTATAAGCATGTGGTGTGGAGCTGATTCACACGTTTTTTATTTAAGTATGTATTGTTTATCTTCAGGAAATGAATATCGGAAGCCATTTTGTTTTGTATTTAACAAAATTAGGACAAAATACAATTGAAAACCTGAATTAATAAATATATGACAAAAATTGGTGATTCATTTTTGCCATATCACCCAGCTCATCCAGTGGTCAAAGGAAAAAGCCAGGAGAGTGAGAGATGGAGAGTGAGGTAAAGTGTAGTAAAGGGAGGAGGGGGCTGTCTGAGCCATCCCAAATGAAAACCAGTGCTACCGGAACTGAATATGCACTGATCATGTGGCACATATGGAAGGAGGAGAGAGCCAGGACAAAAGGCAGTGTGGTTATTTGAATATCAGACCCCCGGCGTGTTTGGACAGGCAGGATTTGCATGTTGGGTTTTCAGCTTGGGCCCTGGGGCTGTGTGAGGAGGCTGGGGTGAAAAAGGGAGAGAGGAGGGGTGCGGGGTGCTCTGGGTGTGGCAATGATGGGAACAGGCAGGTCAAGTACGGCATGACCCAAAGGTGCAAGAACAGCATCCACTGGCTTGTATTTAAAGATTCACTGTCTTAAGTTTTCAGGTAGGGTGCGCTACCTGCTTCTTGTCTCGATGGAGATGCTATTGCTTTGCTGAATGTTCTACTGCAGTGACTCTGTTAAGTGTGTCTAGCTACATTGAGACGAGCAGGTAACGCAACCAGACTAACTTACAGGTCAGATCTGCGAAGAGGAGACCCCGCAAGAAGTAAGAATTTATAAGCAATAAAAATACACGTTATGAATAACGTTAATAGGGTTAGGCATTATACGTCTAAACCCTTTTGGTCATGATTCTGATGGGGTTTTAATCTATATCATTGCTGAGCTGAATATGACCAAATAAACTACAACTACTACCAGAACTACTAATAAATGCAAAATTTCAAAGTTGAAAATCAGTCTGGACAAAGCAATAACATCATCATGTAAACACGCAGGTATAGCCCCAGCTCCACCAGAAAAGTTACATAGTATACCTCTAATTATCCAAATATACATAGGACAAAAATATTAAATTAATACTCAGATTTAGTGAGATATAATAAAGTTACATAATGTATTTATATTGAAAACCCATCTGTTTTTTCTGCTCAATTGTAATACTAGTAAAACCCCCTCTCCGGGTCATGTGAGAGGCATATGAACATGCCAAGCTCTGCAACAAGAGCCGGACTGTAGCTGTGATTCTCCATAACTCACGGTAAAGCTTCGACTTGGAATCTGAAATGGAGATGATGTCAGAGTGCACAGAGCAAATGGGTAATGTGATAACCGCTCGGACGTGAAACCTTAGCCGGGGAAATTGGAGTTGTGATGGGCTTGGTATCTGACATGTGAGGCCTGGGGGTCAGCTATGGCACAGACTTAAGTTATCACATAAATGAACAGAGGCAAGGAAACTCTTTTGAATGGACTTTATTTAGAGAGAAGACAGGTGACAAAAACGGTGCAGTTCTGAAATAACCCAGGTACGAGCATGACGTAAACATTAAATACATTCTTGAGTACAGAGAGAATTTCTAGAAGCTTACAAACACGTAGTGAAGCACATGCCAAAAGGGGGCTCCCTCATGGAACAGGACATTCTGAAACAGCCAAGAAAAACACAGTCCCTCAGCCAGAAACCCATTCCTGTCTTTTCCAATGATCTAATTTTTGCTTTTAAGACCTCTAGAAGAAATTCAAAAAGAAAAAAAAATGACATTGTTTTGTTGACTAGTATCTTTTCGAATTATACATTTTTTGCTTTTAAAACCAAAATGTTTAAAATCCAGAGGATATTTTTTAAAAAGTAGAAGTACCCAGTGAACAGACACTATTTTTCAAGTACAAATTCACAGAAAAACCTTTACTGAAGTTACTGTAATAAAATGCACAGTCCAACAAAAAGTGTTATTGAGTAACTAAGGGAAGTTCTTTGTTATAGAAAAGAGGGAAGTGTAAAAGGGAAGGGAGCAGAGCACTGCGTGTACCATACCTAGGACTGGGTGTCACAATACAATGTGTTGCAATGAGGTGTGTTCTGTCTGGATTCTCTGGAAATTCAAGAGCTAAAGCCAACTAAAAAGCACGCACGGTGATGCAGATGTAACATGAAAGTATTAGCACCAACAAGTGTGAAACAGTTCCCCATAAAAAACCTCAACGAACGTCATCATGGATGAAATAAACAAAAGAGTGACTTCAGTGTTCCCAAACCAGCACACACCTCCGTACGGGAACTGATGCTCACTGAGACAAAGACAATACAAGAAGAGGACTAAACAGGATCCGATGAATAAGCCCGAAACGTCAGACAGCCTACAGACTGTTGTCGCCTTGTAATCTTAACAGCCAACACCAGTCTGATAAGCTATCTGACAAGACGAGTGCCCAACATGTCCGAGGCACACAAGTACACTAACAATAAAGGAGAAGAAATCCTAATCGTACTTACCGTGGAAGAGGAAAGGAGAATGCTGTGAGCAGAGCAGGAGCAGAGGGTTCAGCATGCTTAACAGTACCCCTCTGTTTTGAATCTACTCGAGTGATTCGTCTCCTGGCTCCGTGACTGGGGCAGTGCAACGAGTTCATTGGAAGGTTCAGTTGAGGTAACGCCACAGACGCTTTTCACTCTGAGCTTTTTTTCCCTCCCGCCCGTGCCTGCTCTGCTCAGTCCAGCGTAGCACAGCAGCGCCAAGGAACGAACACCAAAAATACTACGTTTCGGTGCCGATTTTGGGGGAAAAAGAGATAGATTTGTGCTCCAATTGGAAAGGAAAGACAAAGATGGATTACAAATAAGGCGTTAGGTGGTGCTTGGGAGATGATGTAAGATCTAAAAGGCACACAGCTCCCTGGCTATGGAGACAAAGAAAAGCAGCAAGCCTGACTCTGTAACTGAAACAGAGGAGTAACTGACAAGAGGCGAGACTTTGAGACAGACCATTAGCATAACCTATTCTGACTGAATTCAGAAAAAAATGGAAATCAGCTCACTAAACTAGACCAACACCCAAAAATACCACTCACTCTATACAGTACTGTAGTATAGGACTGCATCTGGCAAAGACCCCCAGGCTGACTCATGGCTCTTCCTGTAAGCAGAACAATACGAGCAGACAAAGGGACCAGCAGCAAGATTGACTGACAGTTTATATTCTCTCTGCCAAAAGAAAACTATTCTCAACAGTTAATACAATAGAGTACATGCTACACTGGAACAGGATTCATATCTTTGCCACTACTGACCTACTGATCTACAAGTTGCATCTACTTTTAAAAATGAAATTACGGTACCCACAAGGCAATGTGGCAAGAGGCATATTCCTTTAAAATGAAACTGTACAAATTAAAAAGGTTAAATTAAGATGCCGTGGGTAGTTAGGTCTTTCAAACTCAATGCTTAACTAAACTAACATTTATTCCACTCAGATCCCACACATGCTTAAATAATATAATCTGATGGTATAACTGAAATATCCCAACATTTAGACTACCACCTACCTTAGCAGAAATCATTACTAAAGACTTCACTAGCAAGTAACTGCAAGTCCAAGTTCAACATAAACAAGTTTGTACAACAAGAAGGAAACCAGACGGAGGCAGATAATGGAGGGTTATCAGCTGAAAGGAGAGTAGAAATTAGTGAAGGAGTCCTCAGAAGCTTTGGGACGGCTCGGCCACCCACATTTCCCCTGTTGGTTGAGCCCAGCGATGAGTTGACAATGCAGCACAAAGGAGCACATCGTGAAGAGCCTCCAAGAAGATCCATGTCTGAAGATACAGTGTCCCTGTGAAGAAGCAGAGAAGTCCATGAGTACCGTGAGGGCTCCTGATGCCGCAGCTCCATGTGCAGGACAGATAGAGATCAGGGGTAATAAAACACGCAGCAACCCCCACCACCTCTCTCCAAACGCCCCCACTGACCCCAGCCTGCAGCCTGTCTCCACCAACTTAAATTGCCTTGCTTCTCTCCTGTAACTGCAGGAGGCTCAAGTTACAAGAAAAAAGGAACATTGTTCTAGAAATGCCTTAATCTGTCCTTATGCAACTCAAAGTCTACCCTTTCCTCTGCTCCATCCGAGTTAGCGTGTAAAAAAGAATAATGGTTTTCAATGAATCAGCGAGGAGAGAATGAATCAAGTGAGAGAAAGCCGAGTGAGCCGTGGCAAAGAGAAAAGAGTCTTTTAAAGAGGAATCGGCTAGTGCTACAACTGGCTCTTTTTGTTGTAGACAGGGGTTTTGATGGATTGTCACTAGTGGAGGGGCCCCCGCCCTGGTCCAGAGTCAGCGCTGAGTTCAGGCGGGGCACTGAGTGCAAGTGTGTGTGTGACACTTAGGGGAGTGACCACACTCACACACACTCTCCCATTGGTAAGACGGAGCATGAGTCAGCACGCCCCATGCTACAGTAGTACACTTGAATACAGGGAGAAGGCAGACCCTTCAGTGGCCCCTCTCCTCTGCCCTCCCCCTCTCCTCTTTCGCCTCCTCCCTTCAGCCCGCCTAGTGCAGCGCTCACACTCCGTCACTCAGGCCCTAAATTAGTCCCATGCTCTAAGCTATCAAAGTAGTAAAATCTCAAACTACTTGAGTCTAAATTAAAAAAAAGTAACTTGGTCAAAAGTAAATAAAAACTAACGTTTGACAGGATGTTGGTGGTCCTAGGATTAGGTAACAGAAGCCCAGAGCTAAAGCCCTAAAAGGAGGATTAGATAAAGAGGGACAACAGAGGAGTGAGAGAGTGAAAGAGAGGCAGAAGTGAGGGGCCACATTCTTTGGCGCGCAGATGTGAGTGAATGGGGCTGAGGCCCCTGTACTTACAGTTGGGACCCCTCTCGGACGCCAAGAGCCGCTCGGCCTTCTGGGCCTCCATGTGTCTCTGAAGGGCTTCTGCAGTGCCGCACCCAGCAGTAGAGCCTATGTCCAACAACACAAGAGAGGAGAGAGGGAGAGAGGAAAAGGAGGGAAAGGGGGAGGGAAGGGAAGAATGGGGGTGGGGGGTACAAATCACGTCACATCATTGTTACTCACCAGCCCAAGGGCAGCAACAAAGAGAGGCATGCTGTCCTATCTCCTGTACAGTGTCGGCCTCTCGCTTCCTCTGAGAGAAGAGAGAAAGACGGAGGGATCAACGGGTGCATCCCCACACACACACAAACAGGAAAGAGAAAAAGTACAGCCTGTGCCCCAGCTTCAGCTAATAAGACCCGTTTTCACTAAAAAGACAACAGACAAAGACGAAGAGAAAGAGGAGAAGCAGAAATGTGCGGTGCGCGACTGGAGCGTCTGTGGCGGCCGCAGTATTGAGCGCGCTCTGCTCCTCTCAGTCTGCGTACACACACGCTCGCTCCCTCTCTCTCTCTCACTCTCTCTCTCACACAGTGGTGAACCCGTTCAACTCCCCTGCAGTGCCTCCTCTGCCGCTGCAGCGCGGAGAAATGAATGACTTCTCAGAACTCTCACATTTATCACAGGCGGTTCCTGTAAGAACTGGTTTCAGCCAATTAATGAGGAAGTGAGTCGTACCCGAGCTGTGTCATCACTGGCTAAGAGGTGGAGGGGATGGCCCAGAGGGGAGGGCACTGCTGTAAGACGGCCCATATTAGGAAACCCTTTACAAGATTTAGCCACCAACTACAATGTACTACCGATCACCTTCCACTCCCTCCTCACACTCAAAAAAAAATAAAAAAAGACGCTGCAGAGAATGCCCTAGAAAAGTGAATTGGTTGCCCATCCCAAAACTCAACTTAGCAATTAATCGCCAAACAAATGGATACTGTACAAACACCTTCACCTATTGTCCTCAGTGCCTCTTCAAACTCAGTCCCGCTTACTATTTCAAAACACTAGGCTGTTTACCTTTGAAGTGTCCGAGCCTCACAGAGCCTGAACAAAGATACATGTGCGTGGGCAGATATGGCACATACAGTTAACTTTATAGCTGATAACTTTCCTTTTAGGAGGGAACTCATTTCCGTCTCTCCCTCAAACAAACGTGCGATTACACCTATGTTGTGAAGCCCTTTAGAAATGATTAACTTTACAGCAGGTAATGGATACTCGTGAATGAGAATAAAGCAGGGAGGAAGTTACAGCTGAGAATTACAAAAAGATTTGGTGAAAAAGGGTATCAAAACTTCAATCTAATTTTTGGAGAGGGTGATGCTTTGTACTCCCATCCCCCACATGAGACACCTTAGACTTAAAAAAAATATAATAAATAAATAAATATAATAATACAGTTATCAAATGAGTTTTAATTGTATAACTGACCAAAAAAAATTACACTTTTGGGAAAGGGAAACTGTAATGCCTTGTCCTCCCATCCCCCACATAGAAACTTCGAAACTAGCCTTCATAGTAACATTCAAACAACTCATTAAGTTATCAAATGAGGTTAAAACATATAATTGATACAAAGAAACTGAAATAGTTAGGAAAAGTTTGTAATTGCAGTAGTTCAGTGGGCAAAAGTAAACATGCAAGAACAAAGAAAGGAGTTCAGAAATGGCGGGCAAATGTTCTCCTACACGATGAGCAATACTGAGTCATGAGCCCGGGCAAATCCACTGACAAAGACACACCAAGCACGAGCCTAAAACACATTTTTAAGTCTCTCATTGAGGAGCTACTCTGCATTTTTGGGTTCAAACTGATCATTTTTTAGCCCCTTTGAGCACGCTTTTTATAGTTTCTTCATGCTGACTTGGGAATGACCTCTGTAAGTCTGTTCACAATTTGCTGTTAAGTTTTGGGAAGTTGTACTGTAAAGTAAAGTGTATTTGTTGTGCATGCGTTTCTGTTTAATAATTTTTGTAATAGTTGTAAAGATATTTTACGTGTTCAGTAAAAGTTTGAAGTATAAACCAGTGTTCGGATAATCTCTTTCCAAATTGTAAGATTGTAAGATTAACCTGATGTGGTGCTCTGTGTGGGTTTTAGAAACAAAGATTTGAATGATATTAGCAAAAGTAGTTTAAAGTGTAAAAAATAAAAATAGTACAACTGCATTGAAAGTCTTGTAAATGTTGTATGAATTAAAAAAAAAAAAAAAAAATCTACTGCAAACAAACTAACTGACGCAATGTTGCAAAATGTATTGTAAGTAGTACATTTGTCTTGATTCGTTAAATAAAAAAATAAAAAAAACATTTATTGTTGTAACTAGCAAAATGCATTATAACCTGCTATTTTTTTCCGTAACACTGTTTATCATTTCAAAATCTGCATTTGTGTATCAGTGTTAAAATCAGCAGAAGACTTTTGCAGGGTTACACTTAAGAACAGAACAAGAGGAAAAATAATTTGCCAAACGGAATATTTTTGCAACTTTAAAATTCTCCTCTTTATGTGACTGGGGTCGAGACAAAAAAAATCAAAAAACATTAAAACATAAAGTATCTGTGGATTTCCTGAGTGTATGAAAAAGTGTGAAGGTCCAGATAATCTGTTAATCAAGCTGCGTTCACAGTAATAAAACTCTGCATGCGTAAATCCTATCAAACTTTATAACTGTTGTTTTCCAATTCATTAAATGACTTCCAGAAGCTGCTCCGGGAGCTGCAGGGCTCTCCTCGTCATTCTCACTATTTATGGAAACTTACAATTTATACAAAGGCTTATAGCTTGCTAAATGGGTTCATTTGGTCAATTTGGAGAGTAATATATGCTTGGTTATAGCCTATTCTATGGAGCCTAAAAGAAGCCACTCAGAAAACACCTCAGGAAATTCACATAATTCTGTAAATGATAACATTTATATATTTGTTGAAGGTGAATCATTTTAAACAGAAACACACAAAAAAGTAGAAACTTTTTTTTTTTTTTTAAATGTATTGTTTCTGCCTTGTATAAGTAATCTCACTTCTCAAATGATCAAATGGCAGATTTTTTCCCCGTAAACCAGTTTGAAGAATAAGAGTAATCTAAAAATACAGTTCATATTTTGCGTGTAATTACAAGACGTGTTTATAATGACTTTGTTTGATTGCTGGATGTTTGTTTACTTAGGATGATTTTGCAGCAGTAATTAAAGTTAACCAGGTGCACTCATTACATATTGTACATTAAAATCAAATTGTTTGGTATTTGTATAAGCCACAATAAATATGCTTTGTAATTGAAAACATTAGTTTACATTAATATAAATGTGATAATTTAAAAACCTATTCACCTTTGTAAAACTGGCAGAAGGATGTGCGTACTGAGCTTTCAGAATGACTCTGGTTTGAACATTCACGTGCTGCTTATCTGACCCTCACTTAAGATAGTGTGAATGTCCCAAAGATCCACCTCATTTATTTCTCATTAACTTACATTATATACATTTTAAAATAGGAAAATACGTTAACAGAACCAGATGAACCCTAACCTTTCAGTAATATTTGGGAAAATTATTTACTTGGTTTCAGGTTATCAGGAATAATGTGGGGCCATGAAGAGGTATCTCACAGGCTGCTTAGGGAGGTACGTAGGGGAAACCCCAGTGTGTTAGTTTCCTGTCGTGTGCACAAAGCATTAGATCCAACAAGACTATATTTGTGAGAACATCTAAGCTCCTGATTTGTAACGAATGATCATTTCCTGTGGCACCACACAGTGTTTTGCCATTCTGTATTTTGTAAAAATCTAAATTCCAGAGACCCTGAGTCAAGCATAACCTTTGACCTGTCTGCCCTTTGTGAAGCTGCACCTCTGAAGTCACGCAAACACACTCACAGCTTTTTGTTCTTTCTCTAATGAAAACTCACACACACACACACACACACACACACACACACACACACACACACACACACACACACACACACACACACACACACACACACACACACACACACACACACACACACACACACACACACACACACACACACACACACACACAGTGGCAGTGCAGATAGAGAACCAGGCTCACATGACACAAACACTGGACAGATCCAATGTGTTACGACACCATCACAACAGCTTGGGCAATCACTGTGTTACCCAACGCACGGCCACAGCTCACACTCTCACAACTGCCACTCTGTGACCTGGGACTCTACCAATATACTGTGTTTATAATAAGAGGATTCATGCTAATGCTAAATAAGTGTTACTAAAGCAAAACAGTGCTTCATGTGAGAGGGCTGTAAGGTTATATTCCTGTCCCTCATGACCTCACCACTAAAGCATGGTCCACTCCTGATGGAGATCCCCCTGTCCCAGTGTTTATCCCTGCTCCTCAGCCTCTGTGTGAGCGCCAGGAATGGGGCTAAATAACTGTCACTGATGCTAATATCACGATAATTATTAAAATTACTGACAAAAAATTACTACAAAATCTTATGGATCTCCACAGGTTCCATGTTTAAAAAATATATAGAATTGTACTTTCTTAGAAGTTAAATCAAAAACCTTGAAAACAGGAGCATTTTTTTTTTTGCACAATATGGTAAATATAAAGACAATCATCGCTTTTGGCAATATCAATAATTATTACTCTTTTATCATGATAAATGGTATTACTGTTTATTGTCCCATCTCTAGTCAGTGCTCACACACACACATACACACACACTCACACACTCACGTACGCAAACAAACACACACACACACACAGACACACACACACACACACACACTCCAGGTGCTGCCAGGAAATCAGGGGGCACCAATTACCACAGTCTATTATTCCCTTCACTTCCCAGACACTGCATAAAACAGACTTGACGCTGACAGACCCCACAGGTCTGGGTGAGCATGCGACTACGGCTCAGGGATTTGGGAAACATAACAAACTGTGATCTTGCAATTGTGATTAGATTTGCAATTTATGTTTTATTAATACGATTCTGTTCAAAGTTCACATTTTAAACAGATCCAGAAGAATTGACAAAAAGACGGAAATATGAGCTGACAAACTGATAAAAGAGTCACATTTCATAACATGTTTGTACAGATCTAAACTACAGGGCTGGCCGTTTTTATGCAGAATAAGACAGGAGATTTTGTTGTTTGTGGAGGAAATTATGCCACTTAAAAAAATTGCTTCCTTTTCGATTTGCTAATTAGATCCATTCAATCTGCAATTTTGATATCAATTGTGATTAATCTCGCAAATGCCCACCCAAACCCTGAAATCTGGCAGTGTCCTGGGTCACAGTGACTAGGCCGGACCCCTGCAGCCGTGACTCAGCCGGACTGGACTCACTTCAGTCAGTCTGTCCCTTGTACAGCCCCAGCAGCAGGACTTCAAATATAGAAAACAACGAGGTGGTGGAACTACTCATAACTCACAGTAACACGTCCAAACCATGATGTCACTGTCGCTATATTAGCCCAATGATGAAACCCTGACCCACGAGGCACTGTCTCGCACTTCACTGTGTGGACTTCAGTGCTCAGCATCAATATGTGCAGCATTTAACAGACTACAGGCTCGCAGGTACAGTTGGCTTTCTTTACATGACAGCTTTTACATAGAGACAGTTCAATCTAGACGTCCCACCATTATTATGAGAAGAAACCTCACAATATACCAGTTATTCATGATTACTGACACATAACAAAACAACAAAAGTTAAATCGTCAATCTACTTTCATTATAATTAATATAATACCACTCCTCTATGTGGCTTTTATGAAATCAAACCTCAAACTTAATACATAAGTAAAGTATTGTGATATAAACAGTCATAAAAAAACACATTTAGGGTTAAAAGCAGACATGTAGGTATACTTTTTGGAGTAGAGATTTTGCTTATAAAATAGTTCTCATCATTATATTGTGACCTGAATAATCACAATAATCAGTTAAGCTAAAAATCTTGTCATCCCTAGTTTGAAATTGTTAATTGAAATTGATCTGTTTTATCCATAGATGTACTACAGTGAGGTCTACAGCCAATCCTCTATCAGTAAAAGCATGTGGTGTGGAGCAGAGCACACACATTTTACCATTTTTGGGGGTCAGAGAATAAATATTGAAAATCATTTTTATTTATTTTCAATGAGACAAAATAAAATCTAATTGAAAACTGTGAACAGTTAGAAAGAAATTGTGAATAGTGTTTTTGTCATACTACATCTATGTAAAGGGTATCGTTGATGTTTATACAGCAGAGAGAGTATAGAGTAAAACCATACTTCAGCTCACTTCAGTCATGCGGTTAAGACACCACATAGGTTACTACAGCGACCTGTGAAAAGCCACAACGCGTGACATGTCTTCCGACTAAGCACACCAAGCATACAAATGTATCTACTACAAGTTCCTGTTTATGCATCTGCATAGGGCAGAGGTAGAGGTGTGAAAGCGTTCACAAATACAACTTCCTGTTATAGATGACATTTTTTCCCCATTCCACAGGTATAAAATGTTTTAAATTGTTAATCGCTATGGGAACAGTCCTAATTTCTGATCATTCTGAAAACCAGGCATAGGGATAGGAAGATTTGAGTAAGTTCACAAATATGACTTCCTCGTATACAGACACAACACACATTAGTGCTGGGCAATATGCCAACACAAATGTGTATCACAAATTTCTTCCTCATAATGAAAAATCTAGAGTTTCTATTCAGTTAATTTTTGCCTAACTGGCCTCTAAATAAAAATGGCTTTCAATGTGCATTTCATGAATGTAAAAAATGTAAACAAAAACTAGTCCAATTGTTTTGTCCCATTCTGTGTTTACGGACAGAGGACTGGCTGTAGACGTGTTAATCAAAAACACCCAGGCTGATCACTGACAGTAAGAAATAACTGAATCGAATCAGGGCACAGCTCCAACACAAAGCAACACAACTGCATTTAGAAGTTCAACTCACTGGGGTTTAAGTATCAACATTAACCAATAAATAGCCCATTTAGTGTTTATGGGCTGTTGTGGCATAGCGTCTGCTTAGATGTGGTTGAGGCTGGTTGTTCCAGGGTCGGGGTCCGGTTGTTGTTGGGTGGGGGTCCGGATGGCTGGGTGACTCAGGTCTGTCTAGAATGACTCCAGTAATACTCAGATACACACAGTGACACATTCACGACAACTGCTGAAAGAACATAGACTGTGCAAACACATTAGGGATTATGGTGCTGAATAAGGCCCTCTGGTCAGAACAAGATCGGCACAAATGAATAAGTGCAAAGTTATTCACAAACAGAGGCGTCAGTTGCTATTGCACTTAGGCATGTAATGCTAAATATGTTTGAAGTATGATATATTGTTTCTTTAAAATATCACAATAAATAATAAAACCACTTTATGCCAGTGATTATTTAACCCAATGGCATTTAAAAGTATAGTATGTAATTTTCTGGAGTTGGTACATCACCTGAATGATTCCATGGAAATAGAATGCTAAAACCATACGGAACATTCTCCATGGAGATAGAAGTTTTATCCCAAACTGTGGAAGATTATAGTTGAAAGAACAGCATTTCCATACAAACAAGCCTCTAGTCAAACTAATTGCCCCATGGGGGACACAAATAAAGTGAAGTTGCAGTCATCCATCCATTTTTTGCCACGAGATCCATTCACAGGGGTAGCAGTCTAAGCGCCCCACTTCCTCACCCCAGACACTTTCTCCAGCTCCTCTGGTGGGACCCAAGATGTTCCCAGGCCAGTCAAGAGACAAAGACCCACCAGCGTGTCCTGGGTCTCCCCCGGGGCCTCCTCCCAGAGGGACATGCCTGGAACAGGCGTCCAGGAGCCATCTTAAAGAGATGCCCGAGCCACCTGAGCTGGCTCCTCTCGATGTGGAGGAGCAGCAGCTCTACTCCGAGCTGCTCCCGTGTGACCGAGCTCCTCACCCTATCTCTGAGGGAGAGCCCAGCCACCCTGCGGGGAAAACTCATTTCGGCTGCCTCCAGCCCTCTCAGCTGAATCAAAGTCAGGTTTTTGGTTTTATTTTAGTCTATTGTTTGCATTTCAAAAAACATGAGTTGCAATGAATAAATTATTATTTTTTTTATTTATTTATTTATTTCAGGGACAGTGCATATTAATTGACATTTCTGTAAATACGCCAGAATTAGCCAAAGGCTATTTTACATCTGTCGTCCCTTGACAGCGGATACTGTCCACCAAATGTAGAACAAACTTAACATGCAATGTGTACAAGTGTGTAGAAATTTCAAATTAGCAAGCCTATACTACCAAACTGTTAATGTACCAAAAGAAACTTCTGAAAAGTTTGCTGCTAGTGCTAAAAATGTACTACGGTCACAATTTTGACCCCGATAAGCTGATAGAGTAACTGAGTCAGGCCTAGTTGGACTGAATACAAGTTGCATGAGTTTAGGCTAATAGTTTGGTGAGTAAGCAGCATTTACTCAATAGGACACACTGTGAGACTGAGGACAAGACAAATGAATCAGGCATGAATAAAGCAGAAAGTCCTTAGAGGCACTGTAACATAATCCACACATGCAGCCGCTCCCTCTGTGTCATCCTCTCTTTAACACTATCAACAAAACACTACCACAGTCTTATGATTAGGCCTGTGGCAAAAACCGAAAGATCAATGGATCAGGATCTCAACTTTGGTCGATCTCAATGATAAGGCATTTTAATGGACACGTCTACAGCCAATCCTGTGTCAGTGAGAGCGTGTGGGACTGAAGAGGAGTCTCCACTTTCTTGTCTAGATGAAAGATCTGAGTCAGGGCCACAGCTTTATTTTCTTTATGTCCTCGCACAAGTTTTAACTTAAAGCTGCACAATCTGACCAAAAGTTCTGAGTTTCCTTCCCTCTGCCTCTGTGTGTGTGGTGCCGTCTACCCCAGCTCCCCCTCCCTCCTTACGATCCAGCCACAGCTCATCACCTCTTCTCCTCTTTCTCTCCTCTGGAGCTTCTTACAATTATAATCCAAATTAGGGAACATAAATGACTATTTTCTCATCATTTATGAATGAAACCTAAGCTAATTTAGCACATGGACCTCCCATGTGTTACTGCCAATAGCGATACAATAGCGCACACATGCTTTTAAGATGATTATATTGTACAAACTCATTCCAAACTTAAAATGTGGATTTCTCCAGAATTACTGGTCATATCAACATGAAATATTAGTCATTTCTAATCAGACTAGAGGGTTTTTTCATAGAGCGATCCATAGCCAGTCCTCTGACGGTAAAATAATGTTGTTTGGAGCAGAGTTTAAACTTATAAACTTGTTTATATTAATGAATTCAAGCCTTTTTAATTGTGTTTTTTTAGTTTTTGAAAAGAAAAACATGTCGCAGAATTGAAAACAAAGATATATTATAAACAATTGTAAACTTCCAAATAAGCTCAGCACTTTTGTCTTGTTTGTCACATTTGTCTGTTGCCTAAACCTCAACTAATAGCTTTGAAGAAGTATTTGAAGACAGTTCTGTTAATGAATACTGACCACTGTATGTGATGGCAGAGTCAAATCTGTGCTCTGAGTTCAGCCCTATAGTTTGTATTAGAGACGTGACCATAAGGGGAGCAGGCGCCCTGTTGAGTCTGGCATTAAACTTAACAACAGTGTATTAAAAGTAGTGAGCTGTCACTGCCAATGCCTGGTCCCGTCTGTCTCCAGAACCATCACACAGAATGGGCTATGTTTTTGTTTCTGAGGAAGGTCTTTCGCGGTTATTTCCATAGCCATAGGGTTGTGTCTTTAAATTTTTCATGTTGTTTGAATATTTTAAATTATTTTTTTGTAAAACTATATGCTTAATCAGACCTGCAATATTCAAATCTTTTTTTTTTAGAAAGAGGAAACAGAGTAAGCGACTATATCATTTTTGAGGAAGTTTTGAGTAACTTAAATGTACACACTGATAGTTAATTGAATTGTAACACAGACAACATCTCATTTAAACCCAGAGAGCAGCTTGACTTTAGGCTTAAACTCATTTCAAGCAGAATTTATATACTAGGTATTATGTGCTCCTACAGGTAGAATGGGACAACAACATTCAAAGCAATTCATTTAAAGTACAATTTAAAAGCTACTAAGCTAATCAACTCTAATGTTAAAAAAGTTAAATATTTAATACTGATTTTCAACAAGGGGCCACAGAACACTAGTGTGGCTTAAGGTATGGTCCAATTTGAGATTCACACTTAATTCAGAAGTAATTACTTTTTTGAGTGTCCTGAGCTAATTTCTGCAAAGGGAAATTACCAAAATTACAAAATGTAAAGAACCAGACAGTGGCAGGGACATATACATATACAGATTTGGTGATATTTTAGTAGTTTTAGTAGTAGTATGTCAAGGAAACTTTTCAACTCAAAAGTGTGCCAATTCATGACTAGTGTTATCACAAGACTAGTGTTATCTTAAAAACAACTCTTGATACTCAATACCACAATATTAAAAATACTCCTTTTTAGACAATATTAGACTGCCATTTTCAACACTAAATGAGTATGTTCTTTATGTTACCATGTGGTCTTATGCTAGTTTTGCTAAAGCTCCAGATTGTTCTAAAACTATTCAGGAAAGGTCTGATTGTGCCTGGTTAATGTTCAGTATCAATACTTCTTTAAATGAGTATTTAGTTTTGATACCAGTTTTAGTGTTGAGTAGTATCTAATTTACAATACTTGTGACAACCCTCCCCCTAACAAAGAAGAGTAAAACACTATGCTGTAACAATACATTAAAGTTAGTGGCTAAGCGCTGTCTCTGCCTGAGCTGACGGCCTGCTGTGCATCTGCCCCACAAGGCCCTGAACCATAGAAAGTCCTTTGTGTTGGTAATGACCTGTGCTCCTTAGGTGGACCTCAGTAGAATGCTGTATTCTCAATGAGACTCTGCTCCTGGCTCTTCCTCTCTGCATCTCAAAGACTTTCTCCCCCAGATACTGATAGAGATAGCACCTTCCCTGACATGTCAGACTGATGGATGTGTCAAGCACAAAAAGTGGCCTTAGTCCATTCATCAAAGATACTGTTTAAAATGAAAAGTGACAAAATGGTGAAGCTCAAGATGGTATTTTCACACTGAGAATTTGCATTCTCACAACATAAACACATGTGAGAAGTTTGGTACAGTTCTGGTCCTTAACAAAACAAAACAGCCATAGACTTGATGTAAATAGCTGTAAAAGTGAATCACAAAAAAATCTTCTACAGAACGAGCCGAATCTTTTGAACGGAGGGAACCGGATCTCATTTTTGAAAAGAGACAAATATTTTTCTTTCTAGTTTTTATACATTTTTACACTGACTAATGCTGAACCGAGACAAGAATCAGTCCAGAAGCAGAGCAGGTGATACAAGTGAGAGACTTGAGCACAAAAAACATATTTGACATCATAATAACAGTTAGGCTTTTAATTATTATTATTCTCAAGCAACATTTCACTTACATTATTCATAGTCTGAAAGGGTAACACACTCCCACTCTCAGTTTGAACCATTTTAAACGCATCTTATCCTGTGACTTCTCTGTGATGAGTTTGTTAATAAAATTAGTTCTTACATTGGCTCCTGTCATATAAATAAATATAAAAAGTACGAACGGCTCTTGAACGAATTTATACGAAAAAGACACAAAAAAATGTGGATCCTATAAAAGAGCCAAAAGTCCCATCATTATATAGAGCCTTCAGCCAATATTCAAATGTCCTGACTTCTCTAAAGGGTGAGTATTTTTTTTTAAACAGAACTAAACATCCGATCTATTCATTTTATTTTTATTTCCTTTATACAGCAGACTGGCTTGCTGTTTTTCCACTTGGTCGGGGTCTTCTGTTTTCCACTAACAGTAGTATGATGCTAATAAAACTTTTCTTTCTTTGAACTGTCAGAAGGCCATAATAAAACACACTTGTAAGTAGTCTTTTGGGTCGATAAAGAAGGACTGATAAACGGAGCGTCAGCAAAAATATATGCAAACTTGCACCTAGAAACTCTTTGATCCAGATGTGATGCAGTTATATTTTTTCCCCAAAACCACTTAAGTGCATATGGAAAGTTAGACTATTAATTTTACTAAAACACAATTATATTTAAGATTTTGCTATAAAACGTACCTAGATTAGCATAACTGTCACCTAGCAACCGTACTGTAAACGAGGGCCAAAGCTTTTCTACTTTACACAATGGTCATTATTTGACAACTAAAATCATATGATGGCACCTTTAGTTTGGTAAATGTTTGTTTCAGCTGTTGTGTTCCTGGTGTATAACTGTCTCTGTATTTTGGATAGAATTTTGTGTACTGGTCACTTATGTAGAAGGATTACTTTGTAGAACGCAAAGCTACTTCCTTTTTTTTTTCAACCTTTCTTCACAAACAGACTGATGTAAAACTATGATCAATATTAACCACAGGTACTATCCCACCAAACTGAGTCATACAAAACATGAAAACCCTTCAGGTGCACTTTAAGCTCTCTAATGCAGATTTCACAACCACGTTCGTTTAATGCTACTGTCTCATTCCTTCCTTTCTCCGAGCCGACATTTTGGGGCCGTGCGCTGGAGACAGAGATAATAGAGAAGAGGGACCTTTTCTGTGTTTGTGAAACTGTGTGGGGCCCAGAAATGAGGCCCAGTTTCGCCCTTTTGATCTGCTTTGTTTGAGCTAAATTGTCAAGACAGTCGGTTAGTGCAAATTTTTCATCAGCCGTACTTATACTACGGCACGAACAGTACAAGGCTACTCATTTAAAGGCATGTTGTGTAACTTTTCTGGTAGGCGGTCTGCCACTTTGCCCCCATGGAGATGCCTTGAATGTTTTACTTTATGACATTGAAAATACAACACTGTGTAAGTAGAATGAAAATATAGGGCTAGATAAAAAAAAAATAAAATAAAAAATTGGCAATATCTGTCTATTTATCTGTCTATCTATTTTATGTAGAAATGATGTTTACGGCATTTGACAAAGCAAGGTTGAATACAAAATCATGATCAATCAACATCAGAAAATGAAAAAATAAATCTGTAAAATTTGGTTCTCATATCAGCCTGCCCTATTTGATTATATCTACAATGTTCTACTTATTAAATACATAAATTACAACTGCATGAGTCAGAGGTGTGACTGAGCGCTCACGCCTCAATTGCCACATTCACCTTTGTGCGTTGTAAAGAACATATTTCCTTCTTGATGAATATGTGTGACTCTCCCAATTTACACAACACACGCGTAGTATAACAAAGTAGCGTATAGTAATGAAATTTAAACCCACACAAAATAATACGCAGGATCAGTTGTGGTCTTGTGTAATAAGTGTGTTCCGTGAATCTGTGCCAGTTCAGTCACCTGAGCGACCGGAGTGGAACAGGAAGTGATTTGTGCAATGTTGGATTATGTCATGTGAAGTCATAGTTGCCCAAGTCCAACTGCTGTTATCAGTAAAATGCTAAGGGAACAATGCCACTGTACTACTGACACTCACATGATGGGAAGTGATCACAGCCAAAGAAATTCACAACAAAACCATATAACCAAAACTAAATCAATTATTGGAGCAGTTAAAGCGTTTTTTGTCAATATGGAGGAAGTCACATGTAATGCTATGGGCTCACTGAAAATCTTTAAGAAGACATGGGATCAATTTGTACTTTTATTGAGACTGTACAAGGGTTGTCAAAATGATCAAAAATCAGATACTATGATGGAACGATGGAACCTACCTGGACGACTGAGGGATTACACAGATATAAGGCCACATGGGAATAGAAAAGAAAGTACTATTAGTATTATTTAATGCTGAAAATCACATTCTATTGTCTTTTTTTAATTTTCATCATTGTATTGGAATCTGTATTGACTGAACAGTATCCCTCAGTCCCAGAATAATTTGCTAGAAATTGATAGAGTAGTAGAGTTTTTGTTATTCTTTGACCCACGTTTTAAATATCTCAATTTTATTAAGCTCATTGTCTTTTTACAAATATCTTGCCCTACTAATGCTGGTACCTCTGTGAAATGTTACTACTTTGAAGTGCGATATATTTCTGAAGTAAACATAGACGATAATCAATAATACTGAAACCAAACCATAAACCATAATTATCCCCTAAAAGTATTTTAAATGTACAATACTGTTAAAAATATGAACTGCAATAAATAAATAACATAAATCAAGACTTCAGAAGTTAGTTTGTCTCTATAAAGAGTCATAGAAGTTCATATTTCAACTTTCTACAGCTCAAATCTCATCATAGAACAGAAAAATTACCCAAATTTCCTACTAGTACAAAGAAAAAGTCCCCATGATAACTACTGACCCCCATAAAGTATTGTTCCGTCTGTCATGTATGGAACAATAAGTTGGTATATTATTTTTCGTGACAGGCGTAGTTACTATATAAAGTTCAAGCGGGGTCTAGGGGTTCACGGTGGTAGAATGAACACAGGTGTCAGACACGGATGATTCAAACCCGACTCTGTTCAGTTGAAATACAAAACTATAGTGATTAAGAATGAAAGAGAGTGAGTAGTAAAACCTAGGCCCCACTCAGGAAGGAAACTGACGGTTAAAGGTTGTAAAGAGGGAAACTTCCTCTTGAGAGAGAAGTCAGTGAGTCATTATGAAACCTGTCGATAACCAATGATCTGTCCCTTCTGTGGCTCAGTGAGCTGTGAATGTAAAAAGCAGCTTATGACAACTATGGCCCAGGCTCACACGCACGGGACAGAGGTGAGCAAAACCAAAAACAAATCACTCATGTAACTGTTTTATAACTGCATTAATAAAGTACACAACTGTGATACTTAAATGTGAGAATGCATGTGTAAAAGTCTATAACTACAAATGAAATGTGTAGCAGTTTATTTTCCCAGGGGTGTTTAGGGCAGTTTCCAGCAGCACCTACGTCACAGTTACATGTCCAACCCATCCTGCAGCATCATAAAGGGGTGGTACCACTTTTTTTTTTTCTTTTTTTCCGAGTAATAAAGTAAAAATGTACACATGTATTGTAAAAGCAGCTCTTGAGGTCATAATAAAACCTCAATGTGTTGTTGGGTAACAGGTTCATAATAATAATAATAATAATATTTATATGTGAGTTATTTTGTTATTGTTTGATTTATGCAGCGGTGGAAAAAGTACCAAATTTTTATTACTTAAGTAAAAGTACAGATACCAGAGCAAAAAAAAAAAAAAAAAAAAAAAAAAGTATCACATGAAAAAAACAACTTAAGTAAAAGTATTAAAGTACCTGTTTAAAAATGTATTTAAAGAGTAAAAAGTAAAAGTATTTTGCATAGTTTGAGGTCTTATAAGGCTTCAAATGTATTGATTTTGATAAAGATTTGTGCTGACCTTTGTTCAACAGAAACAATTTTTTTTTTTCCTAGCTGTTTTTATTTGTATATTTATGTTTGCTCAAACTATGAACGTGTTAAAAATAAACCCCTCAGCCTTTTCAGTAAGTCTCAGACAATAAAAAAAAAAAAAAACACTTTTACTTTTCAGTCCAGTTCAAAAATATAGTGGAGTAGAAAGTACAGATACTGCTCTCAAACGTAGTGAAGTAAAAGTAAAAAGTATCCACTGCAAAATGTGCTTAAGTAAAGTACAGGTAGCTACAATTTTTACTTAGGTACAGTACTTTACTACTTTTACTTCATTACATTCCACCACTGGATTTATGTACATGTACTGCTGTGAGTTTGTTTGTGGTTTTCCTATTTGTTAAACAGATACAATAATTGATTTACAGTAAATGTATTTAGAGAGGTACAGTACCAGTTACGCAATACGGAATGTGTATTTGATCACGTGAATTTATAGTGTCCTGGAATGTTGCTGTTATTTCAATAGTAAAATAATCAAATGTATATATTTAGAGCCTGAGATCTGTGCAACATCTCTAAGGAACAACCCTCGACCCTCGACTCAGAGCAGTTTGTGATTTTCCGATTTGTTAAACAGAGTAAACCTTCTGAACCTGGACTAAGCCTCTGTCGTTTCTACCACAACACCCAAAACACAACACAGAGTGATATCAAAAGGGGAGGACCGGTTACATTTACATCTAGTTCTAAAGCTTTTTAAAATTGTTTTATCATCATCTGGTGTGCTGTTAGCATGCTAGTTATTGTTAGCATTACAGTGATGGCAAAACTCCACTCTGGTCTCACTGTAGTGAATACTTAGTATGCTAAGAATTAATTAAAAAAGTGAAGAATAACTTTTGAACTAGTTTTCTTTATTTATGAGATGGTAAAAATCAGGTACAATCCTTTAAAATAATTGTAAGTGTCAGTTAGTGCATTGTGTACTTCTCTCCATCAATACAATTTATAGATATCTCTTCACTGGAATAAAAAATAAAAGCTCAAAGAGAAAGGCTTAATTTTCTTAAAAATATGTTGATGAAAGAAAGACAATAACAAAACAATTAAAAACCCTACACACTGTCTGTTTTTGGTCTTGAGAGGAAAAACGATTGGCTGGAGTCTGGAGAGTTCATGTTGTCCTGTGTAAGAGCCAGAACATGTCCATGCCCATAGACGCACTGTGGAAAAATCCATCCCATTAATCACCTTCCTGAGCTATTACCTCCGCCTGAAGACGCTAAAGAAACCCTGAGACAAAACACTGAAAAACAAACCAATATAAGAACATATCTGCATCTTTTTTACGCACATTTGATTAGTTCATATTCAATTTTCTGTTATGATTTCAGATGGAGGGCGGGGGTGTAGGGAGCTTGCTAACTAACAGACGATCGACACATGTTGAACCTTTTGCAATTTTACTGGCAGTACTGGTGGTGCTGACAACAATAAAAATTGAAATGTTTTTTGGAGTATGAAGATGATATTCAAACATTATTATGTCAATCCAATAGAGAAGTGTTAAAATACGTCTTTGAATGTAGCCTATAAATTGAAGTTTAAGTATCAGACAAATGTGAAAAATGAACATAAAATTCACCAAGAAATATCACCGTATACCCTTATTTAGAAGTTTACAGCAAGTTTTACCATTTTAATTTTAAATCAGCTCTTTTTGCAGCACTTTCAATTATAAACAGGATTCTCAATATTGAAATTTGGCAGATTTTCAAAACAACATTCAGAGCATTATCTATTTTACTATCTACAATAGTGAAAAAAATCACTTAATATTTCCATAATGGAAATTAAGTGACTGTAAAGACATTGAACTGTGTACAGGGCCCGACCATACAGAAACAAATAACCAGGAACCAGGTCCCCACTGTGAGACTAATAAAGGCATATCTTATCTTATCTTAACACTTACACTCTACATTTTTACAGTTAATACGGTTATATTCCACAAGCTCAATATTAAACTATTTTCTCTTTAGGATGTTACAGGAACCTATACTCAGAATTGAAGTTAAACAAACACTAACCCTGACTGTGCCCGTAGACCCATGTCCACATATACTCCCTGTGTTACTCACCCCACATCAGGCCATCGTCTCTGGGTCTGCTGCAGATGACCACGACTTACTGTAAAAAAGGAGGATTGTATTCAGTGACTGGTGCATGAGGTCAGGCAGAGCAGTGAAAACAGTTTGATCAGAAATTCCCTACCTCCTACAAACACACCCTACACTCAATGTACAAAACCATAACCTTTAGTGCTGGCAGACAGTTTAAGGCATATAAGAAGCTAAGTTTAAACTACTTGAATACAGACTCTTTTTGTATTTACAGAAGTGATCATGTCTATATCTAATGATCCTATTAAACTTATCAAGATGTTTCAGACTGGTTACAGTAGGTTTTAGATTTTTATTTCAATCTAATTTATTTGACAGTAGGACTAGAAAACTGTTTTATCCCACTGGCAGATTTTCTTTATTACTTCAAGTTAAAATAAGAAACCCTAAAACAAGAAAAAGCCACAAAATACGTTAAAGGTGTATTATGTAACTTGTGGTGAATGGGTCTGCCCCACTTGTCTCCATTGCCTGGAATGTTCCAAGGTATTACATTAAACTTATCTCTCATGCAGTTCCTGGCATTCAGTTGTTGTTACCTTAAAAACATGCATTCTCACTGTGTGCCTCTCCACAGATCTGAGCTGTAACTTGGCCAGGTGGTGTAACCTGTTGTCTCCATTGAGATAGATAGATGCCATACAGTGTAACAAACCAAGAAAATACAATTAAACTTGAAAAAAATCAAATTAAACACTTTAAACATATAGGATGTAACCCAATGTGCTTTACATAAATAATACAACATTCACTCTCAACACACATGTTATAACATCTTCATAAAGACAGACCCTGTATCAAAAAAGTTACATAGTGCAACTTGAAATGATGCAGATCATGAAATACAGATTTTGAATTGAAGTTATTTTAACCAATGCTAGATTATGAGTTTCTTTTTACAGTGTTCCATGAATGACGTTGAATTAAAGTCTTCGTCCCGTGACACATCAGCAACAACAATGTGCAGCTATGTCAGCAAATCCACATGGTTTTGTCAGAACAGGCTTTTGTGGGAAAAAGGGAGATGGAATCAAAGGAGATGTGTCACTGCTACAGAGGGGCCCAGCTGCTCAGGGGGTCCGGTGCCTGTCCGCTCTGGTTCCTGCTTAGTCACCAAGAGACTCAAGTCCAGGCCAGTGTCCTTCTGAACGGTAGGTACACGCAGCTACTTCTCCAAACATCACTCAACAACACAAAGCTGAGATACTAAACTGCTAATCTGTTGATGTTTTTCATATTCTATAATGTGATGCTGTTTTAATCCCAGATGGCAGCAGGAGCCAGTTTTTCCTATTAATAACATTGTGCTTTGTCATGAAATATCCAAAAGGTAAATTCACAAAGGTTTAACCTGTTGATTTCTATCTCTGACTATACCCAAGAACTCACTGTATTAAAACAAAAAACTGCATTTTAGCTATTTTAACTTTAGCTGCCATCATTCAGTAGAAGCTTGTTATCTCTGTTGTCCATATAATGCACGCATAGCCATAATCACTTACTGCACATAGTTTTGTAGTAGTAAAATTCTGTATTTTATATACAATTGTATATTATTATTTTTATTCTACTGTCCATGGGTTTCAGCTTCTTGTTAAATGCAACATTGAGAACTTTTTCCCCATTCATGAGATACAATATGTAGTTTTCATTGTTAATTGCCATAGCAACGGTGCCAATCTTTCATCATTCTGAAACCCATGGATACACAAATTCTATTTAATGTATATCTTGTTATTCGTTTATTTTTTCCTATTGTAACAAGATTTGTGCTGCTGTACTTGTACTTTCTGTTTCAACACTGCAATTTCACCAGTGTGAGCCAAATAAAGGTTCGCTTAAGACTTCACTTCATTATTTTGTTTTTTAACACTTTTTCTGCTCAATTACTAAAAGCTACAGAGCTCAGGATGAACGTGAAAAACTTAGTTACTGACAGCTGCGACAAGCAACAAGCTACAAGCAAAATAACAAAGTAAACAAAAGAGCTGCTCCCGACAGGCAGTGGTGAAACATAACAAAGCCAAAGTAGTAATAGTAGTACTACATTTGAGAGCATGTGTAACTTTCTACTCCATTACATTTTTGAACAAAAAGGCTGAGGATTTATTTTCAACAAATTCGTAGCATTGTAAAATCGGCACTGGTTTAACACAATCCCAGACTCTATTCCAGCTGGACTAATAAAGTTTCAAAACTGTGTAACCTTCTTTAAAAAATTCAGGCACCAAATGTGTTTTCATGGGTCACGAGACACTCACAAAAGCCTGTATACAACTGCGTATCAATATTAGTGATTCCATAGTTACCCATACAGTAAGTGTAATGGCAAGTGACAGGGCAGAGAGCAGTAACAAAGGCGAATTCTTTCAAAGTTTATGTAACACGTCAACTAGGTCATACTGTTGTCTTTCAAAATTAAAATGCTGCACTTACAGATTAAGGTCACAGAAACCCAAGTGTGTCAAGTGTGAAGTGCATATGACAGCTTTTTATGTATAGTACTTATTTTTGGTGGGGTAGTACCTGTGGTAAATATTTATCATAGTTTTATATCAGTTAAGGGGGAGTTTGTAGAAAAAAATTTAAAGAAAGTACAGAAATACAGGAAGTAACAGTAAGTTCGAAAATTAAATACCTCTGCCTAATCCATCCAAAATGAAGGAACAATTTAAGTACCAGGAAGGCATTTTAAGCTTTCATTTAACAAAATAAAGTTCTAACCATAACCATTGTGCAATTTAGACAGGTTTTGGCCTTGTTAACGTCATGGTTGCTAGGTAACAATGATGGAATGATCTGCAGCCCGTGTCCAACCAGGAAGTAAAATTATAAACATGACAAAAATGAAAATCTAGGCAAGATTTTTTGGTTAAATCTCGTCTAACTTGTCATATTGCACAAGTATTAATAAAATGCATTTCTGTAAGTAACAAAAGTAGATTCTCCTGAGAAAATGCGCTGACTGTGTGTGTGCTGGGAACTGGTGGTGACACAGTCTTGACTCATTTGGGATTTAGTGATATTGATGATAAGAGCAACAGACACTCAACAGACAACGTCTATCTTCACCGCCCTCCCAGAATAAACTAATGAGAGGAACATTTTAGTTTAGACTGGTAATTGCCAGTGGTTATTCAGCTATTAGTTCGTATGTATATAACACACATAAAGATTATAGGGTATACAAAGTCATCAGTACCACTTAATAATAATTACGCCTTAATTAGCCTTATTAAAGCATGAACAAATACTACTACTACTGCTACACCTACTGCTACTACTTCTACTACTCCTACTGCTACTACTTCTACTACAGCTACTGCTACTACTTCTTTTACAACTACTGGTACAGCTACTATTTCTACAGGTACTACTAAAGGTACTACTACAGTTACTGCCGCTACAACTATTACAACTACAGCTACAACTGCTACTGCTACAACAGCTACTACTACTACTACTACTTTTACAACTGCTGGTACAGGTACTACTACTACAGCAACTATTTCTACAGGTACTACTACAGCTACTGTTACTACAGCTACTATAACTACTACTACAGCTACTACTACAACAGCTACTACTACTATTACTTTATAAATATAAAAAAAAAGACATAATGAAGAACTGATTTTGCAGTTACTTTTAGCTATTAGTTAGCCATTAGTACATGGTCCCTAAACCGAAAGTGTGACCTTCTAAGTAATTTTCAAACTGAGTAACTGTAATACTAAGAAAACTGCTGGTACACTGTGCATTGCAGTGTAACTTCAGGGCACATTTCATTTTATTTTCGTTTCAGATTCAAGAACAGAAGAAGTCACTATACATGTATCCAGTACACTTAATGCACATTTCACATTTTTTTTTCTTATTTAAGCTCAAAAAGGAGTGGGAAGAAGAAAACATATTAAATCCCACCCATCTTCCATTAGAAGATAAGTTGAATGCTTTGTTTAAGCTTTGTTTAAGCATTCTGACCTATCAAAGCCCGCTTCTACTGTCACACCTCCAATGTCTTTGTCCTTAGTTATATTCAAATGTCCCAAGAGGCTCAACATGGATTTCCATGACATCATTATCATCCTCCAGTGACCTGCAGCCGTACAGCCATTCAACAGTGTACAAAGCAGACCGGCATAAAAGCACTTTTCCTCAGAGACTGAACACACCTGAAACAAGGTACAGAGCCAGGTCCAAAACAGCAGCTGCACAAGCTTCATAAACTGCTCAATATATTCCCTACAGGTCCCATCATGTGACTCCAACTTAGTTTTGTCATGATACTAAAAATTTCAGACTTGATATTGATATAAAGGAATGGGTTCAATACTCAATTCCATTTTCAAAACAATTTTTTTTTAGTAATAGACTGGCAATTTCAACACAAAATAATAGGACTTAGGTAATTTTAAAGCTCTTCACAAACTATTCAGGAAAGGTCAAATTTTGTCCTGTTAATGTGACGTTATACATTGAGTATCTAGTTTCTATACTAATTTTAATATCCCTGAAGTTTAAAATTGAGCTGGAGAACAGGTCAGAATTCTACGCTGTGGTAACTGTCAGATTACATATTTGTTGACATGGTTTATGGTTAATATCTCTGTAATTACTGGGGGCTATCCACATGAAACAGAACTGGCACAAACGTCTACGTCATCCAAACAAAAGTGAATTTTTTTTTTTTCACAATAGCTCCAGAAAATTGTGCCATTATTAAACTCCAAATATGTGATTGTTGTGAGTTGAAAGGACTTAAAAAGAACACCAATCCCTAACAAATACTGATGTAAATGTGGGTATTTCAGTGAATCTCCCGTAGAGATATTTAGGCCCCTGCCCTCCATCTGAAACTATGACATCATCAATCTCTAGGACAGAATGCAACGTATTAAAACAGGACATACGCTGGAGAGCTGGGTGAAAGGGGGGGACGCACCTCACAGGGGGCCCATGGGTGTAATCTGCTCCTGTGCGTGTGTGTGGTAATACCCCTCCTCCTTTGCTCCCCTATCTGCCCCCTTTCTCTTCCTCTTCACCACCCACAGACAATTTCAGTTTTACTTAAGTTCACCTCCGCTCGCCTCTTTTGTCACTAAAAAGATACGAACTGGAAAAAATGTTTTAACTGCTCCCGGTTTCACATTTTTGTTTTAAATTAACAAAGTAATAAATTCCAATGTTCATTCAGAATTATGGGGCCAATCTCTGCAATCTGCAATTTTTCCTACAACAAAGAAACTAACTGGAAGCATGTTCTAACTCCTTCTCCTGGTATCGCATTTTTGGACAGTAATTTGAACTGTAAATGAAACTGACGAAGCGACAAATTCTTAAACGGCAAACTTTTACTTGTTTTACTAAAGATTTTCACTACAGTTTTTCTCACAGTGATGAAACCAAATAGTAACACATTTTAATATCTGTCCTGGTATCACCTTTTCACATATTCCTCAATGCAAACTTTCATTCAGTTTTTATAGAGATTAAAAGGATAGTATAACTTCTGTGCTTCATAATAACTATATTCACTTCAAATTTGCCTGTTTCTTGTTCTTATCCCCTTACTGTACTTGACAGTAGAAGTGCACTGTAACTCCGGTAGACACAAAATGGTTGACTCCCCCTCTTCTTTGGCAGCACAAAATGGCCTCCCTAATCCCATCTGGGAACAGTGAGAGCAGGGATGCATGTACAGAGCACCAGTCACTCCTGAAACTGCCCGGCTCAATGGACGATGTAATAGTAAATCTGCACATGCCCAGTTTAAACCAAGACTCAGTTTAAACTATTACAGAAATCAAATGTTAACTTTTAAACACAAATCCTGATCCTGGAAGAGGTGTTTCCTTTGTACAAAAACAACTCTTATAAATCTATTGCAACTATAAGGGCATTTTGAAGTGTTTTTAATATATCTATCAGCTCACACATGTGCTTTTTGAAGACTTATTTTGCTAAAAAAAATTCAAATCACAACTTGTAGAGTAGAAAAGGCTTGCATATGAATTCTAACAAAAGTATCCAGTCAGCACATTCAAATATTAGCCACACACACACACAAAATAAGGGGCTGATAAAATAGACAGATACTTAATGATAAAATTGCATTAACTAGTAACATTTGAATATTGGTAGAATTTTAATTTAAATTTTTAAGTATTTAAGTCTTTGGACCAAATGTGTGTGAATGATTTTGAAGTTTGTTAGTTTATTTTGTATTTTTAAACATGCTTTATTTAAACTATGCTATATTTTATCTATATTTAAGCATTTATTTTAGTGTAAGTTTTAAATGTACTTACATAGAGACAGCTCAAAAACTTCAAATCCTTTGTTTCTTTTTTCTTTCCTTCATAGTCAAATCTAAGCCACCCCTGCAAAAGAAGACACACATTATGAGTCTCACTTTTAGTCATAATTATGAAGTCATATTTAATTAGTTCATATGGAGTTACACAGCAGGCATTAATCACACTGAAGCTATTGTTCAAATACGCATTCTAGCCCAGATTAAAAACAGAAATATTTATAGTTTTTCCACTTTGATCAAATCATAATTTTAATCAACAAATAAGATGGTAAATGGGATGAGAAAAATCATTTGAATAGCAAAATGTAGTTTTGTTTGCCAACCACTTTCCCAAGAATGTCCCCTAAAGAAGCATCGTGAGGGTGCCAAAAATATATGCCAAAAATATAAACCAGCTAAAAAAAATCTATTTTAATGTTTTGATTTCAATTAATCTGATTTTGAATTCTCTTGCAAATTTCAGGATCAGATCTCCAGTCAGGCCTTGGTTTTGGTCATCTCAGACTCTCAACATTTTCAGTTATTTACACAATTAAATACAGTGTTAATTATGATCATTTATGACCAGAAAGTAAAATTACTCTGTTCTGAAACGAAAAATAGTGTTTTTATGATTTGTTCATTCTCCAACAGTTTGTAATAAAATGTTAAAGAGTTGTTGCAACAGGCTTTTCTGTGCTGTGCGTGACTCGGCAAAAGCATTTCACAATTTTTACAAAAGTTACAAATTGAAATAATTAATCAGATGTGTAACTTCTCCTTGTATGGCACAATAGTACAAATTATAATAATCTTAAAATACATGCATTCATTAGCATTTATTACACACTTTCTTCTCAATCATTTCTAAGTGGTAAAAAGCATGTGTCAAATTTTGTACTGAAGAAAAGGAACAAGAACAATATTTCATCCAACTAACTGATTAAAATGCACAAAATAAAAAGTCTCTTCAACACAAATATGAATATTACCAAAATCTAAATTACTATAACACCCTTATTATAACATGAGCTTTATTTGGAGCATTTATTCAAGCTAAAAGTGTTGAGTATGTACTAACATCTTCACATTTTGCCAATTAACATTTTTTTTTCAGTGAGAGAACATTTTAAAAATCTTATAATTTATATATAATTCTTTTGTTTCCAATTGTGAACCACCTTCTAAACAACCTTAACCCGCCACCAGTGCTGTACTAAATTCAAACAATTAATTAAACATGTACAGTATATATATTTTTTTATTTTTGGACAGCATAAGGCCACTGTATTATGAAGCATTTGTGGGAGTTACATTATAATGGTTGTTTTAGCGGGAAAGCAGAGAAGAATTCAGGTAATTCATGAGTCACAGATCATTACTGTTTTGTCTGGTCTGACCCCAACTCTCTGGACAGAAAAACCAAGTCCCTTTACACACAAATGTGCTGTTTATCCCAATACTGGAAAGCCCAGACCTAATCACTTTGGACTGTATCATTATACTGTTCTGGGAACATACTGGGAAACAAGGATTTTTCATTTTTAAAGACATGAAACAATTTATATTTCAACAAAGATGGACACAACATGCTGATGCTTAATGCTTCATACATTCATTTCAGATTTATTTTAGCTAAACAATTAAATGTTTTCAGTGAGCAAATTATTTATAGAATTGGGCCTCACATTAGAGATGAAGCTGTAAATTTACTTTCATTTGTATTTTTATTCTCTTTGCACAATACAATTCATTACCTTTCAAAAGATTAACTTCAAAATAAACGCAGCTCAAGTGCAAATGAACCATTTTATTCAAGACTATGTTTTAGAACTATTCAAATTTAAATTCTGGTCAGCAAATATTTTTATAGATCAGAGATATATGTGTTATATGTTGAGTCTGCATTTGTCAAAGCTACAATCACATTTACTGATTGAAAATGAAATATTACAAATACATTTATTCCATATTTTTCACACTGAACCCGGAGCATAATCCTTTTGTTTTTTGTGTTCTAAACTGTAGTCTTTCATTTAATTTAATTTACCAAACACATATTTGGTCTTTTTTTTTTTTTCTCTTTTATGTTTTTATTCTTCACATGTAAAGGATACATTTTCGGAGTGAAAATGGAACAATATAAAATCTACAAGAGAAACGATATTTTGTTAGTACATTTATTTAACATCAAGTAAAATTGCCTTGTGGATCCAAAGTCAGGCCTTTTGAGCCCGAACACCGGAGCTGTGGAGGGGAGGGGTGAGACTCGATCTGACCAAATATGGACAACAGAACCAGTACAGTGCTCAGGACATTCTTCACGATGCTGCCCAGCGGCCAGGAAATCTGAGAGACATGGGAGGCGTCCTAATAAGGTCATGGTAGGGGGAGCAAATGGACCACAAATCTCATTGGTTCTCAATTTGAATTTGTGCCTGTTCTATAAACCAATCAGGAGACACTTCTCATCTAGTAAGTCTGAGCTTTAATTGGCCATTGATAGCATGCACGTGCACAGATGTGAGGGGCTGCATGTGCTCTGCTGGTGGGACAGAGCAGGGGAAGGAATGTGTATGGTTAGTTTACAGCTGAACCACTGAGGGCTGTCTGGGAACAGACACCTGATGAAGCCAACGCCACAAAAACCAGAGAGTCTGAGGCAGATGTGCAGCACGGTGTAGCTCAGATGAGGCGGAACATTAGCGCCGCTCAAATCAGCGCTGTTAAACAAAGGGTCCGAAGGAGGTGAGGGGGCTGTCCTGTATGTATGTGAGAGTGTGAGTGTGTGTGTGTGTGTGTGTGTGTGTGTGTGTGTGTGTGTGTGTGTGTGTGTGTGTGTGTGTGTGTGTATGAGTGAACTAGTGACTGTGATTTACGCCCTTGAACTACACTCTCCCTTTTTGTGTCTTTGGATCAGAGAAGATGACTGGGGTTCAGACATCCAGACTCTGTTGTTGGCGGCTTATGGAAAATCACCATCTCTGCCGGGCACGTCGCCAGGGCTGCCTGCTGCTCCCCCCCACACCCTCCCCACTACCGGCCTGTGGGGCTGGGCTAAGAGCAATTACATTTGGGAAGATCTTGTCAAGGCTGCAGCGTCATTAAAGCTAAGAAGTCTATGGTAATGGGTTTGGCACAACTGGTTTACTCAGCAGTCTGCACTTCAACCACATGAAATGACCTCAGTGGGAACAGTGCTTCCATTTGATCGCAGGTGACGGAAACGCTCACATGATCAGCCACTCTATATGTGGAGGAAAAGTGTACGGGCTCCATGGTAAAAGTATAAAGGACTCATGCTTTCGGTTCTTATATTTCACAATTTGAGAGGAAAATGGGGGAAATGTATTTAGACATACTTTTGCTACTGTTTCGTGTAGAGTAGACCATTACACACATCCTACTGTAATTACTCTGCTGCTAGTAAAAACAAAACTTAATGCGGTGTAAAAACAGATGTGTAGTACATTGTTTTTAATTAAACCAACAAATTATATTTTTTATTTTATTTGACAAATGTATTTTTCCAAAGATTTAGATAGTGTCCTGGGGTACAGAGTTCAAACAGACAAAACATGTGCAGAACAACAAGGCACTCTGCTACATGTGGAAAATTCAAGTGTCAGACAAGGAAAAATCTATGCATAGCCTACACACCAGTCAACACCCACGCACTTTTTTTCTCTCTCTCTCTCCTCTCCCTCCCTCCCTCCTTCCTCACTCTCTCTCTCCCTCTTTCTCTCCGCCTCTCTCTCGCTCGCTCGCTGCCTTCTCTTTTTTTCTCAATGAAACTCTTTCACACAGACGACACACATCTCCGGAGTAGCAGTGTGCCCCCGACTCGAAGACGGTTAAAGTTCATCTCATTAACTCCTGACAAGCCCCCGCCCTCCTCACACGCACAGGAAGCTGAGCGATTAGGACGCAACCGGAGCTACGGTCCCCTTTCAAGACAAGGGGCAAAAAGACACAGATACAGACACATCCTCATCCACATTGAGAGTGGATGCACGCACACTCAAAACGCACTCCGGAGTCCACGTTGACAAATTCTTTAACAAGCTGCGGTTAAAGGGAAGCTGGTTTCACTCTGACTCACCCCCCTCCTTTCAAACAGTTTACTGGAAATAAAGAGGGAGGAGAAAGGAGGGGGCATTTTCAGAGAAGTCACGTGACTGCGCCAGGCAAACCACAGCACAGAGAAGCTTTGAGTGCAGTAGGCCAGGGGGAAGGCAGCATACGCCCAGCGCAGATGTCCCTGATTTGAGTTACAGGAGATACGATCCTGGGAGTTGGCAATCATGAATTCACAGCCTGTTAACCCCTTCCGCGCCAGATGATAAAAGACAAGTGAGGAAGTGGATCTATCAAATTACAGGAAATGCCAGGCTTGATCTATGTAGCATCACCCCAGAAAGCCTCTAGCCTCAAGAGGTTGGCTCAGGGAGTTGGAAAAAGTTAATGTACAGGACACCAGCGTCTGGGCCATAAAGGAAGGCATGACTTCATCATTCTTGAAATAGCCCTTATGAATGAATGGAGAGTAAAAAAGTAGGCTTTGTTTCGACGCATCACATGGCAGGAAGTTGGCACATGTAAGATAGAGAAATAAACCAATTAGGCTACAATGAATAAAGTAAGTGTCCATTTCAAAATTTACATGGTGGAGTTTGCTGTGTTATATAAAAAAATTCACTTAATTTAACTAACCAACATGAACTAGTAACATTTCTAAGTTCAAGGTTCAAGGTAACTTTATTTAACAGGTAATTTCTGATTGAGTGAGTCATTCATTCATATAAAACACACATCTGCATCTGAAAAAAATCACAATAGCGCACAGTGCAGGCTAATCCAGAACTAATCCAGAACTAATCCAGGTTAAACTCTTTTAGTCTTAATTACAACGCGCGCCACAAGCTGATAGAAATCCACAATGGTGCTGGCTCTGATTCCAAAGGTTTTCGTAAAAGCACAGGATGCTGGAGAGTCTCTTCAGGCAAAACAGGGAAGCCTCAGAACATCCAAATGATGGTAAAGCCCTGGCCAGATGAAAATGTTTCCGTGTGCGACTGATGAAAACAACCTGTCTCCAGATGCTGTCCAATCAGACCCACACATAATTCACATGCACACAGGAGAGCGATGCACAGGTCCAACAGTTATGCAGAATAAGAAATATGACTAACAATAAAACAGCAATGTACAGAGACACACGGGGCTATCAGGTCTCCTCCATGCACTGCTAAAGGGATGCTCCTCTTATAAAAGCGGTAGTTCACAAAGAAAGCCTGGTCCGCCGAATGAGGATGAGGATGAGCAAATGTGTTTCTTCATCACAGCTGCTCGTCTTCCTGTTGTGCATTGGTGATTTCTCAGAGTTTCGGTGGGAAGAGCCACTGTATCAGCTACAGCAGCACAGATGATGTAAGCGGTCCACTCTTATTTGTGGTCTCAACACAATAGCTGCTTCTGGTGCAGACCAAACCAGACGTCTGCAGCTTAAGTCATCCTTGACCACTGACCAAAGAAACCTACACTCTGATTTTGCTTAGGATAACCTTAATTGAAGTTCTGTTTTTGTTGGCAATAAATGTGTCAATTATCAATGAGAATTTTGGCACAATACAAATGCGTGGGTGTAATGGTTTATTATAAAACTATGATCTTATCTGTACCAGAGACGCAAGAATTCCTACAGTCTCATCAAGATATACTGTAGGTGTGACATCTGTGAAATCTGTTCATTGTACCGAAAGATAACTTGTAAACCCATACGAATACTGCAATGTTCACACAAAATTTTAGGACTTCTTATCTTAGATTTCCAATTTTTTTCAACAAATTCTGATTTAAAATTCTTTAATTATATGCAAATTAATGAAATCTTAGTCTTGTATAACTTGAATGACATCAGCCTGAAATATCTGGTATAAATTACTAATTTATAGTTAATTCATGGCAAAAAGTAAAACTGCAATATAAAAAGTAGATTGTGAATTTCTTCATAATATGATCATCATGGGCAGTGATCTGAAAGTACTTGACCTGTCTGCTGCTCTGAGCCGGAGCTCGAGAGAGTGGTACATTCATGAAGACAGTGTCCAACGTGATGAAACGCCTGGACTAAACCACAGCGTATTCCCACTCATTCCTCCATTCATAATGAGAGGCTGGGAACTAAATATTTACAAAGAAATGCTTTCCATTGTCGACACATTAGCCGCTATGACGCAAGACCATTTACGAGGAACGCTTTAAGTTAGAGGGAAGATTGGACGAAAAATACAATGTGGTCCTTTATTGTACCCATATAGACAAATCTGAGTGTAAAATTATTGTAAACATTTCAAAAATACAGTAATTTATAAATAAATAAATAATATTATATATATAAAGTAACACTTTTCAACTACACCCTAATTATGCTTAATAAAGTATGAAGAAAGGATGAATTCATAGTGTTCAAATAGTTTATTAACTACTTAAATAAGGGGTTAGTATTAGAAGTAGTAGAAGAAGAAGTAGTTACTAAGTGTTAGTAAGCCATTCTTAGCATTTGTTCATTATGTCTTTCTTAAAGGTCCCATATTAGGCTATTTTTTGTTCTCTGTTATAATGTTGTTTCTTCATCATGAACATACCTGGAGGTGTGTTTTGTTCCATTCAGACATGTTTAACAGACAAACCCTGCATATTTATGCTACCGCTTTATGACGTCACAAAGTGGAAGGAGATGTAGACAAAATAAAAATAAAGCGTTACTCAAACATGTGTGAATGAAACAAAACACAACTCCTGGCATGTTTTTGACAAGGCAACAACATTATAAGATGGCTTAAAGTGTCCATTTCAAGTGTCCATGTGATATAGGACCTTAAGGCTAAGTAGGTTATTACCAAAAGTAAGTATAAAAAATATGTATATATATTTATATTTTTAAATGCATTCAATTGATTTTATAGAGGGTATTGTCACCTGTGGAGCAGCATCTTTTGACTTCTGGTAATCACTGTTGATATGTAGGATTGAGTAACTTCAATTGCAACCTGTTTACAAAAAAAGCAAAGAATTAGCACGGAACCCAAAACAATTTAAAAAATGTTTTTAAAAAAAGGTGAACTAGGAGGAAAATTAAAGTCAAGTATTAAACAAAGAGGTGCACGTAAAACACTGGGTCAGCAAAGGTGAAGAAACAGATGCCACTTTTAAAGGGCATATCAAAATTCTTCACGGCTAATAGCTACGGTACAAAACCACTCTGGACATGTGGAATGCAGAAGCTCTGGAAAATTTAGGAAGTGCTAACAGCCTCCAGGGGGTCCCACGAAACCCACATATCAATATCCAAGAACCTGAAGGCAGTAAAGTGGTCTGAACACGTGCGATGGAAGAGGTCTTAACAGGACGCAAGCGGAAGAGATTCAGAGAAAAATAAATCTGCGGTTCATTGAGTTCAGAGCTCCTAAAAGTGAGGACGGGGGAAAGGAGGAAAAGAAGGAGGAGGGAGAGTTCATTAACACAGGGAAAACACCAACCAAACGTGATTAATTTCTATAGCTACATATAGTTTTACACTGTTTTTATTGTTTGCTGCAGGGAGGGAGACGTGTTGGGCTACAAGAATGTGTTTATACAATAGAAATGGTAACACTTAAGAATAACTACATTTTAAGAAGCCATAATAAAGACTTTATTCTTAATGAAAAAAAATGTTAATTAAGAATGATTCTGGCTTAGTAACTGCTTAATTAATACTTAAACCTCAACTCTTAACCCTAGCCGCCTCAAGTAGGAACTAAGCCTGAAATGTTCTTCATAAACTGTTCTTGTTGTAATAAAAATCGTGTAGTGTAGTTACAGAACACTTTAGTACTGTATTAATGGCTAAATAATTGTAAAAGTACTTCAGTTGCATATTTATAAAGTAATTACTAGTATGTTTTTATCTACTGCCATATTTTCTTAGTATTTCAGTCCCATTAAACTGTTCATTATCATTATTAGCAATCAGTGGTGGAAGATAACAAAGTGCAAATAGTACTGTACTTAAGTAGGTATCTGTACTTTACTTAAGTTAATTTTACAGTGAATACTTTTTACTTTTACTTCACTACATTTCAGAGAAGGTGTCTGTAATTTCTACTTCACTACTATCTGAACAGGGCTGAAAAGTAAAAAGTAGTTTTCATCTGAATTGAGGGGTTATTTTTACCATGTTCGTGGTCACATTTTGACTAAAGGTTTCGAGTTCAAGCTTCGACTTTGAGCAAACAAAAATAAATACACAAAATTCATAAGAAAATTAAGAGATTTATTTGTATTGCTACTGTTGACCAAAATATGTATAATTCTTTATCAATATCACTACATTTACTCTTTATCAAATGAATAACACTTGTGTGAAATACTTTTACATTTTTTATTCTTTTTTATGTGATACTTTTACTTAACTTTTTTATTTTTACTTCAGTGACAAAATTGAGTTCCTCATCCACTGCTGTTAGCAATAGATGTTCTTGTAATAAATGCTTTATAAATAATATAAACTAGTAAATAAAATGTGTCTTACCATAAACTTTTCCTATGCAAGCACTAATTATTCAGACTTAATTAACAAGAGGTCCACACAGCACTGATCAAAAAAACATTATTTATCAGACCAAAAGCTGACAGAGCACATCTTCTTTCCCTTTAGCAGACATCACTTTCCTTGTTAACACCACAGTCTTTGATGATCTGTGCCAGTTTCATTCATAATAAAGACATGCCTTCTTCTTGTAGGCAGCTGCCCCATTGAAAAGCCCAGTGTTTGTAAGCATTAGCAACTAAACCCTGCCCACCTGCAAAGAGGGGCTGTTTCAAGTGGACGCATGGTCTAAAAAGACAAAGAGAAGAGGAGGTGGTCTCATCTACATATAAGCAGAACAACAGGTCCAGCAGGAGGGACCAGCGGGATGAGGGGGATTTCTGGGGAGGGCATTAAAACCACAGGAACAACAGGTGTCTCTAACTGTAGTCTGTCAGCTGAGAAAGGAAAGGGTGCTGCCAAGGGTCACAAAAATGATGGTCCAATGCTAAGGACAGCCGATATGGACAAAACTGAATGTCTTGGTTAATTCTTTTTTTTATGAAACAAAAAAACTGATTTGAAATGATGCGAAAATGTCATTGTTGATGTTCAAGAATTGTACAACAGTGTGACATTGTTTTGCTCAGTCCCATGTTCACTATTTGAAGGTGTGTGTGTGTGTGTGGGTGAGTGTGTGTGTGTGTGTGTGTGTGTGTGTGTGTGTGTGTGTGTGTGTGTGTGTGTGTGTGTGTGTGTGTGTGTGTGTGTGTGTGTGTGTGTGTGGGTGGGTGAGTGTGTGTGTGTGTGTGCGTGTGTGTGTGTGTGCCTGCGTGTGTGTGTACATAGTAGGGTTGTCAAAAGTATCGAAAATCAGATAATAATCAATACTAAAACTAATATCGAAACTAGATACTTATTTGAGCAAGTATCGATGCAGCAAAAAAAATCGCATACACAAAATTAGCTTCTGTGAACAGTTTTAGTATGATTTTGAACAAACCAGAACAAATATAAGACGTCATGTCAAAATAGAGAAAGTGCTACTACTGTTTATATGAAAATGTATGTATCTTAGTATAAAAGAAGCATTTTTTATCTTCATAGTGATATCATAATTGGTATTGAGTATTGAGTGAATTCCTTAGCATCAAATCAAGTTTGAAATTTTAGTATTGTGACAACACTTGTACAGAAGGTGTAAAAGGTTGATGTGGAGGTGATGGGGATGGGTTTTTGGTTTAGATGGATTCTTCTCTGTATGAAAAGCAGTTTATAAATGAAGTTAAACTTGATATAGTCATCACTGAAGAGATTCTAAAGGTTGATGAAATAACAGTATGAACTATGAGGAAACCATGACATTTATAATCAGTATGTGAGACATCTGTGGTAAATGTATAATTAAAGAGAAGCAAAGATTAGACAGACATCCCATTTCTAAAAAACTGTATAGAGAAAGAGAACATACTATGTCTTCCTCATTCAGCAGAAGAGGGAAACAAAAAACAAAACAAACTCATAACCCGCACTGTGAACATTGAAAAGTGAGTTCTCCTTCCCTAAAAACCATAGCAGTTTTTTAGGAATGCACTTAACGGTTTGTGATTATAGACGTTTGTGAGAAAAGCATCATTTGAGGTTATACAGCAAACTCTATCGGTAATGTTACAACCAAAACATATTTAGTTAAAATATTTGGCTTGATTTATTGTTTTAATTTACAGTTTTAAAAGAAAATAAATAAAAACAGAATACAGTGCAGTACATTTGTAGATGATGTCTTAGCACATGATTATTTAAGTACCATAAGTCCTGTATCTTAAAACAAGATGTCGTACTGTGTATAACTTCAAATCTACTTTGATATTAGGGCCGTGTTTAAGGCTTATGCTTCCAAATTGTGGCTAACGTGTGTATAAGGTGGTTATTCTTAGTACATTATGTCTAAAAATGCATTTTAATTTTTAATGCTTTATTTGAAGTACCAAAATTGTACCATAGCATACCATAACTGTTCCATAAGTCACTGGTTCCCACAGACTTCTTCTAAATGTAGAGTGTCAGAAGCAATCTGAATTTGGGTACTTGACGTGACTCCTATTTTCAGTGTTATCACTTTAAATACATTTCTTAAAAAAAATTTTTCTTCGTCCAAAATTCACCTGAACTTTGAACAAATATGTATTCTATAAATTATAGATAGTTTTAGGATGAAGTCGTGTTTCATTATCTGGTATTTTAAAAAAACGTCCTGCAGTTTAACAGTGAAACTTTTATTTAAACATTACTAGAATGAGTCAACTGTGCCAGAGACAGTTCATAAAGGTGCTAGCATAAAGACAAACATGTTTACATTATTTAATAATAATACACCTTTATTTCAACTTTAAGTCTAAAAAAGATATATGCAGTTTAATGCTATAATCCAAAGGGTGTCCTGCGCTGTGACATAAAAAATCCCATATTTAAAAAGACACATAAAAGCTAGAAGGAGCTCATCTGACATGTATGCACCAGGAAGAGCTCTGGGGTTAAGAGTTTAAGCTACAAGTCAAAAGAAATAATTATATTCTTATTTTTGTAAAATTGAACTTCTGAAAAACTGTGAACGTGTTGTGTTACAGATTTTTTAAGATGGGACAGTTTCATAATTATTAGACATATTAATTAATTAATTAATATTTTTAATATTTATTAATATTTTTTGACATTTTTGTAGTGAATATCCAGTGGGGCAGGAGAGGTCACACCTCTGGGTAGGTTAAAATGTCTCAAATTAAAAGAATTGCACAGAAAATGTTACAATACTCGGGAAAAGGCTTCTTTACAATTGTTTTAAAGCTGATTTGTTTTTTAAAATATTTTTTGGATTTTGCTACATAGGCGTGTCACACCACAGGACAGAAAAAAAAACATCCACTTCAAACGTCAAGTGCCCGTTTACAAATAATTTAATTTAATAACTTAATTGTCAATGATCAGCTTAGCTCTTTTTAATGGAGAGGTCCACAGCCAATCCTCTGTCAGCAAAAGTACGTGGTTTGGAGCAGAGTTCACACTTTGGAAGAAGTGTGTTAAATGGTAATGATTAAAAGTCTGTTCAGGAAATGAATATTGAAAAAAAAAAAAAGGAAATAATCTTGACTTTATCTAATCTTTCTTGTCCTGTATAGAGCTAGCACACTCACCTACACACACTTCTGGATGGTGGACATGCGGTGGTCCCCAGGAGAGACCCCACATTGCCATCCCTCTGACCTCTTCACCCTCTCTTGATAATGGTGCGGCGCCTCCTACTGGGGAAATCAGCCAAGCTTCACCATGGCACAGCTACAGAGACTGATCAATGTGAATCAATCTGTAGAAGTAAAACATACGGCAAGTCAGATAGAAACATACAGATAAGAAAAAATGTTGAAGTTAAGATCAGTTATAAGCAACCAGGTCATTTTAAAGTTGGGAGATTGTGACTCATGGGAAGACCCCTCATTGTCACTACAAAGAAATGAATCAAATGAGAAGTCTCTCAGGTACTTTTGAAAAATGTGAGACCAGGCAAGAGGCAACAAACTGTGACATTAAACTGTGTCTTCATGAGCTCAAATATTTGTTTAGCCTAGCCTTGTTCAATCTTAAATGTTTTTAATCTGTTCTGATACTGAGTACTTGAGTACTGTACATAACATTCACAAAACATTGTATCAGTATAAAAAAAATATATATATATATTGTGAAGTACCAGACACAGACCTAATACTAAGAAACTTGACATTCAGTTATTATTCAAATCAGCAGCAGTTAGTGTGTGTACTCCCTCTGTTTCATGTGCTCACCCTCCTGCGTATGCCTGTGTAGGAAGGGTGCTCCCAGTGACGCACTATGACAGTTGGCATTACGCAATACAACAGCACCAAAAGTTCGAGAGATATGGCAATGTTCGGGTGGGGTTGTAACTTCCGGACCCTATGACACGATTATGGCACAGGAAGGGCATCAGATGAACTTACACAAATCAGCAGCTACACACATGTTTATTATCACAACACTGAGGAGGAACAGGATTTTCAAAAGAGTACAACCTCACATAACATAATATATAGTATTGAGTAAACTGAACTAGCTTGGTGAGCATTTTTTTCATATTTCAAAAATGTTCTGACTGTACTTTCTGTTGTTTTGTAATAATAAATAGTTCTAAATCGAAATAACAAAAAGGTTAGTTCCTCACTGGTCTGGTCATAAAGTAATAGATAGTGGAGAGATTTACTTTGTTTGTTTTAATATAATTCACATTTAAAGTGCTCTATGTAACTTTTGTGCTTGTCTCCATGCTTAAAATCTTCCACAAAATGACATAAGCTTGTCCATCTTCATAAGGACAAGCAGGTTACACCACCAGACCAAGTTATAGGTCAGATCCGAGGAGAGGCAAGCGCACGCACACACAGTAAGAATGTGCACGTGTTTTAAGGTATTTGTGAGTGATGCAAGACAGACAAGTTGAATGACGTGCTGCGGAAAAACATGCATCATTGAGCTCGCCTCTCCACAGATCTTACCTGAAATTTACTTGACCGAGTGGCATTACCTACTTGTCCCGATGGAGATTAGATCAGTTTATGTAACAGGGGACAGTGTATGAAATAAGCCCGCCATACTTTCGAACATTCTAGGCAAAGCAATAACATTGCCATGGAGACAAGCAGGTAGCATCTCCCCCTCTAGAAGTTTCATATAGCAACTTTTAATAACACCAATGGTTAAAGAAGACGCACTATCACAACTTGCCACAAAGGAACGGGGCTCCAGACATTGTACAATATAAAATAACTAGACAGTGAGTAAAACTGAGGTGAATATTTGGAAACTTGACACTCGGGTGTTTACGAAACACGCCTTACGTGACCAGAGGACCTGCCGCGGTCTGTCCATGAGGCTGATGCTGTCACTGCTCTCTGCTCTCATATCAGTGTGGGGCTATGTCACTGTGACTCAGCACTACCTGGCCTTGTAGCGTCACCTGTGGGTTACAGAAACTACTAGGGCTGCGTCACTGTGCATAAAATGAAACTGCAATTTTTCATGTGAATAGATTTGTGATATGTTTAGAAAAGAGGATTCTGTCCAGAGAGCAGATTGTAAATAACTTGGAACATCAAGATCTGAGACTTAAATAAGAACTGATAAACTAATCAAGAATCCCATGCATTTCTGAACATGTTTGTAAAGGTCTAAACCAGTGTTTCCCAACCAAACACCCTAGGGCTGTCTTCAGATTTACTTAAAAGATTCAATTAAATAAACTGTGAATATAAAACGTTTTTTGTGGTACATTTCACATATTTAATAATGTTTCTGTAGCATAACAGTGGCAAAAATAACATGAAATTAGAAAAAAATTAAGTTACAACTGACAAAAAACTAGTTAGGAGACACCAATACACCATAGAGGGGGTATCAGGAAAGTGAGACAACTCTTTGAAAAATAAAGTTGGGAACCACTGGTCTTTGCAATTTGATAACTGCTCTAACTAAAATTGCACTTTCGATATAACTGCGTTATATTGTGCGGCCCTACCAGCAACACTCATTTTGAACCCATGTTAGCCATTATAAGCTACTGTTTAAGGAGCAATTACCAACAGAGGAGGTGGTGGCAGCTGCTATTTTAGTATATGTGCTAAAATAACTCTTTTACAGTGCAGTGCTTAACATCCACCTAATGTTTACGATGCCTTGGACGACAAAAATACAGGCCGCACTGACAGAGAAAGCACACACTCTTTGACTCTATGAGATCCACAATGAACGCGGCATTTCTGACATTCCTGTGGTGACCTGCGGAAACCAGCGCCTGGCCCCAAAACGAGTGGGATCCCCTCTTCTGGGCTCGGGATACACGCAGCTCGGATGTAAAGAAAATATAGGGGAAGACTGCACACGTAATACATGCATTTCTATGGACAACTTCAGAGTAGGGCCGCGAGGATTCATTGGAATAATGGCAGAAATCACAACTAGATCACTAATAAAATAATCGTAACCATTCATTTGAAAACGCAGACTCTAAAACAAGTCAGTGAGATAAGACAGTGGATGAAAATGTCAAAAATGGAGAGTATGTGTTTGTAAACTGTTTATACTGAATGTTCTTGGTCTCCCTTAAAAACGAGATGCTGCATCTCAAGGGGCTTTCCATGAAAATTTTCATTATGAATAAAATAATTTAAAATAAAATAAATCCATAAGAAATAAAAATAATTATATATAAAAATGTTTTGGTTTTTTTTTTTTTTAAATAAATTATTCACTTTATTAGTAAATATTCTCAAAACAGTCGCCATATTTCAACCTTCATTTGGTAAAAAATCTATTTTTTTAAAATGTCAAAGTACAAAATAATTGTTTGACTAGTCGACCACTGAAATAATTTTTATTTGCAGCCATTACTACTTCAAACTACTTCAGATGCATACTTATATTACAAAATGAACATTTTGTAACCTAACTGTTATTTCACTTTGAAATAACAAGAGACACATTCTTTATCTCAAATAAAAGCTGCCTATACTAACGCATTATAAAAAAATATGATTATCGGATAATATATGAAACGTACAAAATGTTTCTATCAAACAGTGAAAGTGAATTTGCATTAACTGAATGGAAACATATTTGAACAGGGTGCGTGAACAAGTGTGGGTGGAATGACTAAACTGAGAAAAATGGGGAGTTGCATTCTTACTGCTACTATATATAACTATTATCATTAGGATTCCCTCCAAAAGACAGTAGAGCAATTACCAACACTAAAGCTTTAAACTATAAAACGTTTTGTTTTATGTCATGTTCTGTTCGTTATGTTTGTAATGACAGAAATGCTGTGTGGGATTCAATACGTTTTCATCTCTTTCAAGCTTAAATCATTCATTTTTTTTTTAACATTATACACTTAAACCATTACATGTATATTGCATATTTACTTTTCTCATGTTCATTGACTTGCTCAAAATAAATACAATAAATGAAAAAAGCAAAGCACATAAACTAAAAATAAAACTGCAGTGAAAACCCAAATGCCCAAAGTTTTTAGTATCAAATGAACAATGTTTCAGTTTTAATGTATAAGTTATGTTTATACTTCCCAAGAATGACATATTCACACTTGTACAGTCACCAAACATTCATCAAAATTGGGACTAAAGGCTGGGACCAAATCTGGGCCTAAACTTGGACTAGACCAGGACTAGAACAGAACCAAACCAAGTCACAAAAGGACCCTAACTTACGCAGAATTAAAACTACAAAATGAAGAAACCACATTTGATAGCATCGTTATAGCATTTTATCATACAAATTGGCTCTAGTCTTAAACTGATGAAAGTATGCACTGATACATTAAAAATATGAAATATTTTAGGACCAAAGCGTTGGGAGTCAGTCCTGGATGGAACAGACAGTTTGATATGAAGATGTAGAAGTATGTGGTCACAGACGATGACAGTGAGGGGTCCCACCTAATTATCCCTGTGGTTTTACAATGAGGACCCCCATCACACACACACACGCCCACACAAACAAACAAACACACACAAACACACAGAAACACACACACACTAACTCCAAATGGATGGTTTTGAATTGAAAACTAATTAGTAGTAGTAGTCTTAACTAGGCGGAGGGATATATCTGGGAATTCATAATGCAGCAATAGTTGTTTTGGATATGCTAAATTAAAATATTAAGAAAATTGTCTATAATTAAAAAAAGCTCTAAAGGCTGGTTTGGGTGGTGCAAATAATGAAATCTGAAATTGTCAGTGATATGCTTGTGTATTCTGAATGGAGAGGTCCGCAGCCAACCCTCTGTCAGTAAAAGCATGTGGTTTGGAGCAGAGCAAGAAATTTGACTATTTTAAAATGTGAAATCTTCCAAACAATGATATAACGTGATATTTCTGCATGTTTGTGGTTTGTTTTACAATCCATTCACATTTTATACGACACTTAGCGCATTTCAAATGAACTGGCAAAATAAAATATCTCATGACATTCAGTGTATTTTTGAATCCAGCAGCAAGCACCAGTGTGATAAGCTCTTGTATATTTATCTGTAACGCAACAGGTGAGAAACTAGCAGCGGTGAATAAAGTACTCAATTTTGTTACTTGAAGTACAGATACTGCAGGAGAAAATACTCAAGTAAAAGTTTCACATGAAAAAAATCTACTTGAGTACCTGTTTAAAAATACTTAAAGAGTAAAAAGTAAAAGTATTTCATGCAGATTTTGAGATTTAATGAAGCTTCAAATGTAGTGACTTATGAAGATAAAGATTTGTGCTGAATTTTGATCAACAGAAACAACTGAATTAATAAGTTTTTTCAGGCTGTTTTTATTTGTATATTTTTGTTTGCTCAGACTATGAACATGTTAAAAATAACCCCCTTAGACTTTCAGCAGGTCTCAGACGATAAAAAAAAAAGTTTACTTTTCAATCCAGTTAAAAATGTAGTGAAAGTACAAATAACTTCTCTCAAATGTGGTGAAGTAAAAGTAAAAAGAATCTGCTTTAAAATATACTTAAGTGCAGTACTTTACTACTTTTATTTTATTAACATTCCACCACTGGAAACTAACCACTAATTTCTGTTAAAAATGCATGTCTCCTAATTGAATCTAAGAAGTGATGCAGTTTAAATGAGAGATTGATTACTGACATCCAATGGTGAGTCAAAGAGTAGATTTTCAAAGAGTAGTCCCTGAATTCGATCCTCATGTGTCACTCATGTTCCAGGTAATGGGCATGCCAGGTGTCCAGTCTCACGCTAGTATCATGCACCGACAACACTGACTCACATCTGGTTTAGAATAATATGTCAAGTTATACACACACAGGTTCGAATGCAGGACAAGAAAATGAAAAGATGAGAGCCGTTACAAGTGGTGGAATATTTACAAAGCCCAGAGTGACTCACTACTTATACAAAAGTGCCTGGTTTTGTTGTTTGCTCCTGTGACTACACACTGTAAACAATGGTCAGGTAAATGCAGAGGGCAGCGCTTTGTGTCGCTTAGGCTTCGTCACCGTTGTGTGGGTGGGGGCAGGACCTTGCACAGCTCCAACAGGGAGAGAGAGAAACTTCTTAAGTACTGGGGTGCTCTGACCCCATGAGAATAATGACATTGTGTTTACATCACGTTCACAACAGAACACCTGCCGCACTATTCAATATACTTCAGGATCAACCGATGAAAGAGATTGGGTTCAAGCTTTAGAATTTAGTTATAATTTCAGATGGAGGGAGGCAGCAGCTTTGTTACGCCTCAAAATTTTTGTTAAGGATCATGTGCACAGACTTGTCGTGTTAATGTGTTTTAAGTTAATAACAAAACAAGCCTGTGTGATTAAATAATGTCACGTTTTGGTTTTTTTGTTTGTTTGTTTTTTACATTATTGTGAGAAAATTAAAACAACTAAGCTGACAGAAAACTTTGGTTTGTCATCTGGATATAAGGCCAATAGTTATAGGTATTGGCCATAAACTAGGGTTGTCAAAAGTATGAAAAATCAAATGCTAATCCATAGTGGGACGAGACGAGACACGAGATACGGTCCACGAGAATGAGACAAGACTTTCAAATAATCAGATAAATTCAATTTTGGTCACATGATTTTGAATTGGTTACATGTTTTCTATATTGTGTTGAAAATGGATTTTATGTGTTGATAGGGTTGGATGTTAATTCTCCAGTGTAAATCCCCACATGCAGCACTAGTGATTACGACAATATACTCAGTATGCAATATGTCTATTACACTGAGCTGGAGAGAGGCTTTACCCTTTCATGCCCGTGCCAAATGTAATGACAGACAATAAAATATCTGGAGATAGTTCTTCCCATGTGTGCACAGTCTCGTGGCAATTTGCAAGTGTTGATACCAAAAAAAAATCTCACAACTGTATGAAATTTTACCTTTCCTAAACAGTTTCATCTTGAGTTTGATCAGAACTAGTGTAAAATGACATAGTATAATAACAAATGCTATAATTCTGTGTTAAAAATTAAAATATTGTCTAAAAAGAGTTTTAAAATTATCATTTGGGTTTAAAATCGATACAGAGTATCGAGTCTTTGCTTTAGTATCACAATCAAGTTTGAAATCTTAGTATCATGAAAATAAACCAAGCCAAAATATCACCAACCTTACAGTTAAGCTGTAGTATCACTAAATGATCCTATCTTTGGTATAAAAATCTCTTCTGATCATGCAGTTACCAAGAGAACTGTCTGGCTGCAACAAGGACAACTCCAGTGATGATAACTTCTCTGTTGCTGTTTATTTAACTTTAGGCACAATACTTTTTGCCCATAATGACTTAATGGCAACAGTCGTTACTCAGTGTAATTTACCGGTGGATGACTCAGATGAGCTCTTCTCTCAAATATTTACCACATTCTTGAGTTTTGGAGGCTTTCTCTCACAGTGAAGAGGAATGGTGCAGAACAGTGACATAAATCGTCACTGGGGCTGGAGGCCTTAAGTCGTTTAGTCGAATACTCCATCGATGGTGTCTTATTCGACCAAAACTTGTATTAGTCAAGTAATCATTTTATTACATTATAAAGATTTATATGGGAGAACATCAGGAAGGAGAAGTGAGTGAGTTAGCTGAAGATTTGGTATTTTTTGACACTTGTATGCAAAAAGGCAGATTAAACTCAAACATTTAATGTATTTTTATATAAATACATTGTATTTGTTTTGCTTGTGAGTGCAGCTTGGGTCGGACACATAGAGAAACGTAATAGTTTTGAGAGTTTTGCCACGCCCCCTTTTGGTCAACTAATAATTTCTTTGGTCATCTACAGCCCTAATCTTTGTAAAAGTAAATATGTCCCACAGAGATCCAGAGGAGGTCCCACTCATACTGTCACAGGTGGAACATGTGTGATGTGATGTGCACTGACGCAGCCTCCACGAGCTCAGCCAATATCACAGTACACATAAAGTGGTGCCAGTCTGTGTGATTTTGATTTCTTTCCAGATTTACTCGTCTTTATCCTCCTTTAATAATCATTTCTGTCCAAGAACAATGATCTCCTGCTGCTTCAGTGGGACACAAACGCAGAAGCACCAACACTAATTACTCCACTGACACATAACCGGCTCTCTGCCTCCATCTACTGGCAGCTTTCCAGTAAAACTTGTAGCCTCCACTATATAGTCCACAGTATCCATGTTTTAATAAAAAAAAATTGAATCAGTCGAATAAATCAAAATCAATACTTTGTTTACTTCGGGACAGTATTTTTGATACCATTCCATCCTGAGATGACACATATGATTCATCTAGAAGTCATTAAGAAGTGAATTAATCTCCCATTAATACCACATTGTAGCATTGTAGATCACTGGCACCATCTAGTGACTCTTCATGGAAAAACCTCTAATATAAACATAAAAATACAACAGACACCAGATAGATTGTTATAAAAATCTATTTAAAATGCTGTGCTAGTTGATTAACTGTGTGTAATATGCACAATTTGAGCTACAAAATGTACCTTCTTTAACTAAAAAGAAAGCATGACACATGGCCTGTCTTTTAAGAAATCCATGCAATGACTGTCTGTTTATATTAATGATGAATAACATGAACATTCTGATTTAGTTGATCTTCTTTGGAGTCATATTGTTGTGAAAGTTGGATGGAAAACGAGCACATTTTTGTAAGAGGTACTCTCCCTCTCAGTTGCATAACATTATACAATAGGTGCTTTGGTAACACAACAAAAACTTCTACAATGCCAAGCTGCAGATACAACTCACAAGGTAAAAAATGTGAACAAGGTGAGCATATTAATAACTGACCCAGTCCTATTTTTGGCCAAACCTGTCTGCAGCCCTGTGTCAAAATACATGTGTTTATTAAGAAAACATTGTAGATATAAAAAAAAAGATGCATTGACAAAACATTATGGAGGTGTAGTGGTTCTTTAACTTCTTGAGTCTCTCTAACAGAATATATAATTTCTTTGTGTGTGTGCGTGCGTGTTTCACTGTTATAACACACATACACACACTGCATACTTACATAACCAAATATTGCAAATATTTTAAAATATAATAGTTTAACAATGAAACTAGAAGAAGTGATGCCAATAAAACAATTACTGACTACTAAAAAATATCTATATATCAATAACAAACAAGGGTAAGAATAAAAGCATAACTGCAGTACCAGCAAAGAGCACCGAGTTCTAACATGAACTCAGTGACACCACTACTAGCAGCTCCGAGTCTGTTCACTAGATGGAGCCATTCTACATTTATTCTTTTTTGAAAACACGGTCCACTACGCACTAAGTAAATCAGAACTTACGTCATTTTGGGGGCCACAAACAAACTTGTCTTTTAAAGTGCAGAGTGAAGGACATGCGGTGCCACTTGCCAGGTCAGACCCATTGGGAGAGGGGCACACCGACCTGCCAATGGTCCAGTGAATGATAAATAAAGATAGGGCAGACATAAGCAGATGTTGGGGGGATTGACTTCACAGCACCAGCTCCCCATAGTCAAAATTCACTCACAGGAAGAAAGTTAAAGTAGAAGCAATAAATATGCTACTAAAATGCAGGTGTAACGCACATAAACAACACAACACAACAAGAGTGGGTGTGTTACAAGTTAGTAAGTTGGATAGTTAGTGGCACAGTTGGGAGCCAAGAGAAAGGGAGGGAGAATGTTTTTATCCTTGCGTGCACTCATTGAGAGGGGTCAGTGAGTGCGATTGTTCCTGGACTGCCTGTCAAAACAGTACAGAAGCTACCGCAGTCCCTGTTTATCTCCGCCCCATTATAAAAGGCAAGCTCGCACCCTCCGTCATGATCACACGTAACACATGTGAGTGAAAAAGAGTGAGGAAGTTTGAATAACTGTTTAAATAAAGCCTTAGAAACAGCATAACAACAACATGAAAACAGGATTTGGAGATTTAAAGACCTGCGTCACTACTACATCATTACCACACTGTTTGAAGTATAAACATGCACAAGCAGGTGAGTAACTACAGTGTAAAAGTGACACTAGTTAAGTCTTACCGGGCAGAGAAGAAAGATGTCTTAAGAACCAAGAAGACCCACCAAGAGGAGGATGCCAGAACCCAGCCAGCAGTACACGCGTGTCTCTTCTCCATGTCCTCCATATACTGCAGAGGCCAGAGAGAGGGACGGTCAACCACATGGCAGAGACACATGCATAGACTCTGAGCAAAACAAGCAGAGGAGGGGGAGTGCATAGGAGGAGGGGGAGAGCAGAGAGGGAGGGCTACGAGGAGAGGGTACAAAAGTGTAAAAAACAGTGCTTTAAAGAGAGTGAGGGAGTGACTGTTGTTGAGGAGAGAGCCGTAGGGTAGGAGCGTTCACTGACAGGAGAACAGAGACATTATTATTCTTTCAGGCAGCCAAGTCTTGCAAAACAAGTCAAAAATCATGTTCAGAAATCTGTCTTTCAGGTATTGCGGCTGTAGGTTAATTGTAAACAAATCAAAAGCACAACTTGAATGGATGCAATTAGCAAATTGCAAATGCTGCAGTTTTTGAAGTGCACTAATTTCTTCCACAAACAATAAAATAAAGTATTTATCTGTATGGAAAAAAAATGCTTTAGTTTAGATCTGTACAGACATGTTCAGAAATCTGATTCTTGTATTAGTTTGTCAGTTCTAGTACGTATTTAAGTCTTTTTGGGTGCGTTGAAAGTGTGAATGTTTAACAGAATCGTATTTATGAATCGCAAAAATCGCAACTTGGGATTTTTCCCTAATAGTTTCGCCCTAGTTTTGTTATTATCACTTCATCTATCAATCCACTGGGCAGGTTGTTTTTAAGAGGAAGCGTGTAGATTACCAGAAGAAGGAGGGGATGCAGAGCTGAGCTGAAGTTACGTTCATTGCGTTGGAGGAGGGTGGATATATTTCCCCCAAGAACTTCATTTCCCAGGAAACTTGCTAAACAAACACGCAAGTCCAGCCTCAATGTCTTCAGACGGAATCCTGGGAAGTGCAGTACCAGCATGAGCAATTGTGTGGTTACTGGGAAGCGATTACACAACTTCTGAAGTCATTTAACATAAAACTGTGGTCGTTTCATAATAAAGTACTAGTGGAAAAAAAGTGCACAGGACTCTACAAAACGCAATTATTTTTCGTCAGCAACACCAAATACCACTGCAGAGAGCCTAGACGATAAAAAGTGAATTACTATTTAAAGAAACCGTCATGGTTTTACCGCAAAACAGGTTAAAAATAGCGTAAAAGTAATAAAGTGGACGATCAGGGGCGGCAGACGGCGTGTATCGAAAGTGCGTTTTAGTGCGTCACTAAAAGAGAAAAATATAAGAAAAATATATGAACTCAACATAATTTAAAAAAAAAATATTATTTTAACTATTACACGCTGTTGGCATGCGTCTATAGACTAAAATGCCGGTAGGTTTTACAATTACAACATTTTAAAGTGACGAAAAGCAAAGCTAGCAGGTAACGTTTTTTCAACGTTTTTTTTTTTTGTTTTTTTGCTAAGTCATATACTAACATACTATTACTTCCATCAACACAAAATATGTCTAAGAATAAAAAAAAAAAAAAATACCCACCAGGAAGCTGATAGTTTGGCATGTTATATCAAATGTAATAGGTTTGTTGTGGTCGTGGATGAGAGTGAACCCGGTGAACCAGCCCTCCCTCCTCCTCCTCCTCCTCCTCCTCACTCCTCCGCCGTCACAACTCATTTAGAGGCGCTGCACTGAGCTCCCAGAGATAATTGAACTGGAGCGACAGGAGGTTTTGCCGTTGTCTTGGACTAAATGGACGAATTAACCTCATAAAGATGGCCAGGCGACAGGACAAGGGTATTTTTACAGTAGTCAATTATTTCTAATGCACATGATGGCCTATAGAGGAAACCTTTTGACTGAGATGCCTGCAGTAGTATCAGAAAACAGCCTATTCATCATGGGGTTCAGATCCCTGCTGTTATAGGTGACATTTTGAGGACCAGTCAAAAGATATAATATTTTGTTTTGAATACAATTTGCTAATTTAATTCACCCTGAAACCCATAAATTAACTCTGTATATTCATAAATGTTTAGAAAGGCATCATTTTATGGATAAGATAAGATCAAGGTGTCATTTTCTAAGATAAGATATTTTAAGTATATTATGTCTAGGTGATATTAAAGAATGACTTACAGACTTAGAAAAGAAATCTCACTTAGACTAGCCCATGTTGCGTAGTAGTATGTCTGCACACACCACGCTGTAGCCTATGTAATGATTGTGTTTGTATGTAACTGCAGGTATGCGTGTGTTGCACGTGTGGAGAACAGTAGCTCTTACTCTGTACACTGCTTGTGGTGCTTGTGGCTAACCACATCCTCTTGTAGTTTAGAAAATAAACACGTTGTCCTCTCACAGTGAACCACACAGACCTCCCCGTGAGTACACTCTGACCTTCTTTCAGCCTCTGCGTGTCAACAAAGAATATATGAGCTGTGTAAAAAGCATATGCCACGAAAGCATGCAAGACACTCAGCATCAGAGGTACAATTAGTACCACAGAATTAGAATTAGTACCACAGTTTGACAAAAAGACTCAACTCAATGCAACGTTAAAATAGCATTATGAATAACTACAACTACAGAAACTATCCCACAACATCAAAATGTACTCACAATGACATTTTTCAGAGTTCGATAGTAATTAATATTGATGTTTTGCTGAATAGTAAATCTGATAAGTGTGTTTTTACCTTTGGACTCCTGGTTTCCGACATAGAGGAAGCTTCTCAAATGCCCATATTTCCTCCACTTGCACTGAACAGACGTCCTGGTGAGGGAAGGATGGTGTACCTTTAAAGATCTGATAAGTCTGAAAAGCACGCACTGGTTTGTTTTATGCCCCTGTTTCTACTTCCTGAAGATTACTGGTAACTTAATCAGGCCTGTGCATGACCTAACCACCACTTTGCTGGCGTCGGTGTTGACACTGGAAGCTCATGCAGTCCCCCTTGTGTACACCTCCACGCCCCACCGTTTGAACTCATACATAATCATATCATTAATTATAACTGTGCAGAAAAGGCTATAATTTTAACTTTCCCATAAATCTCCTTTATGTCTGCCCTTTCACAGCACTGTGTTCCCTTGGAGTGGGCCTCTTGTGTGTTCTGGCATTCCACACATGGACCACTGTCATGCTCCGTGCACATGTTTAAAGCTGCCACAGAGCAATAGGTGAAGTTCTGCTTGTTGTCTACTGGCAGCAGTTATCACGTCATAAAAAGTAATATAACCTTTCAGTAAGAACACACACTCAGCGCTAACATTTTTAATAGGCTGCCCAGACAAACTAGAAAGTGAATTAACTTTTATGGGTCCTCAAACGGCCTGGAAAACCAATATGGGTGTAAGTGACATTCTGGGAAATATACATGCAAGTTAAATGTTAAAAGCCAAAGCACTGAACTGGAGTGGCAGGGAAACAGGGAGTTTTATATGGGCTTACATATATATTCATTTTGTTTGTATTGTATTTTGAACAGAGCACCCATGAAAAAGAGAGTCTAAGTGCTCTCGCTGGGTTCACCTGTATAAATAAATTCTGCCTGTAAACAAGATTCAAGACTTCAAACAAGGTACAACACGATCATGAATTACATCACTCAGTTTGTACAGTGTATCCTTACTATTCCCGGTTTAACTAGGTCTAAATGGTATAAGTCTAAAATCCTACCTAACCACTCCCAGGTTTGTGTGTGTCTATGTGTGTGTGTGTTGGACTGTGTTCTGTGTGTTATGTGACGCACTTTGGTTGACTTGAAAAGTGCTGTATAAATAGAGGGTATTCAAATGGGGCTACACCATAGGGGGACAAAAAGGCAGGTAAAGTTGCCTCTAAGCCAGCACTAGAACTGCAGAGGAATTCACGTACCATCTAAAAGAGCTGGCCAGTTCCACCAGTCGGACTCGTAGCATAGTTTGAGAACCACCAGTGTGTGATCTTGAATAAAGGTGAAAAGAAAAGCAAAAAAGAGAAACTTCAAGTAGCCACTGGTAAAGATGTAGGCCTAGCATTAAGCATCTGGAAGCAGAGCAATCTTAAGTAATTGCGTTAATTCTGTCCGTAAACAAAATTCAGCCACTGAATTGTGAAGAGATGTCCAGGTTCTCATTTATGTGGCTAACTGTCTCTCATTGTGATGATTCACACAAGAGTCATTGTTTTAGAAAAGTAAATAAACCAACCTATTATTCTACTACTCGTAAGTTTCAGGGTCATGTTATGTAACAATTTGAGCACTTTTCCTGTTTAAAAGATATTATTTAGTTTTAAATTGTTAATCACTATGGCAACAGTCCACCGTTCTAAAACCCACGGAAGGGACTTTGTGGGCCCCATAACAGTTCTGTGCGCCACAGTAGCAGACCAACTGGTGATTGCGCAATCTCTTCTGCAAAACAACTCCGACCTGTTGAGTAACACTTTTGTGAGGGACAATAAAAAATATCAGATTTCAGTTAAAGGCCATAAATATTTTATTTCCTCATAAAAATCTACACAGAAAAATTCAGAACCAATAATTTTACAAGAATAATATAAAAAAAAATTGAATATGTCCTCTCTAGACATAAACTCACCACAATAAACGTCAATAGCAACTTGAGAGGTGCAGGGAAATGTAGGGCAAACACAACCAAGCCACAAACTGAATGCAGGGTGTGGTGGTGGGGGGGCAAAAAGAGAGAGAGGGGAGGGGCAGGCAGGCGGCGGGCTGTTACTACTGAAAAACACAGAAGACCAGAAAAGAGGGGAAGACGATTTTATCATTTGCCGGTTCAAACCTCGAGAGAGCCAGTCTAATTAAGAGCCCTATAAATAAGCAGTAGATGACTTTCCTGGAGCACACTTCTAACACAAGTACGCCCTCAGAAGAATTCACAAAGAGAATGAATCAACGTTTGGGCAAAGAGACCTCGGCTGCGTCCCAAAGTGGTAGAAAAAAACCTTGAGGACATTAGATTTTGTGGGTCACTTTTTAAGTACATAAGGACCTCCATCAGCATGAATATGGTAAATGGTAAAAGCACTTGAGCTGGGGAGATTACCTATGTATTTAGTCACATCAGACTGAATACCTGAATTAAAATTTTGTAATGCATTTGGTTACACGGTCCAGTCACCAGTGCTCTAGCTTCTTATGAATAGTTAGAATACTTTCACTTTCAGTTGCATTATATTGTAGTGTAAAAAATTGACATGGGGTTAAAACAACTTAAAGTTTATTTCACTGTTTGTTCATTACTACTAGAAGGTGTATTTTCATTTTTTTCACTAGTACTGTGCAGTTAGAAGTATGAATTGTGTGATCAAGTACAGCGGTGTACTTATTTGATTTAGGAAACTGAACAAGAGAAAAGTTACTCAAATTTTGTTTATTTTTTTTTGGGTTATTTTTGGTATTTAGCTACTTCCCAGCCTTGAGCACTTCAGTATACCAGGTAGTAATACTAGTTTTGCAGTTCATTTTTCAGTGTTCTATTAAATAGGCCTACCAATGCTTCCTGACAGGTTTCAAATATTGTCTGTGAACTGAAGAATAAAATTATGTTAAAATGTCCATTTGTACGTTCAAATGTAGTCTAAGGA
>JAIEZT010001243.1:25633393-25738393 GCA_019594935.1 Periophthalmus modestus
AACTGAACGAGATAAAAGCGAAAGTGTTCAGAAATCTTTCTTGCAACCCAGACAACAGGATCATGTGATTTCCAGCAGAGACAAACTGCAGGTGAAAGGGGGCTGAGCGCGTCAGAGCGATTTGTGGTCTATGCCCAAGTGGAACGAATCCAAATACAAGCAGTATTTCAAAGTACAATCAAATATGAATGCAGATGCTATGAACATCTTGCACAGGCATTGCTGGAAAATATACTTTCTATTAAAATTGGGTGTCAAATACCGTGAAGCAAGGGAAGATAAAACTTAGTGTTTCAGGATTGTACTTGAAGCGGCAGTTTTATATTCAAATACAAATCATCTGAATATACAATAATAAATGAATTTTACAGGTGGACAGAAAAAGCTGCTCACACATCAAGAGGTTCTACATTTCTTCTTACTACAGAGTGCAAATCAGATGCTTCACAACAGACCTTTTAGACTGAAGAGGACTCGCTCTTCCAAAAGCCCCCCTCCCTAATGTACACAAACCATTTTCCATTCAAAAATGACAGAAGAAAATAATCTAGTCAATATGGAATGTGAGAAATTATTAATCTTTGTGATTCAACAGAAAAAAGTCCTTCATAGCAAAAGGGGTAAAGTACAAAATAAAAATAATGTAGGTGTAATGTTTTGTATCCTGAAAAGGCAGAGAGGTCTGGTGAAGGACTGTGGGTGATGGATGGTAGCTTTACATGCCATAACCAAAGCCTGGCTGAGCAGCTGGCTGAGCGTAGCCTGCAGGGGCCTGGTAACCATATCCGTAGGCTTGTTGAGGGGCCACAGGGACACTGGGGCCTGCCGTAAGCATCAGTTGTGGTGTGCCTTCAAAGAAGCACAAATGGTTTGCTCAGGTTTATCAGTTTTCAGCTCATAAAATTACAGTGAGCTAGACTTACCATAAACAATGGGTTGTGTCTCTGTTGCCTGCTCTTCCTCTTTCCTCAGGGACTCCGAAGTCTCTAGTTTATCTATCTGTAGATGCATAAAAACACCCTGTATGTTAATACAACACACAAAACCAGTCTGTCAAATTGTATGCAGTTGTACATGTCTTTTTGGAGCAGCTTAAGGCTCCTATGGCTTTTGTCCAGTAATAAAAGATAATTTATCATAAAGCAAGCTCCCATGCCAATATGCATTTTGTTGCACATTTGCACCCTAAAGTGTTACTGAAACAGTGAAGAACATCATGCCAATGAAATTACAAAATATACAGCAAACAACAGGCAGACTCCATAAACTTTACATTTGTGACATCAACAGTAATTTTATGCAAGTTAAAATAATTTGTGGGTTTTTTTTTTTTTTTTTTTTTTTTTACATGCTTTTACAACCGGGTTGTTCCAACATTGGATTAATACTGAACTAGTTTTCTACTTGTACTACTTGCTAGTGATCAAACTATATTTTCATTGTTCCAAGGTTTTAAAATGTTCAGTCTTATGCAAAAACTGATACTCATGCAAAACAAGGCAATTTTAGAACTAGATTTTCTGGTTGAACTAAGACTTTCACCTGATTTGTAATTGCATCAACCTGAAATGGAAAAAGATAATGACATATTCATTTACTGCACAAGTTTACTGTTTAAAGAATCTAATCCTTCTGGTTAGAGCTGTTTGAACTTTAATGGAAGACGTCATATTTGCATTTATACATTTACATAAACCTGCAGAATGGCCGCTCACCTTGCTGAGGTATTCTCTCATGACCTGGATGAAATATGGCATAGAAAAGTCCATGATGTTGTGCCTCCATGCAGTCTCTAGCACCACATCTGGCCGTAGGAGGTCATAGCATGTGAAGAGGCAGGCAGCGAAACACTCCCTCTTATTCTCCTGTAGGAACCAGGCCAGCAGCTCCTCAGCCAGCTCTGTGTCTTTAGATTCAGAGGCATACTGCATGGCATCCTACAAGGAAATATCACAAAACAAATGTGTCAACCAGAGATGGGACAGTAGTATGGCTGCAACTAACAATTATTAATCTAGTAGTGAAATTGATTATTTCTTGTACAATGAGACTTTTAGATACATCATCAATCAAAGGTTGAAATATGGTGACTGAAGGCTTCTAGATACAGAATATTTATGATTAAAGTGCATTCTTAAAGAAAGTCAGAAATAGTTTTCTGTGTTTTAGAGTCTATATAGTATACAGATAACAATAACGATTATTAAAATACAACTGCAATATTTCTTGTAGTTGATCAATCATTGTTAATAGTTGGTTAATTGTTTATACATTTGCCTCATAGTGATTCAATGTATATACAAGGTAGGCATAAGTTGGTTATCTATTTGTGGTCATCATATGCACCGGTCATACCACAAAAAACAAAGTACCGTAATTTCACGACCATAAGGTGCGGGTAAAAGTTGCGAACATCGAGGGAGCGATGGATGTCAGACATCAAACACAGCTTCACAAAGACCGTGAGGCAGCGCCGGGCAAGTTACGCCACGATTTGTGAATGGATTGTGGATGCTTGGGCTAACGTATCTGCTTGCACTGTTCTTTGAGCTTTCGCAAAAGTCGGCATCATTCACGCGGAGCAGTACGGCAACAAAATGGACTCTTATAGTGACGAGATGGAACCTGGTGTATTTTTATAGAAATCTAGCACAGCTGTTCATTTCAGATACAGAGGATGAAGACTTTGATGGATTTGTGAATTGATTGAAAAAATTATGTGAGCATATGCTAAATACTTGAATAAAGCACAGCCGAACACAGTATGTGCTCTAAAAAAGGCAAAGGAAGCAAAACTAACATGCATGTTTTACAGTGCCTGCGCCCTAAGGTCCGGTGCGCCTTTTTTATGTGTTAAATGCAGAAAAAGCACCCGTAACTGAACTGCGCCTTATAATCCGGTGCGCCCTATGGCTGTGAAATTATGGTATTCATGAACCCAAGACTGTGTGAACTGTTGCTTTTGCCACAATCTCAGTGAAATAAATGTCCTCATCATCAAAAGTCCATCCTCATAGTATTGATATTGTGACATTTTAATACTGCGGTGTACCTTAATATCAGTTGCTCAATCCCTAGCGTCAACATACATGATCTGGTTGAATAAACAGATAGACAAAATACCTTGTAGAGTTTGTCCTTCTTGCAAAGCTCCACACTCTGTTTCCAGCGGTTATTGCCCTTGAAGAGGTAGGCAGCGATTCTTCTGAACTCAATCAACTCGTGTTTTTCTAAGCGCTGGGCCAGTGAGATGTTGTCAAAGTTGTCGTAAGCATCTATTGACGTTCTAAGTGCCTACAAAAACAAACAAAATTACAATCCCTGAACGAAGCAGAACACAATCTAAAAGATAATTTTTAAATAGTTAAATTCTCACTTGATAATCCTCCTCTACAATGAAGAGATTGTTAAGTGCTTCATTGACTGATTTGTTGTTATGGTTCTGCACTGAACGCAGGTATGGTTTAACCAAAGGCAGCTGTTTAACCTGCAGATATACATACATACGCAATTAGTACCAAAATAAATAATGCAAGGCAAAATATGACATTAAAAAAATCAAGGTTCAATGATACCTTAGAGAAAAAGTTGACGGCACGGGAGTGATCCAGTCTCGGTGAAAGCACTATGAGCAAATCATTCAGTAACAACGGTTTGAACTCCAAATAAAACTGGGTGGCTTTGTAGTACAGTTCCACATTTGCAACCTACAGAAGAAAAAAGATAGCTTAAGAGATGTAAAAAATCTCCCTTGTGAAAAGCAACATTATTACTCTGACATTTGATATTACTTAAGAAGATACTGTATTAATACAATTATGCATGTGAATTAAAGAGGGCCCCAATACCAACCTTAGTAATGATGTCTTTAAACTGTCCCTCCTTCCAGGCGTCTGTGGGGTGGTTCATCATGGTGATGATGGCATTGTCAAACTCTTCGTATTTGTCATAGAGGAAGACGAGCTCCGCCCACAGATGTGCTTGTTCTGCTGCCCTCAGGACTTTGGGGATGTTTACCCTGGACCAGAACAGCTCCAGATGCTCCCTCATCTTCTGGGGCTTAAACTTGGAGTAAAGGATGGCCAGCTCTGTGAACATGCCCATGTGCGCACGCTCTAAGCCAAGGGCCGCCTCCAGCATGGTGATCAGCTCCTCAAAGTAACCCCGGTCCTGGCAAAGGAGAGATTATTATTAACATAAGTTAATATGTGGACTAACACTTAACATAATGCATGCATTTGCTTCATCTTACCTGGTAATAGTTGATGAGCTCCTCCAGCTCATCAGCGTGCACCACGATGTGGAGGCCGCATATCTGGGCCAGCCTAAACTCTTGACCGTCCACACAGGCGAAGCACACCTCTTTCCAGGTGCGAGTGCTATTGGCCTTTCGAGCGCCATCCACAGCGGCCTGATACTCCCCGAGGTGCACCAGAGTGGAGGCCAAGCGGCCAAAGTTGGAGACATTGTTGTACAACAACTTGGCTGCCTCATACATTTTTTCATCGTAGCACCTGTCACCAACCTATGGAAAATATTCAAAAATGATTAGTGCAATGACCAAACATTTATGGAGTGTGTATTTTAGATACACGCATAATTTAAGAACTAACCTGTTGGATGTGTGCATTGTTCGGTCCATTAATAAACTCTTCAAGTTCTGCCAGGCGATTTGTTTTTGCCAAAGCAAAGATCAGCTCTGTCTCCACATATGATTCACGGGCCTTTTTACGTGCCATCTGAAGAAATTTGACCAAGTCCTCCCAGTTTCCTGTTCAGAAAAATCATGTGTTCCAATATTTAGTCATCACAACTATTTCAATAAAGATATTGTATAAAGATGCATTTAAGCAAAGTTTCTTACCACTCTTATCTGCAGCCTGCACCACCTCCATATAAGCAGAAGGATCATCAGCTTTGATGTAGGAGTCAATAGCTTCCTTCACCAAACCCTTCTGCAACTGGGCCTTTGCCAACTGGCTCCAGACAGCCGGTTCATTACAGCGCTCTGCAAACTCGTATGCCCTGTCCAAATTGCCAATGTGTTCAATAAGCACCTTGGGGAAACAAAGCAAACAATTATTTTTAAAAGTACAATATAAATATAGATACAACATGGACAAAAGGAGTGAAAACTTACTTGTACAGCTGAAGTATTGACATCAAATTTCTTAAAGATAGAAAAGGCCTCCTCGAACAGTTCATTGCTAATTGCAATATTAGCGATATCAGGAGCGTCATAGTTGTCCAATCGGTTAATGTACTCCATCACACGTGTGCGGTCTGCTTTGATTGCCGTCAGAATCAGCAGGTTCTGAAGATTTCTGTTTGAGTGGAATTTTTTTACTTTAGTTAATTCATTTCTTCAATTCTTAATGAAATTGAAAAAAAAAATAAACACACACCTGTGTTCACTGAAGACAGAGTTATCCAATACAATTTTCTCAAGGAGCTCAATAAGCTCATTGGGCAGGTCGGCGGTCATGAAGGCCTTCACTGTGACCGAGACCTCCTCTGGGTCCTGGGTTTCTGACAACGCCGTTTGTACAACCTAAAAGCAGACAACAATAATCATATTTACTTAGATGTTTTTTATAATGATGTATATAAACACTACCTTTTTTTAAAACTTACTTGATCAATAAGTGGTCGTCTGTAGGGGTTGGTCTCCAGAAGAACACTGGCCCAAAGATCTGGGTCTTTGCGACGAACCAGGTAACGAGACAAACTCTTGAACAGAGAATTCTCATTGCAAACCTGAAAAAAACAAATTAGGTACATTATTGTAAATTGAGAAAATCTGTACATGAATTTTAATCAATCATGACATTCTTACATTGATCAGTTCCTGGTCGCACTGGCCTCTCTCATATGCCACACATGCTAGATGTGGGTCTCTCTTCTCGCAGTACTTTCCAACCACACGGCTGTCATAGTATGGGTTTTCTCTCAAGAAACGCTCGGGATTGTTGTTGCTGTCAATGTAAATCTTAGCCAAAGCATTATGGGTAGCTGGCTCCTCACAACCTTCATGGATACGAGACTCAAGCCAAGGCAGCAGCAGCTTCAGTCTGGATAATAAAGACGAGGAACGGGATTTTTAAGTTGAGTCTCGGGCAGAAACAGGTTGGGTTTATGTGACATTATCATCCTAAAATCCCGACAGTTTAAACATCTGGAGGACAGGTCAGAATCCTTTGGTGGAATTAGCTGTTTAACTGTCAGATTGGAGATTTGTTGTCCTGTTTTATGATTAATGTCTTTGGAATTACTGGGCCTATCCACATGAAACAAAAACTGGCACACAGTTCAAGGTCTCCTCTGTCAGCACAAATTAAGGTCTTTCATCTTTTAGTATCTGTCTGTTAAGTTTTGTTTGTGTATGAATCTGTCCCCTTTACCCATTGAATTGTGGCTGTGTGACCCTCGCTGTTGACTGGAGGACTGTTTTCCCGCCTGGCCAATCACCTCCAGATACCTTCCCTATTTGCCTGGTTCCCTTATTTGCCACTTTGTCTGCTTCTCATTTAGTTGTTAGTCACTCGTTTGTCTCCATGTCTCACATTGTGTGTGTGAGACACTAGTTTAGTTATGTTTTTGTGTCTCTTGTTGTTTTGTCACTCGGTTCTGTTTGTAGGTTTATGTGAGTCATTTTTATTTTGGGACAATAGTTGTGGTTTGGTATTGTGTTATGTGTCCCTTATTTTGTCACTTTGTCACTTTTTGAGACACGAAACTTGTTATCTGTTAAACCTATTATTTTGGGTTTCTTAGTTTAGGTTCTTTTATTTATAAACATTTGCGTGAATTTAAGATCACTTTTGTTACTTTCCCCTTTTACAATTCTGTTTACTAAATTACAACCACCTTCACATCTTGTTTTAACCCTAGCAGAGCTGGGTCGTAACAGTTCTACCCTAAAGATGTGATCGTGGTCACTTGAAAGGACCATAAACCGTGAGATTAAAATGGCAAGTTTGCAGAGCAAAAATAATGACAGGCTTCAATATTTGTGGATCAGTTTCTTTTAGAAATTATGAAAATATGACATCAAATAGCATTATTGATTGTGTAAATATTATAATTACATAATCAATAATGCTAAAAGATAGATATGCTAAATAAATCCAATGCAATAAGGCCTGTATTAACCAATCTAGGCAGATACAGTTTCCTCCCACATCTTAAAGCTAAAACATTTTTTTTCATTTTAGCGAAAGTATAAGCACGACCTATTCATTTGCTACAACACACACCACTGTGTTTAAAGTAAATTACCTGTTTCGCTTTTCAACTTCAGCCACAAGTTCATCAGTGGAGAACTGTCCTCTGACCACAAGGATCAGACTCTTAATCACATCTTCAGAGCAGTCCACATCTAAAAGACCTCCAACCACAACAGGTAGACGGCTGGGGTTCACCTAAAACAAATATAAACAAATAAGTGAATAGGCCTGTCACAATAAATATTCAGTTATGTGTGAATGAATAACTTCCATGTCTCATTATAGATGCAAACTACTAAAGTGTTTCATGTTGCTATTTATTAATTGGAACGCATGTTTTTAACCCTTTAAGGAATGAGTACATTATAGACCATTATAGCTTGCCTACACATTTTTTACACTTTTTTTTGCCTTTTTTAGCCATAAATATCATGTTAAAATGAAGTATCAGCATGAACTTTTGCCTTTTTCAGACAGCTATCTCTATTTTACATATATATCCTTATTTTTCCTTTGATGCATCAAATACCTGACCCTGAATCCTACGCTACGCTCTGATTGGTCATCTTCGAGGGACAACATAATCGTATAACCGTAATGACAGTAACATATTTAAAGAGCCCCATGCCTCTGCTTTGAGGTGCCGTTTGAATTTACATGAAGCACAATTGGTTACGGAATTAGGGTAATGGAAAGTCTGCAACCGCAAATCTATCGGCGGTGATAGCATCTGACCCTCTGGAGTTAACATAGCATTTCTAATATTCTAAAATATTCTAAAAATATGTGTGTGAGAAAAGTGAGAAATAACATCTTACCTTCTGCACATAGATTTCAATGTACTTCTGAAGGTTGTTGCGATACAGATACAGAACCAGATCATGGACAAAGTCAAAACGATCACAAACGATGATCAATGGGAGCTGGTCAGTCAGTTTGGCCTCCTGTTCATCAGGGAAAACACAAGGGAAATATACAATTACACATATAATAGAATATTTACACAACCAATAATGCTAAAAGATAGATATGCTAAATAAATCCAGTCCAATAAAACCTGTATTAACCAATCTAGGCAGATACACAATTTCCTCCCACACCCTAAAGGTGATAAGGTTTGAGCATTCCTACACTGAATAGAGGCTTGCTGTACTACACAAAAATATCTAAACATCTACCAGATTCATAATAAGCTTCACAGAAGACAAATATTTTTACTTGATAATACTACATCAACCAGCCATGTCTACCACATCGGGTTCTACAGCACTGGGGGCACTCCATATGTATGGCTTGTGATGCATACACACCATACAAATGTTAAGTCGAATTCACAGACTGGGTTAAGGATGGGGGCTCATAAGTGACGTTTGTCACTAGTGAAGATAATTTACCTGATACATGTCCTGCCATTACAAAGACAGAGGAAAGCACAACGGTTAGAGTGTGAAGGGGGTGTTTCTAGTCAACTTGCTGCCATTTCCATTAAGAAGTGTTCAAATTAAACATTTTACAATCTCTATTATGGCAAGTATGGATTATCTGCACCATCATTTTAGTAATTAAATTTTCAATTTAAGCCAACTTGTTCAAATAAGTAGAATAATAATTGTTAACACAACATTGTACTAATATGGCAGTTGTCCTTTTCAAAACATGAATCCCATGTTTGCTGAAACTTTACCTTCAGGAAGTTCTTGACGCGCTCTGGGTCGTAGCAGTTGCTCTCTCTGCAGATCCTCTCCACCTCTTTGATCTGACCCGTCTTACATGCCGCCTGGATGTATTTGAAGTGAACCTCAGGATCTTGACTGAAGTTCACAATGGAGCCCAGGAAGTAAAACAAACCTGTACAGAAAAATCCACACAATCAGATTCTGTAAAAATGAGCATAAAAGTATTTTCTAAAAAGCGGCTTAATAGGTGAAACATCACCTTCAAAGCTCTTGAAAGACTCAAACAGCTCGGTCAGGGCCTGTGTAGTGAGCTGCTCATGGTATTTGGATGCCACCTGGACACAGATCTGCAGATTCTGACGGATGTTGGCCGATAACATGGCCCTCAGGCACTCCAGAGAGTCCTCCACTGACAGGGAGCCGAAGAAGTTCACCAGCCACTATGAAGGGGGACAAAACAGTTATTCAGTGTATTATTATCAGTGGGTTTAAACCACGGTGTAATACGGTCCCTCATTTGAACAATAGACCTGTACCTCTGGGTTAAGCAGGTGTGTGTGCACCACAGCACGCTTGATGTCATACAGGTCAGTGTAGTGCTCCAATGCCCTCTGCAGGAGCCCGGCTTTTTCACACAGCTGGGCAATGTGGGCACGGTCATAGTTGGTAAACATTTGATTGCCCAAAATGGCATCAGCAACCTACAGCAATGGAGACTTATGTGAGTCGATGGAGAACTCCACACAGTTGTATAGTTTCATTACACCAATAAAAATATATTTTTTAATGGGCAACTGTTCAGAAGAGTACCTGAGGAGCATGCATCAGGTTCATCTCCAGGAGGCGGGTCTGCAGCGGTCCTTCTGAGGGACGGTTGTTCTTCAGCGCATCGAGGAGGAAGGAAGTGCACTGCTGGATCAGGTTGTACTCCATGAACACGTCCACAATCTAAGCACACATAACAGGCATGGAGACCACTTAAAACAGTCAGTCATTTGTCCAGACCAGAATCCATGTTTGTAAATAAACTTTCTAATAGTACAGTAACAATGTTAAAGCGCCAAACCTGTGTGATGTCGGCCAAAGGCTCCTCATCCTGAACAAGCTTCTGGGCAAACTGCAGTCCCTGCTCTGGGTTTATTCTCATCACATTCCTCAGCAGAAAGATCCAGTCAGGTGTATATCCAACCTAAAAGTACCATTGTCATTAGTAACATTCAGATTATTTCATAGTATTATGTTGATAGGCAACAAACTGACCTTCTTTGCATACAGTACAATTTTGGGAAACTGTCCAGTCTCTGCAAAGCACTGAATGACTTTGTTAGGGACATTTGCCCTCAGGTAGACGCTAAGAGCCAGGGTGGGGTCCACTGCTTTCACCAGGTCTCCCAGTTCTTCTGAACACTCCAGCTGAAAAGCAAGTTTAGTAGCAATTTAACAATTAATTGGCCAAAAGGAGGCAAGGCGTGTTCCTGGCAAATGCTCTCACAAATTAGTACTACTACAACTATCTTCATAAAAAGGCAGATTAAACTGTCCAATCACTCCCAAAACTCCTGCTAAAGCACTCCATGGTTTCTCCTATCCCCATCTGCTGTGGTCTATTATAACCCCAATAATTAGTAGACTAGAAAATTTGGTCAGCTAAGGCACCATTAAAAAAATCAACTAAACTAAAAGTGTACAACCCTGACAAATTTCCTCAAAGCATCAGACTTAACAATCACCTTTATAAACACATGATCTCACACAATCTCATATAATGGAGAAACTGTGTAAACAAAAGTGCTGCTCAGGAAAAGCCCCTTCCTGTTTGTAGACGTTATCATGGAGATTATGAATACCTTGTCTTCCTTCAGCCACTTCTCCAGGAGCTGCTTTCGCCCTTGCTGTAGCACAGGCCTGCACAGCTCCAGGGACTCAAACTTGTTGAGCTGGCCCTGGTCCAGAAGAATCCCAAAGTACTGTAAAAGTGGAGAGGTCTGGCCTTGCTGAGTTGGAACGCTCTGGAATCGTCGAATGGTGTCTGGAGTACGCAGGATACCCTAAGTGCCAAAAAATAATAAGACGGGTTAGACATATAGTACATTTTACTAAACCATAGTTAACATAATTGTATTTATGATTTATAAGTGGCCTGGTTAGATACAGGCAGGAGATAACATACGCAGAGGTAAACTGTTACCTAATGCAACCATAACATTAACAAGGAACAAAACTTTACAATAGTTAGGAATAGACAAATAATAAAAGATAATACCATTATTTTTGTTGAGGGTTTAAAGTGTCAGAAAAAATGCCTTCTCTGTGTGTAAACTTTGCCTGCATTTTGGAGGGAATTTTCAGTGTTTATGAAATACATAGAGGTATTCTGTTTTTAGAACTCACTGCTACTTCCTGTATTATTTTATCATGTTTTATACTCACACCTGTCACTTAATTAATGTTAAACTATGATAAATATTTACCACAGGTACTATCCCACTAAAACCAAGTAATAATTAGAAAAATGTGAGACTCTATCACATGTACTTCAGTCTAATACAGTGATACATCTAGAAGTGTGTGCACCTTTGGAGCGTTAGCAGCCACTTTAGCAGCTTCTGAATAGTTTCCAGCAGCAAACAGGTTGTTGAACTTGCGCGCAAAGAGCTCTTCAGCACCTGCCAAGTTGTTGCGTACAGCCAAACGGAGAGCCAGGTCTGGGTTTTGTAGCACATTAGTGATGTAGGGAATGATGTTCTCCTCCTCCACACAGACAGAAAGCACCTGTTTATGAGACATGGATCAGTGTGACATAAAACATTCAGAAAACATTGGGCTACTGTATTAAAGGTACACTATGGAACTTTTATGGAGGAGGGTGTCTCCAACTTGTCTTCATGGAGATGTTTTTGCATTGTCTGGAATGATTCATAGAAACATATCTATCTCCATGGAGACAAGCAGATGACACTATCAGGCCAAGTTACAGGTCAGATCTATGGAGAGGTAATCCCGCTCACAATAAAAATGCATTTCATCCATTAAAACGGGTATTGTTGAGTAATAAAAGCACTTGTAATTGAATATATGCATGACCAATATGTTTAATGGTGCGATACTGTGGAACATTCTAGGCAAAGAAATATCATCTTCATGGAGACAAGCATGTGGCCTACCCTTCTCCAGAAAAGTTGCATAGTTCATCTTTAGTACAAAGTGAAGTGAAGTGTTTAGGTCCGCTGATGCAAATAGGTCAATGACTGTATCACTTTTGAGTCAAATCAGAAAGGGATCATAAAAAGGCAGACTGAGCTACACTGATGAACTCTGTACACTAAAGGGAGAAGTAATTTAGATGGATTCATAGATCACGCCTAAAACAGACAGACCTCTTTATGCAGTTCTTTTTCAGATTAGAATGTGTTTCAAAAACCATATGTTGGAAATCTTATGCCATGTTGATGACGTACAGGAGGTAGTGATTACAGGGAGAGTGGGAGCTCTAAGAGGATTAAGTGCACCAGCCTGTACCTGTGACTTCAAATCATGTGCTTATTTGTGCTGTGATTTCATTTTCTCATCACTAACTTTATGTCTATCCAAATCACAAATTTAAAAGTGCACTGTAACATTCTAGTCCACTATCTGCTTTAAAAAAAAAAAAAAAAGATCAATCCTTTATACAGGTAAGTTTCTTGAGACGTAAGACTCAAGTGGGACCTGCTTATCTCCATGGAGAGGGTGTTGCTTTCCCTAGAATGATCCAAAGTATGGTGACTTATTTCTCTCCATGGAAAACAGCAGGTGAAACTATCCGGCCAAATTATAAGGTCAGATCTGTGGAGAGGCAACCTTGGTCACACCTAGAAAGCATGTTTTTCATGCTTCAGCAATAAAAACACGTGTCATAAAAACATTGCAGGCAAGGCAATGAGGTGACCCTCCACCAAAAAGTTACATAGTGCCCCTTTAAACAACAAGGTGATTTATAACCTCTCTGTGTGATTGTAAAGGATGTAGAAGCAAAGCAAATGCAACACACTGCCCTAAGCTTACAGGACGGTTTCTGCCCCAGATCAGTTTCCACCTCTTTACTAAATTATTCATGGGGAGCGTAGCCCTACTAGAACATTATTCATCAGCTGGTTGAATCCAGTTTCTGCTCTGGTTCAACAAAGGCCTCAGGAGTCAAACCTCTCCGCCCTCCCCACGTGAAACTCAACCCTCAGGATTATCTCCATTCATTCTTGGCACAGTTTGGACTCACACAGTGATGACAGATAAACTACAGCTGTTGCCGTTATTAGTGCTACTTTTGTTTTGGGTTTGGCTAATTTCAGTTTATAAAGCCATGCCAGTTATGTTGTTTCTTGGACTAATCCATATTCACATACTGAATCAAACTGTTTGGTTTCAGTTGACATCACAACATTGTATAGGCCTATAATATGCACTATGTGCACTGTGTAACTTTTCTGGTGGACGGTATGCCACACCTGCCATCAATGACATCTACATGTCATTGCTTTGGCTGAAATGTTGCCCTGTTTGACAATGAAAAACTATTACTTTGATTCTATTTAAAAGCTAAAATACCTTGGAAAAACATGCATTCTTATTGTGAGTGGGGATGACTCTCCACAGACCTGACCTGTAACCTGGGCCTGGTAGCGTCACCTACTTGTCTCCATAAAGATTTTAATGCCATACTGTGGAAGACTGCAGGCAAAGCAATAACATATCCATGAACATAAGTAGGTGGTAGACCCTCAATTAGAAAAGTTATGTAGTGCACTTCTAATAGAGATGGTCTTTAAAATATGTATTGTTCAAATGCAGATTTATTTTTGTTTAAAATACAGCGAATTCTTGGTCTAGTCACCAATAAAAATGATCAGGTCAGATCAGAAAATACATCATCAACATGGAAAAGTGTCTTTATGCTGAAAATGACCAATACAGGCCAGGACAACAGGGTCGTACCTGTCCCTTTCTGTTGACTCCGATAATGCCCGAGGTCGGCTCATGAGGAGGAGCTGTGACAAAGATGGTCTCGCCGCTGATGCGATTCATGTAGATGCAGGTGCCAGTCTCCAAGTCATACAGGTGGATGTACCCATATTTGGTAATAAGGAAAACCACATTGTGTTTGCCACTTATCTGTAAGACAATGGGATTTGGTCATTTATTTCAGTAGGACATTAAAATACAGGACAAATGACATGCTGATATTTCAATATAAACTTTCTGGGCTTTCTACCATTGCATTGCAGACCTGTTTTTTGTGATGACTAAAAGCATATAAAGCCCACTTCTACACAAAAAAAATTGTCCTGTTGCTTTTTATTATTTAGATTTATTTTTTTTTATATATATATATATATATATATATATATATATATATATAAATATAATATAATATATCATATATATAAATATATATATATATAAAATATAATATATATATATATATATAATATATATATTATATATATATATATATATATATATATATATATATATATATATATATATATATATATATATATATATATATATATATAAACACACACACACACACATATATATATATATACACACACATATATATAAAACATATATATGTATGTGTACATATTTGCATACATATATACACATATATACACACACACACACACACACACACGTGGATTTATTTATTTATTATATACATATTTATTTATAGTGTGAAATACAAAAAAAAAAAAAAAAGACATTACATATTGTTTCTTTTTTTTCCCACTTTGTTAAGTATTACAAATTGCTACATACTTGCATTGCCACTGGGAAGTCATTCTGTGCTTCTGGGGGGAAGAAAACATCTACGGCCTTCTTTGGGAATGGCTGGTTTATATTGGTGGGGCTCCGACTTCAATGATGTGCAACTGTAAAAAAAACTGTTATAGAGGGATGTTTTTGGGGTCAATTATAAAGCACTTTTGGTTTGGCTGCTGTTACCTTCCTCCAGCCTGGCCTCGGACAGCAAAAAGCAGAACAGTGTGGATTCCTCTGCATTGCCCTCCATTTTGAACTGGGCAAAACTGGCAGCGTGGCCTTCAATGGGCTGAGAAACCTTTCTGTCTACAGAGTAAAGCTGCATGGCTCCAACCACACGATTTTGCTGAGGAGTAAAAAAAATAGAAATAAAAAAAATCATTATTATCTATAGAAAAACAAACACTTCTTTAAAGGTGCTTTATTTATTTTATACATATTTTATAGTGTGAAATAAAAAAAATTAAAAAGACATTACATATTGTTTTTTTTTTCCCCCTTTGTTAAGTATTACAAATTGCTACATATACTTGCATTGCCACTGGGAAGTCATTCTGTGCTTCTGGGGGGAAGAAAACATCTACGGTTTTTCTTTGGGAATGGCTGGTTTCCAGTTGGTGGGGCTCCGACTTCAATGATGTGCAACTGTGGAAAAAAACTGTTACAGAGGGATGTTTTTGGGGTCAATTATAAAGTACTTTAGGTTTGGCTGCTGTTACCTTTCCTCCAGCCTGGCCTCGGACAGCAAAGCAGAACAGTGGTGGATTTCCTCTGCATTGCCCTCCATTTTGAACTGGGCAAAAATGGCAAAATAGATCAGGCTTATTTAAAACTGTTTGCAGTGGTCCAAAGTTATCTCCTCACTGAAATTATTCATGGCAATGACTAAGTTTGTAAAAATTTCACAACAGCACAGAGCTAAGTTTTGCTGTCACGTATAGCTAAGTAGCATGATAACACGCACTTCCTGATTACTGAACAATAAACTGTTTTATAATTAGTTACAGATAATACACAGCAGATATTTTGACCTCAAGAGCTGCTTATGCAATGACAAGAGCAAGACACATGTTCTAAAATACACGGGTAGAAAAAATTAGGTACAGCATTTCATTAAAAGTTTCAGTGTATTACCTGTGCTGAAATACCAATTAACAGAAGCCATTTCTGCTTGGCATCGGTGCGGTAGTTGATGATCTGGCAACCCGCAAGGCTGGAGTGGCGGTCAAAGACTTTGACAGGCTGCGAGTCGCCCTCCATGCTCCAGTGGTACACGGCCGTGTCCGTCACCAGAGCCACTGTGTTGAGGGAGATCCACTTCCAGAAGGTCACATCGTCCGTCATCGTGTGAGCCTTCATCTTACTCTTCATCTCAATGTTGAAGATCTGAAGAGTTTTGGCCGCTACAGGAATACAAAGAAACGGTATTTTATTTTCAGTCATTTTCAGGTAGAAGTTTCTACCAACACACAATAATAAATAGGAAAGATTATGTTTAAGTAGAAGGAGAGAGATGATTTTAAAAAGTAACAGTCATGGTATAAAGTTCATCAAGCAATGGCACCATGACTGTTGGGCAGAGGGTGCCATACATGCGGTGTCGGAGGCGGTGAAGACTCAGGTGCACTGAGAAAACTGACATAAAAACACTTATAAGGATATTCCCTCTGGGTGTTTATATCTATACAATAATCCTGTTCTTCTATTTAAGCTGTACTAAAAGTAGAGTAGATGTACAGTTACTCTCATATTGGGCAAAATACACACATACTACTCAAGTCATAAAGCATTTTTTGAATGATTTCAGGGGGAAAAAGGGCAGCAGCGACTAAAAGCAGGAAACAATCACCTTATAAAAAAACATACTGTCTCTTTTCAAAAGCAAAAGTCTGGACTGAAGTTACTACAAGAACCAGCAGCCGTACCCACTGAGCAATTAACTGATATTTTACTAGTTCACACAATTGCATGCCTGAACAGAAGATTGAATCATGGCGATGTACTCACCTGGACAATTTTTAATTAGTTTAGATTAACCAAGCAAGCTTATGCTTTATTACAGGGAGAATTGTTTGTTCATTGATCAATAAACATTTGATGAATGCAAAATGATTAAAAGCTGAGGCATAATAATTTTTCAACACAAAAGGCGATAAATGACACAGCCGTGTCAGGAGACACTTGTTTAGACTGGAGGCCTAGCAGCTCAAATGCTGTAGTATACTGTGTATATTATCATGATTTTGTTCCTAATCCTTGTTAAATTGTGACTAGTTAACACATTACTGGCAGCAGTAAAATGTGAGATGTGGATGGGCATTGGTCAATTACTGCACAATGAAGACAGACAATTTTAAAATGGAAAATTACATGACATCAAATCACCTTAGCCATTGTGAAATCATTTGAACACACAATAAAACAATGAAATGCCAGCAAGCTATTAAGTTGTGGAAGATAAACCCTGTTTTTGAACAATCTGTCATTTTTTTTCATATTATAATTATCATTAATACATTTCTAAAATACTTGTACTGTAACATTCCTGCAATAAAGCAAGCGGTTTAATTTGATGAAAAAAGGTTATCCCTTTGCCAGATGTTTTTCCTAAACAAGGTTTTACTTCCACAATAACTGTAGTTAAATTTGAACTCACCGTCTGCAAACACATAAGAAAGCAGTAAAGAAAAAAAACACAGAAAGACAAAAACAAAAACAACAGAAAGTCAAAGCATTCATAAACGCGCCACAAAATACTTTAATATCTCTATAAAAATGCCTATAGAACATGCGGGTCAATAAAACTAGCACAGCAAAAAACTAGCTCCATGACAAACCGATGCGTACAAGTATTCAAAAGACTTTAATAAAAATGTTGCAGATTTTAGCTTTTTACTTGAAAAATAATAAAGGTACTAGTGTATTTTAACAGCGACCCTTACATGTTAAATGAATTATTCAGGCGCTTGGTTAAACGCTTGGTTAAAGTCAGTACATACCTTTGAGTGCAATGACCTTGCTGGCAGGGTTCATGATGGCGCTGTCGGCTGAAATGGGCCTGCGGATGGGGGTATTGGGGTCGGCCAAGTCAATGATCACCACCTGCGTCTGCTCACCCACCTTCTCCCGCACACAGATGAACTTGTCCGACTCCATGGTGAGGGTACTGAAGCCAATGTTAGCCGGATTGATGCCCAGGTTTTGGAGCTTTAGAAAAAAATAGGCAAAAGGTGTTACTATAGTTAATCGGAAACAGTTCTATTACATACTGTACCATTTCAAAGTGATTTCAAAGATTAAAAATGTATGCTTATTTGACGGTAATAAACTACACCATAATTTGATCACCAATTTATATTTTGTCCATTGTAGGCCATAGTGAACTAGAGGAATGTTTGGTCAACTAAGGACATGTTGATGGATTAGTTGAATAAAAAGGGTGCGTAGCTCTGAACAAACTATGACATATCTCTATGGATCTGACCCAAAGTGCACTCACTCATTGATGCAAAAACAACTACCGGTATGTATGCAGAAAAGCAACAAGAAACTAGTATTTATCAGTGAAAAAACAGCTTGATAATAGAAAGTGGTCAATAGAATGAGAATTTAACTGTAACAAACAGTGGAATAACTTGCATGCTAAAATCTTCTTAAGACACTGAACATTTTTAATTCCTCCATGTTCATTTTAATTCATGTCCTCTTTAATAGTTGCTACTGATATAAGGAAAATGCATTCATAGTTATAAAAACACATAGAGCCGGTGAAACAACAGCAAGCGTGGGACTTTGACCTCAGCTTTTACACAGCGTGACCAGGTGATGTGGTCATATGAGTGACAGAGCAGAGCAGCCAGAGCAGTCAGATGGGACAGGGTGGAGAGCAAACGCCTAGTCTAAGAGCACTGTCCGGAAAGAAAACTACTGCATTTTAACAACACAGTCTGAGAAATAATGTCAGCCTTTATTTCACTTACTTGTGCTTTATGACCAAAAATTATAAGGGGAGGAATCATTTTCAAATACCTCAGTACTATATTATCACAGAGTTTAAGTTTTGGAAATTTTTCAAAAGACTCCTAAACATTCCATATATTGAGAGAATTCGTTTTCATCTCATGTGAATTAGGTGTTTTTGATTCAAACATATCTTGTAAGTAAACTCCATCAGGATGCGGCATCATCTGGGTAAAATTTTAAAAAATCTTATATTCACAGTCCTTTTCCTACATCTACACTTGGTCGTTTTTAGTTTTACATTAGACCCATCCATTTAAAAGCACAGCAGACAGCAAAGTTTGAAAAAAGAACATCCTGCCTGCAGTACAGAACTCCTGACGCAGCATTCTCACTAAAGTGGACAAAGTTGCACCAGATTCAGGCCGCTGCACAAGTACTAGCGCTGTAGACCTTTAAAGATTAATTTGTTGATATTATCCTAAACGACCAACATTTGCATTGGTCTAATAGTTTTATTAGGACTATAAAGTATTCTATGTACCACAGGAGAAAGGAGAATGCATGGAGGGAGTCAGGAGTTACTGGATAGTTCAAACTTCCTTTTCACATACAAAGATGCTGTTTACCATTACTTATTTTTGTTTTTTGCATAAACTTCTGTGAGCTGTTGTCTTGTATGTGCAGTTTGAGTTCAATCACAGAAAACTTCATAGTTTTGAGAAATGTGCCAGGCTGTGCCACCTTGTAGTTGTATAATTGTTGCATAGGGCATGTCTTTAGTCGACCAGCTACACGTGGTCGATATTTACAAAAATCGATACTTCAGTGTTTGTTTTTGTGTCTCAGTTTTTATAGTCTTCATTATGGACAATACAATCTTTTTTTTTTTTTTTTTTTTTTTGCATATCTCCAAAACAACATATGCAGTATTTTTTTTTATCCATTACTAAGTCCCACCTCTAGAGCCCTAACAATTAGCACTCTAGATATCATTATCATATAAAATGAATAACCGCTTCCTTTTGTTGCAGTAGCAGAAACATGTTATGAAGTAATCTGAGGGAAATGAAACTACTACATCTCCAAAGGCCATTCTGTGGTGATGTTGCAACTTCCACGGTTTTGCAATCCACATGTATTAACTGCTTACAATGATCACTTGCCGGCAGTATCAATGCAATAAATTAAGATTATAACCAGGATTTCAATTATTACTCCGTTCAATTACAGAAATATTGTAATTGAAATTGTAATGAATCATCTTATTAAGAATGTGTGTTCAATCACTTAAAACATGTAGCAAAGTGACACTTAAAAGTCAAAGAAAACACTTTTCTATCTTACAGTGACTTTTAAGTGTCACAAACCATTACAAATAACATGTTTATCATTTTTCAACAGGTTAATTTGAACATCAAAGAAATCACTGATTAACTAATTGTGATTTCAATAATGAGCAAAATATTGTGATTATATGTTGGCCGCTCTATTAGAAGAGCTAAAGTAAAGTCATTATGTTGTAAGTTAGACAGGTTGAGTTGGTCTGCAGTTACTCCATTTTAAATTCTGTTATAGCATCCTAATCAGCACAAACCACAGTTCCTGGAACCTCAACGAAATGTGTCCACCTTTTATCATTTAATGGCCACACCCTCGGCAGACTTGGCCCACCCACATTCTTTCACTTTGGCTCACAGTCTGTTCGCAGTAGCACTGGGATAAATGTAGTTCCCAAGTGAGCTTCTATATAGCGACTTTGGGCATCTATTTTGGGACAGTTAGTTGCCTACACATTTTGAGACTTGCGGATTGTGTTTTTTGGCTTGCTCCTCCTGACAGTGACATTTACATCCTTTTTTAGTTTTGTTTGACCTTAACTGACCCAATTATGACTGAAATACAAGTGTTAATGTTTTAAATATGTTACTGATGTAAAATATGCCATTAAATATAAACGCATCTTGTGAGTGTTTAACAGGAGCGCATGTTTAACTACTTCTTTTTGGGGGTTTATTTGTGTGGGGCTGGCGTTGCTCATTTTGGGCTATTTTTTTTCCAAAGACAACACTTGTTCTTCTCTGAAAATCTGGCAACCCTTGTTAAATCTACCACAGAACAAGTGCAACATGCACAAAAGGAAGTCACAGAAACTGGTTTTGTATCAAGCTCTCACAGGTGACATCACAGTGACAGAGGAAGTATTTACCAAAGCAAACAATACAACAAAGTGAAGCAGTTTGTAAAGACACTGCTCCTTGTACAAATATTTGTAATAATATCCAGCTTTTAAAGCAGGGCTGTGAATATAATATAATTTAAATAGAGAACTGAGAGGTCCACTGCCAGTTCTCTGTTCAAGTTCAAATTTTGGAGGAAAAATATTTGACTATTTTTTGTGGAAAATAGCAGTTGTTGTTTCTGTTTAGGAAATGAAAGTGAAAAGGCTATTTTTATTTGCTTTTATAGACAAAAAGGTAATCTTGTTTGTCAACGTCAGGTTTCCCTCTTCCAACACACATTTGTGAACTCCCAAATCACGGGACAAACCGGAAAGAGTAGTAAGTAGCACACCCAAAATAAAAGGACAACTCCTATTTTAATAGTCAGACAGATGTTGCCTGAACTGTGTATGGGTCCAACATGCAAATGACATCATAGAATAGGAATTTGTGTAAAAGCAGGTCAAACCAGCGGAGCCGCAAACAATGTGGAAAATCACTTATTTATTCTGACCCGTGCTGGTCTGGTGCCTTTGAATTGAGAGCACCACAGACTGAGGTATTGGCTTCAGTGTCTTGGATTGTATAAGTGATGGTCCAATATGGATTTTTTGAGTTGACAGTGGTATTCAAAATCGTTTTGCTGCTGTGGCTAAAAGCCAATATTTGGCAATGCTAATGTTACCTTAAGATTTTTAAATATAGTTATTGTACAGTGACTTGGGTACTACTGCTGGTACCCAGACTCCTTGGTGGTACATGGATTCTGCAGCAGTAGATTTGCTGAAGGCTGAATCACTTTAAACCACATTTTTGTCCTCTTTTGGGGTAATGCTTATTTGGTTTGGATCAGGTGATACTCTGTTAAGTGAAATACTTTCCTGAGGGGTACTGTGGTGTGTGAAAAGTTTGGGAACCACTGTTACAGAACTCACAAATGTATTGCTCACTTCATAAAAAAAATTTCAATATCGAACCAATACTGAGGGTAGGATATATAGGAGGGTTTTCTGAGAAAACCCTCCTATATCCCCAGTATGTCACAAGCACAGCATCATTCCTGAACATCTGTTGGTTTAACTCCTTGCTCTTCCTTGGTCAGAAAGCATCTTGTGGCTCAGCAGAAAAAGTGCTCCGTGTGTCCTGCAAAAACGGAGAGTTCAAGGCAGCACAGGGAAGGATGTGCTGTGTAATGTGCTGAGGCGTGCAGCGCTCAACGACACAGCTCCACAACAGGAAACCAGGGACCCATTGTGTTAATACTGGGACTAACAGGCTGGTCCAAGCACTGCCTCCTCCACAACCATGTGACTGCAGTGGGACATGTGACCAACAGGGGACAGGGACACTAATAAAGATTTGGGATGAAAGATAAAGGCTTTGGTTCAGAGGTGTAATTCCTTCCTCCCTTAAATGCTCCTAATTAGGATGGCATAATGTACTACAAATCAAAACTGCAACTGAATAATTTACATGTGTTAAGGTTATCTATGTTTTTGTTTGTATTGTGAGTTTAAAGTCTTTCTTCTTCTGTAAAGCACTTTTTATTACTTTATGTATGATTATGCTATACAGATAGACTATCCTTGTCTTTTCCTTGGACTTGACACAATTACCAAATTACAGAGATTGCAATTTCTGGCTAATCGAATGTCTACTATATACAACAAAATATTCCGTTTATTTAGGGAAAAAATGGTTTACCCTGAAGTTTGAGCCTTAACCGTTGTGAAATGCATGGGACTCTTGTATTAGTCATCAGTTCATGTTTCAGACTTCCCTCAGATATGGATTTTAAACACTTCCATGAGCATCAGTAAATCCATAAACTAAACTGATTTTAAAACATAATTTGCAAATCTAATCACAATTGCATTTAGATTTTTTTTCCAAAACATGCAGCCGTACACCTAATCTCAACATTGGAACGCAGAATTCCCACTCTTCAGCATTTCTGTATCCTCATTCCTCACCAGTCAGTCACGAGGTATCAGCTGGGCCTTCCCTACCCGGTTCAAAGGGCAGAGCGGAAATCTCGAAAGATGAAACCTAACACAGGACGATGATGACCCAATAAACACGCGTGCATCTGCTCCTGTACAAGTAGTAAGATGTAATACTATATGTCATGTGCTCCAACTAATACAACTCTGCAAATATGCAAGAACGTTCAGATCAGAGAGTGTAAACATTATGTAAGTACACTGTGGCCTATAAAGCTGCATCATACAAGCTCTGCCACAAACTCATATTATAAAGAGGAAATGTTTCGAAGTTGTCCATAAAATAATAACGAATCCTTTGAAAATCCCACTTAAGTCCATGTTTAGGCCTTTGTCAAACACAATGTGAAAACTGCTATCATGTCAACAGGGCTGATGGAGATTACACTGAATTTTCTCACATTCTTTCAGTTTCCCACCACACACAGGACACAGGCATTTGACATGTGGAAAAGTCCATACTACACTTGTTTAAATGGATGATTTATAAATGCAAGCTCGGCATAATGATCAGTAGTCGACAGCTCAATGAGCACCTTGGACAAAGTAAAAAAGGATTTATGAGAGTTTGTTGAGCTATAAACAACAAAAACTGTCAAAACTGTCACAACATTTATTTGATCAATACATAAATATGATGAAAAGAAAAAAAGAAGAAGAAGAAAAAAAGATGCCTTAAGCACAGAACGAAATAATAATAGGCCACAATATGGTCAATAAAGCCTGAACATTTTAAAGGTTTATGAAACATATGCAGGTCATGCATTACTTATAGCAGTTTGACCTTGTAATGTGCAAATGACACAACTCAGAGGAAGCAAAAGGTTTCTTATCCTTAACTAATAAGAAAGATAATGAACATTCCTTTTAAAATTTGTAAAATCTGAGACTGTCATCGCTATATGCACAATTAAACAGATCAAAATAAAATTCTGTGCCCTCCACAGAATGCATCAAGTGGAACTGTTTCTTGACTTGAGTGGCATGGTAGATCGGATAACTTGTAATAAGCTGGACTGAGAGACCAAAGTCTTATCATTTATTCATTGCATCTTGTAAGCCAGTACTCCATGGTTACGGTGAGGACGTGGGGTACATATTCACTTTCCTGCTTTTGTCACTTAAATGGAAAAATCGTGGAAATATCTACATTGATAAGAATTAAATAATTTCAAACCAGTATTGACCCTGTAACAAATTACAAGGTTTTCTAAACAAAGGAAGATGGTTTGAGGAGCAACCCACAAACCACATGACACACTACAACTGTTTGACCAACGTGATATCTTTAGCATGCACTATTAATTATTACAGCATGTCAAATCTGCACAAATACTATAATTGTACTACCTCTAAGGCCACATCATCCCACAGTCGAGACAGCTGACAAAACCCAAACATTAGTGAGCCAGTAAGGAATAGTATTTGTCAAAAGGACATGTCTAAAGCGTCATGCGTTTGACCTTAATAGTTTACATTAATGATACTTGCAATGGCAATACCCATTAGCCTACATAACTTAACCTAATAATCTGTTCATATGAAACCATAGACAATGCGAGTAAATTAACTTCCAATACAAATCCAAGTACTGATCTTTAATCAACATGAATGTCAAGTGCAGTTAAACTACAATGAACTACAACTACAAAGAAAGTCACTAGGAGCAATAAAAGTGTTAAATTTAAAAAAGTTAGCAGTCACGCTAGATGCTAACTAAGATAAACGTCATCCACCCAACCAAGCCAGTTAGCATAGCAAGTAAAAGCTAACTTAGCTTGTTAGCTGCGTTCACTACTGTTAAAATAGACTTAAACCAAAAATCCTTCACAGGGACACCCCAAACTCCTGTGAGGACTAACGGACTTGCCTAAAACAGCCAACTATTCATTCATGCACAAACCTGCAGGTGCTCCTGAAAGCGAATAGGAAGGATTTGAGCCATGGCGGTGCCTCTCACTCTCCTCCGGTTTCTTCAAATGCTAACCCACTACTTCTTTCTCTCAGATGCTAGCCGGGCCGTGAAGAGGTCGCTAATCTACAGTCTAAACTCTAAATTTTACTTAATACGAGATGTCAATCTGGTGTTACTTTCTATTTGTCCCTAGACTGTTTCCTTACGGGCTACCCTGGGCTAGACTGGCTGCCACTACACCTCCCTGGACCTGCAATGGCGGTGGAGGCTGGACAACGCAGAAAACATCCCGGAAATGGAAGTGAATTCAACCAGGCGGAGGGATACACACTTTTAAAACTACAATATACCCAGATGAAAACAAAATCAGTCAGTATAACAGGTTGAATTGTATTCTTTTATGTAATTTTTATTTAAAAAGTGTAAACAACAACAGTTTAGTTAGCGTGAAAATGAGTAAAAGTGGGACTATTTCTCTCCATTCGCCCTTTGATTTTTGCCACATCATTCGTCTTCGTAGGACGACGTCATTCCTACGCGCTGTGCACTTGTTCCTTTGAGCCAATCATCAGCTCTTTCAATAAACCAGAGAATCTTAGGAATGACATTGATGAAAATGCTTGAAAAATAATTCATTAGGTCCACACATAGTAGTAACTGCTTCTGTCTTTAATGTATGTTGCAAAAACTAATGACAAAACTTAAGATGAAAGTTAGTCATGTTTACTACCCAAGGTCAGAATGCATTGGATTGCAACAAAGGAAATCAAATTTGGGGAAGCTAGGAAGCAACAAAATATGCTGACAGTCCAAAGGGAAATGAATCAATTATTTTGCAACAACTTTTACTGACTGGAGTTTGCTGTCAGTTACACTTGTTGCATTAACTTTGTCATTTAACCTAAATAACATGCAATAGGCCTATAAAACACCCCAATACTATTTAGTCGTGTGATTCTGAGTTGTAGATGCAATGACACTGACATTGATCAAACAACCCCCCAATCCACAGTCTGGGATTGTTTGATCAATGTCAGTGTCAACTGCTGGGAAATCACCTCTTTTAGATTTTACTCACATTTACAAAAACAAATGAGGTAAACAAACCAGCACATGTGGTGTTCTCAAAATACAGTACAGGCCTACATCTCAAAGAAGCTAGAAAAAAATCATCATTGGTTTCGCAGCCTAATATAACCCCATTGATCTCTCCTATCTTTCTCATGCAAAGTCTACTCAAGCCCCAGTTTGTTTGATGATCTTGTTTCCGAGGCGGTGAGAGTAGTGGGGGCCATCCTGAATGACCTATTCACGCTGTGGTTGCCATGGATTCAAAGGCCTATAAAACAGACACTTTGCTCAGAGAGGCTGTGTGCCTTTTTGCAAAGATATCACACAAACCAGTCAAGGCTCAGACTACTGAAAGACAGCCCTGGTTTTACAGAGTTATGGTTGGATCAGGGCTGAAATGAGGGAAAACTCACTTTAACTGTCACCTTAACTACAATGCTACTCATTGCAGATTTAGATTGTTTCAACAGTCACGCTTTGGCAAGGACTTGGGTGCAGATGGGAGCTCTGTCTTCTGATGTGTCAGTGATCTGTGATGACTTAGAGCCAACTGATGTTTGAACCTTGCACTCAAAACAAGTCCCAAAAGCTTGATGTCTTAATCCCTCTGTACTGTTGTTGCTTCATTATAGAAAATTAGGTTGGTTTGTTCTTCTGACATAAAAGTGAATGTCAAGTGTGGCATAAAAGATTTAGGTTTTGAAAATATAATAAAAAAGAGTAAAGAATTTCAACAAAAGGGTAAAATAACACTGTATGAATAGTCGGATTATTTTGGTGGGAAGTTTCATTCAGAAGAATGGTCCAAGCAACGAGCAAGCAGCCTAAATGCTGCCATCTAGTGGACTCAATACATACAGGAGCCTACTTGATTTATATTTTGCTTGACTGGCACCCACAGTCAGTTGTAAAAATATCAGCATCTTACCTATTTTTTAGAAACAATTCATTTCAACAAGTAATTTTGTAGTACTTATATTTTGACCTAGTTAGTTAGTTTGTCAGTTTGGTATTTATCATAACTTTATCCAAAATCCTCTTTATCCACTTCCTCTGCAATAAAGTTGGTAGCAAACACAATCAAACTATAAATATAATTTTCTGCAAATAGGTTCCTGTGTTGTATAGGTGATGTGTTTATTATGTTTATTTTTTTCACAAATATCAGTTAATCTGACCTCACCTACTGTAAGAGCCATTTTGAGACCCTTGTGTATGTTTGCACTGCCAACCACTGTGTGGCACTGTGCTTCCTAGTTGGTCTTGCTGGGTGTGCCCAGGTGTGCCCAGGTGTGCCTATTTAAGGGCTAATTAATGGATGAGCAGTGCTACAGGGTAAAGGCATACAGTTTTTGGTGTGGTTGTGTAAGTGTAGAAAATGGCAATAAAAGCATTCTTCACTGAACAGTGTTCAGTGAACACATGATTCTAAAACCTTTGGGCTCTGATAGTCTAGTAGCTGGTGGCACAGGGCACTGGCCACTACACTTACCATTAGGAACAATGTTGTTGATTAACTTGTGCAACATGAGGCTTATCATTGTTTTCACCCTGACTATCACTTACACATTTTGGAAAGTAAAAATACAGTACATTCAGAAACAACCATATCAGATGAAATGACACAGTTATGCCCAATGTGTTTCACAGATTAAACATTAACCCTGGAGACTCTGGGAGGAGTCAGTGCTTGTCTGGTCAGTGAAGTGTTTTCATCTGCTGCACTGTCCCAGTCCTGACATGTGATGGGAGATATGGAGAATAGAGAACCTGCTGAAGGTATGAATTTACTAGTTCCTCATTTAAACTGGAGAGAAAAATACACAATCCACATATTCTCTGAGCTCTGGCCACTCAGTGCAGACCATGCTGTTGAGTGTGTGTGTTTTTTTGTCAGTTTAAAAGAAGCTGCGACAAGGGTGAGACAGCTGTGGATCAGAACGATGCTGAATGTGCATTACTCCTATTATTTTAACTGTAACTAATAACAATTAAAATTTTACTACAAGTACAGGTTTAAAAATCTACTCACGAAAGAACAGTTACCCCAAAAAATCTACTCCGTTACAGTATGTGTATTATGTGTAGTAATGTGAGTATTTGTTATTAGTTACTTTCCACTCCATGCTATATTATTTTATTTTTTTTAACGTTAAAGGTTATTAATGAAGATAAATCATGCCTACGAGGAAAATAAATAATAATAATAATGATAAGTCCCCAAAAATTTGACTTAAAGCAGCACTATGTAATTTTTCTGGTCTTGTTTTGTTTTATTTTGCCAAGAATGTCATTAAACATATATATGTTGCTTTTACTAAATTACAATTTTATTGCTCAAAAATACATAGATATCATGCATTCTTACTGTGAGTGGGGTTGCCGCTTCATAGATCTGACCTGTAACTTGATTACCTTGGTGATGTCGCCTGTATCCATAGACATAAATTAGTTTAATGCAAAACTGACATTGTGTACCTTTAACTAATGTGTAAAAAATATATCAGATTGAGCTGTCTCTATGGGTTCTACAGGTATTGTGGTGAAAGTCAAACAGGGGCCCATTAGCTGGACTAAAGTGCTCAGAACAGGCCGAATGAGAAGAGCTGCTTGGATAGAAGGGAATGTTGTCTAAGTAACTGTAGCATAGTTGTCCTTGTTTAGTGCACCCAGAGCAAACAACATGTGGTTACATTGTGACAGGGGATCAAGGACTCTGTGGCAGTTAAAAGATAACATTTAAAGATCAGTAGTTTTTAGTCTGTTTTCACATTACAAATACAAGGATTGTGTATTTTTTGTAATGAGACTAACTACTGGAGATCAGGGAGTAAAATACTCAGACAGTAATGTGTAGTATACATGCTTTGAATCCATGGGTAAGAGTTTGGAGAGGTTTGGGGGGGAAAGCTGTTCTTGTCTGTTTCATGATCCAGTTTACCAGGATTTATTGGCTAGAATCTCATTATTGGCTAGAAGATTTCAGCACATAGCATGGATAATTTCTCAGTAAAAAGTGGACAACCTGCTCAATCTCAATGTTTTTAGATTGCTTAAAGAAAACAGGAGCAGACTGTTTAACAGGAGTTTCAAATCTTTATCATATATTCTCTGACAGCAGATAGAACAAAGACTAAAACTAATCAGCTGTGGTCAAACCCAGTTTTATGAGTGACATAAACCAATGTTGCATGTCAAGCGTTTCAAAAGTGACTGTTGTTGCAGTCACAGTTCAGTCGCACAGGGTAATCCTCATCTGTGTAAGTTTAACCATGGCATAGAAAACTTTGGTCTTTTCTGTATGCAGGCCCAGTGGAAAAAGACTTCACAAGGTAAGCATTTCACTGAACACTCATTTCTGTAGTAGTAATATTTGCAGTGAAAAAATGTCATGCTAATGCTACTTCATGTCGCATGGCTGTTCACTTCCGATATGGCCTTCTTTGGCATTGATTACATGTTCCCAGATAATTATGATAGTATGATAATATGATGGGCACTACTAACATTTCCCTGCTGACACAATTATTTTTCTTAACTTTTTCAATAGAAAATTCATATTTAATCCAAAGGAGGGAATAGATAATCCAATCATGGTCATCACAGATGACACAGGTACCTGCGCTGAGCTATTCTATAGCACTCCTTCTGATCACATACTTATGTATTATACATCTCTTGTCAGACTCAAGGTCTCCCCGACCACGCTTGTGTGTTCTCAAACGAGAGCAGGGGGAGTCTTATGGCTTCTACCTCCGATTGGAGAGGGGGCAACCTGGCCACATCATCAGAAACGTAGCGTCAGGAGGGATCGCTGAGCGCAGTGGGCTCAGGGATGGAGACAGACTTCTGGAGGTCAACTGCTGCTTTGTGGATGATGCTGAACACCAAGAAGTGAGAAATAAATTATACAAATATGTCAGCATTTACCAGAGCATGATGAAGAGCTGAACTCTAATTTTGAACAGGTTTCAAGGAGGATAAATGTAAGTGGAAATCAAATTTCTCTATTAGTGTTGAGTGGAGATGAATATGAACAGGCCAAGTCTGACGGTCATGACCTCAGAAATGTGGCCAGGGTTGCCAAATGTGAGGGCTTTAAACCTCCAAGACTCTGTCACATCAACAAGGGCACCGCCTCTTGTCTGGGAATCAGCTTCACTGCTGTGGAAGGTAACAGCAATGACATGATTATTATTTAATTACAGTATTATTAATCTCTTGTTCTTTAGGGCAGAAGGGCCACTTCACTGTGAGCCTGGTCTCTGGAGGAGCAGCTGAGAAGGCTGGAGTGTGCAAAGGAGATCAACTGGTCTGGATGAATGGGGCAACAGTAGAAAATCTAACGCACTCTGCCTTAAGCAAGATGGTATGAATTATATTGCACTACTACCCAAACACAACAATAATATCTGTTATTATTGCAGTTGAAAAGAAGTGGCAGTCAGATCACTATTCTGGTGGTTGATGCTGAGAGTGAGAAATACTACAACTCCCAGCGGATACCCATCCTCCCAGCTATGGCTATACCACATAATCTTCCATTTAAAGCCAGAAAACTCCACTTGGCATCTCATGAAAATGGCTATGGCTTTTTACTGCGACTGGAAAAGTCGCCATCAGGCCGTACTGGTAAGATTAGAGCAAGTGTTTATTCTTTAATTCCACGATTGTGTAGTGACCAAGTTGATTTTCTAGCTCATGTTTTGCGTGGGATGGAACGTGGTGGGCCAGCTGAGAAGGCGGGGATGGGTGATGGAGACCTGCTGTTGGAAGTGAATGGAGAAGAAGTGCAGTCTCTGAAACATGACGAGATCGTAGACAGAGTCAAACAGAGTGGACAAAAAATCACTGTTACCACTATTTCACCCAAAGGACTGGACTTTTACACCAAGGTAGGCTGTTTGCATGGGATCGCTTTATATCTTTATAGTTATACCAATTAATGATTATTTAAGCCAGCTTTTGTTCCCAATTAGTTGACTTATTAAACAATTATTTCTTTTGTACATTGATATTAGTGAATTATTAATAAATAATAATTATGATTTAATAATGCTGCTGTCTTTGTGATTACAGGGGCCTAAACTACTCTATTTTCTGATCTATGTTGTAATGTTGTTTCCTTATCAAAAACAGACCTGGAGTTGCTTTTTGTTTAATTCTCACATGTTTAATTCGTAAACCTTGCATATTTAGGCTGAGTTCTTCTTTCAAACTAAAAACACTTCTACCTTGTGATGTCATGTGGTAATACGGGAAGTGCCCCACTGTGTTTTAAACTCCATACAGCTTCAGCAGAATTCATTTTGATAATTTCAGCCCTAGAATTGCCAATCTCTACTGAACAAAAGGTAAAAGGTATCTGTTAACTTGAAAACTACCGCTTCATGACATTGCAAGGTGGAACAGAGCATTTTGAACTTTGGAGATGTAGACAGAGATGTAGACATTAAAGGATTACTCAAACACGGGTGAATGAAACAAAACACAACTCCAGGTATGTTTTTGATGCGATAACATTATAACATGCAAAGAGTCAATTTTGCATAATATAGGACCTTTAATGTATTTTGGCATGTGTTTTAGAATGTATAATCCAGATAACAATTTTCAAATACAATACAATAATTTTAATAATTGAGTAGTCACAATTATTCTGATGAATAGTTGCTGCCCCGTGTGATAATTTCTAATGTATTAAAATGTCATTAGCTGATATGAGATTATCTTTTTCTACAGTTGGGTCTATCACCTTTGCTTTTCTGTGATGAGGCCACAGTTAAAGGACAAGATAGCAGTGTGCCAACCACTTTGATAAGTGAAGACAAGGAAAGCACTTGCAAGCCAACCCCTGAGCCCTGCCCCAGTGAGGTGATATAAGGTTTAAAAAAGTTAATTGATTAATGATGTGGTTACTAATAAACTGATCAAGATACATTTTGTCATTTAGCAGGAGGAAAAGGATACAGATGAGATAACATATTTATGAATGAACATTTAGGCTGCAAAAAATTGACAAGTCAAGCGTGCACTGGAGAATAATGCTTTGCTGATGTGTTGTCTTGGGAAGAAAAGGAGCAATCAAGTGCTTTTTTTTTTTTTTTTTTTTTTTTTGGGGGGGGGGTTCTGAAATATAGGTCTAAATAAGTACTTTGCACTATTGAATTAAAGCTGTTCAAGATATTTCTGATTCATGATATGGATATAATAACAAAGCTAATAGTTATAAAAAAGTGAACCAATAATAAACGAATCTATTATAAGACTCTAATACCTAGGCTATATATAATAATATAATAGATAAATGTGAAATGTTGTTTTCATTTCAGTACTGTGAGGTCAAATAATATCAGACAATCTAGGCCTTATTCCAAGCATGTAGGCTACAGTAAATACTAGGCTTGTAAATTATTGATCATGTTTATTTGAATTAAATAAAATCTTTGTACATTATTTTTGTCTTTTAGTGCATTTTTTTATTCTACCTCCCTCTGTTGGTCGAAGGAATGAAAATATATTGCATTACACCATTAAAGCCTACATACATTGAGATTGCAAAAAATAAAGACAGCCAGCATAGCTTATTAATAGACTTTTCATTCAGATACTAAATCATCACTGCAACATGGCCGTGTGTAACAGTGTACGTCCACCTCTATAGTCCAGTTGCTTTTAGTACAGGCAGTAGCGTGGTCACTCCCGGGGTCCTTCTGCTGGTGGAGGTGACATTCAGGCTAACACCTGCGAGCTAACGGTGCTCACAGAGATCGTCAACATGGCACAAGCAGCGCAAAAACTGGTCGCTAAAGTACCAACTCTACTCAGCGGTAAGTTACTTTTATCTTTATATTTTGAGCCATAAGTACATTGCACAATAAAAAACGGAAGCAAAATCAGTTTATTCTGCGGCTAGCTAACGTTGCTAGTGCAGCTAATAGCCATCCGAGCTACTATCCTTCATTGATTCATTTGATTGTTTTGTTTATTGCAATGGAGATTAGCTACAGATTTTAGTCCATATATGTTTGACTACTTGACATGTTATCAAACTCAAATAACAGCGTGGTAAATGTAAGTAATATTGTGTTGTTTTTGTCTTTTCAGCCGCTGTCACCTACTCCAAACCTCGACTTGCTACCTTTTGGCATTACGCCCGTGTTGAACTTGTCCCTCCATCTCCTGCTGAGATCCCTAAAGCCATTGAAGGGGCAGCCAACGTTATCAAGGCTTTCCAGTCAGGACGGCTGGGTCAGATCACAGTTAGGGTATGTACTTTATCTTCGGAGATGTTACAAACAATTATAGGTCATATTACATAATCACTTGAGAGCATTGATGGTCTTGTTTTTGTGTCCCACAGGATGCCTTCAGAAATGGACTGGTGGCCACAGAGGTGATGATGTGGTTCTACATTGGAGAGTGCATCGGCAAAGGGGGGCTTGTTGGTTACGATGTTTGAAGTCTGGACTGTTATTTTTCTCTTGTGAGCGTTTTATGCTCAAATTCCGTTAATCCTGGGAATCAATAAATATATATGTTAAATTAAATTTGTTTTGTGACAACTTGTGTTTTGTTTAGCTTTTTGACATAATACACTTTGGAAATTCAGAGCCTGTTTCTCTGAAAATAATGTGTTAAACGTGTGCCCTAAATGGGCTGCTCCCAGGTATACGTGTTTACCAGCAGGGGGCAGTGTGCTCATAGGTAATTTTCACCTTCTGGCAGCACGTCACTAGTAAAAACTACTGTTTTGATGAATAAACAATGGCATAAATTATGATGAAGGCTCTAGGACACAGACTACATTGCAGTTCTTTATTTTTTAACGTTGAACATTTCTGATAACAACATTTCAAAACAAGCAATCATAGGTAAACAAATTAAATAATGGTTAGTTCAAGTAGGAAAAAACTCAGAAACCATCTGAACAACTGTTACACAAAATAAATTGGAATATAGAGGGAGCAGATGGGTCTTGAAAGACTAAACCGTGGCTGTGGTTACAATCAAAATCTGATTATTAGATTGTAAGCAGCACCAAATTGTGCAGTTTGCACGTCCTTTTCAGTAATTTGAAAGACCCAGAAATCAAATTTTGGTAAGCTTGCAACCGCAGCCAGTGACTGGTAGTCATATGCCCTGTTTGATAAAAAGGGCAGTTGTCAGCCAATGCTTGAGGATAATTACTCTGACAAATTTTATATTGTCTGCTTATGTCTTAAATATGGTTCTGAAAATGTGATTTGAGAATACAAACTTAGGTGCAGTGATAAAGTTAATAAAACTGTATACATGTATGTACATAACAAAATAAAATAAAAATATGAATGATGGTTCAGTATAAGTAAAATACTTTTCTATAGTATTGTGTAGTGAAAGTCTGTTGTCATATTGCTATAAACACATTTGGTATAACTGATATAATATTAAATATCTTCTCATTTGACACTACAAATCTTCACAGACGTTCCAACACCAAAGCCTGGGTACAATGGCTCCACAAAGTTGGCTTCAAACCTGTGCAGGAGGGTCATGCTGCTGCCTATGGCATAGAAGGCCAGTACCCCAGCTGTGTGGTCCAAGTACACCCCTATCCTGGGAGAATGAGGGCCACTGACTGTTTTGTCCACCCTGTTGTGCCAGGCAGAGTAACCCGAGTCAGAGCAGAGCAGGCTCCAGGACTTGTCGTTGTATCCCAAGAGACAAAGTGAACCTTTCCCTTTACGGCTGATGCTTTTGTAGGCCACACCGATGGAGAACTCCCCGCTCCACTCTATCTCCCAGTAGAAGCGGCCTCCGGATAGAGCTTCTCGACACAGCACTTGAGCAAAGCTGTCAAATCTCTCTGGGGTATCTGCATAAGCCTGAAGGTCTCTAGTGCGGATAACTTTTCTACTGCTGTCGGAGATATGTAGCTCTTTGTATGCAGTATTTGGGTCCAGTTTCAGTTGGCAAAAATCTAAAGAGAATGAATATGAATGATACATTAAACAGTCTAAAATGCATACTGTCATCATTATGCAATTAAGCTGCTTACATTTTACAAAGTCTCCTCTGCTCTTAGGCTCTGGAGCTATGGGTAGACTGTCCACTGTTATAATCTCTTTGCCTGGGAATAAAAACACAGTGTCAGCATGACCATACTCCCACACTTCTTCCTATTATTTATTATCATGATGTCACACTACTCCCTTTAAACAATTTAAAACAATCTCCCCATTAGCTAGCCAAATATTTATAAAACACCTGATAACACTCACCTCTGCTTCTTCTGTCCAGTGTTCTGCTTTCTGTGGTATAGACTGGGACTTCATTGACTGCAAGACATGCAAATAGCAACAATTAGCCTCTTTTATTGAAATACAATGCTCTTTTCTCCTCTATTGTAAGCTGTTTTGGTCAGACCTGACTTGGAGATCTTCAACAGCTCTTCTCTGCCAAACTCCTCCAGACGCTCCTTGATCTCGGCCACAGCCTTTCTGACTGCGCCAAAAGAGAAGTCTGGGTTTAGTGACACTCTTGGTATGAAGCCATCATCAGTCGGAGTGCAGAGATAGTTGAAATTCTATTGGAAAATAATACAATGGTAAATATTACAACATCACAAATGCATTTCCTCTGTGGATTTCTTAAAAGGTGCACCAAGTAACTTTAGTAGGTAGACTGTGCCACCAACATGTTCCAATGTATAGCACTAAACTTCTCTACATTTTTTCAGTTGAAGGTGTCTGTATCGCTAAAAGATATTTTGAAAAACATGTATTTTTGCTGTGAGCAGGCTTACCTCTCCACAGATCTTGCCTGTAAATTACTTGACCTGGTGGCGTCATGTTTTTATCTCCATGGATGCCTAATGCTATACTTTGGAACATTCTAGACAAAGCCCTTACATCTATATGGAGACAAGCAGGTAGCAGACCGTCCACAATAAAAGTTACATACTGCACTTTTAATCCTGGAGGCCACGTGTTACCTGTAGGAAGTGTATGTGGTCCTCTGTGCTGTAAAGCTGCTTCAGCCCAGTTTCCTTCTTCTTGAGCTCATCGATCTCCTGCTCCAGTCTTTCTATCAAAGCCTCAGCCTGGTTAAACGCAGCCTTTTCGTTAATACCGATCAGTTTGGTGACCTCTGACCTCATCCTCTCAATCGAGCGAATCATGTCCTCGAACATTTTCTGGCTCTCCACCATGGCCCTCTGCGCCGAGTTCTGCACAGGAAATCCAGGATGTTAGTCTCATACACGATAAGCATCTGACGTCACAACACATTTATGTACTGTATATATGAAATGTGTCTATGGTAAAGTACTGTGCCTTACTTTTAGGGAATCCGCTGCAGTCTTCAGTTCTTCCAGTTCCTTCACTCGCTCTTGGCATTTTTGTTTGATCTCAGCTTGGGAGATTCCCAAAAGTTTCTGTAAAAAAACATTACAATATTACTTGCACCTGCTTTGAACATTTCTGAAATGCTATCAAAGCAAACAATCAGAGCTTTCATGTTCACTGTGTTGTTTCCCTTAAATCTTAAGAAATGTATCAGGTGTGGCTCTTGTTTTTGCTTCACTGTATGAGACTTGTATAAGACTTAACATTCTTTCCCATCAAAGAACATCCAGAGGGGCCCTTTGCCATGTTTAATAAACCCTGCTCCTTAATACGCTCAGAGAAAGGAAAAATCTCTGATGGCATTCCGGTCATTTCAGGAATGTGAATCTTCTGCTGTCTGACTTTTAAAAAGATGTTTCAAGGTGCACACTGTGGTGACAACCCCAATAGACGGCTTTTCTAATTCAGCTTTTTACTCAAGCCCACCAACCTATTCTTCAAGATAAGCTTGAGGAATGTTGGGAATCTAGGGAGGGGGGATGATGAACATGAGAGGGGGAGGGTCTGCGGGGGAGAGGGAGCAAATGAGATGTGTTGGAGAGTCAGGTTGTAAATCTCCGGATGAGAGAAACCAGACGCAAAGTGTAGCAGGGGAAACAAGCTGGTGACTTATTACTTCAGAGGGCCTTAAAAATCCTTTACCCTATATATCAGCATGCCATAAAAGCACCCTCCCACCAGGTTACTCATCCACGGCATTGTAAACCTCAGAATGTTGCATATCTGAAACTCTCTTATCTCTTTTGGCTTTACAGACACTGTTCCATCACTTGAGCATGAATGTCTGTAATGTAAGTTATGTGACTGTTATACGATCATGTGCTTTTGAAGGTCTTGACTCCCTGGCTCAGTATCACTTGACTCACAGGCCCATTCCCACAGGTGGGAACCAGCACAGAACACCGAGGAAGTTTCTGTGTATCTCTCCCACAGCTGGAACAACAGATTCTCTGAAAAGCAGCTTTGATAAGTATAAGACACTCCCCCAGCTTTGAAACAGCTAATCAGAAAGCTGGATTTGTTTTGGCGGTGAAAGCCTGCCAGGGGAGGTGATACCATGGGTGAAAAGGGGCAAAGTACAATCACTGTTTCTGTTACAAGGGCAGTAGTTTTGAAAAACAGCTTGTTTTCACTCTGGTAATTAAGGCTGTTTAACTATTGTGTGTTTACCAAAAGAGTCAGGTACACAAACAGCTGAAGGCAAGAGCCCATTCACATGAACTCTCTCTCCTCTGGACCAATACTGTTTTTTTTAAAACCATATATAAAGTCAAATATGGCTTACCTGCTTTTCTCCCCTCTCTGCCTCAGCTGATACTATGTCATGGCCCCGATGCTCGCTGACAGTGCACAGGGCACAGATGCACATTTGGTCCGTCCGGCAGAACAACTCCAGGGACTTCTGGTGCTGAGGGCAGATCTTCCGGTCCAGATTCCCGAGCTCATCCACCAGCTTGTGCCTCTTGAACGTGGCTGACTCATAGTGAGGCTTCAGATGCTTCTCACAGTAAGATGCCAGACAGTTCAGACACGACTTCACTGCCTTTAGTTTCTTCCCAGAACAAAAATCACATGGCACATCAGTTGGACCTGCTACACCGTTCCCTTGTGTAGAATTGACGTTCAGGTTGAGTCCACTCTTCTTGATCTTCTCTGCCACCATGGTCAGAGTGGCGTTGGGCCGCAGAACAGGCCTCTGGGTGAATGTAATCTTACATTGTGGACAGATGTAAATTCCTGTGTAGTCGGCTTCATTCCAGTAGCCGCTGATGCAGTCCATACAAAAACTGTGCCCGCAGGGGATAGCCACAGGGTCCCGTAACAGGTTGAGGCACAGAGAGCAGCTGAAATAGTCTGGAGATGTGTGGTCAGCCATTGTGGTGGTCAACTCCCAACTGGGGCAGACCTGTGGGAAAGCAGTAATGAAGCAGATAGAGGATTTTGTCTTGTGCGCCTGGGAGCCCGCCTTCTCGAGTGTGGTACAGCCTGCCACAGACAGGATCTACTTGTATTTCTGAATTCCAGAGGTTATTGATTGAAAGCAGACAAGGCCCTCCCCTTCTGCCTGTGAGTGTACCGAGCCCTGCCCAGTTCAGATAAGCAGGTTGAGCAAGGAGAGGAGGGAGAGGCCGGCCAGCAGGCAGTGTGGAAGCAGCCTACAGGAAAGACAGAGCACCAGTGAAGTTTGAATGAATGAAATCTACAAAAACACAATAACATATGCTTAAAAAGTGATAAAATTTTCCAAGTAATTACTCTTTTATTCCTCTATTCCTCTAGTGGCTCATCAGTGGATGTGTTACGCGCACACTCCTCACAGCTGCATTTCCACCTATTGTTATCAGACAGAATTCCCATTGTCTTAAACCGGTTACAGTCCAGCAAAACACACACACACGTAGCCTGAGGTTGTAGAGGAATTTTGGGACCACCCTATAAGCAAACAGCTCTAATATGCACTTTGATTTCAAAAGACCCCAACTTCTATTGCTTAAACACACACAGAAGTTATTACTGAAATAGTATGTGAAATGTTTGCAGAGATATTAGAGATGTTATATTTGCTCAGTGACCTGTCAGACCAGTGTGCTAACCCAGGTCATGTAACTGTAGAGGTAGAAAGACTAAATGTGTTTGTGCAACATGTACAAATATTCAAACAGACTGCAGCATTCCTGTTTTACTATGTAATCAGTTCCATATTGCTGACCTTGCCATATCACGCAACAGTGCTTTTCCCTCATTTTTTACCAACATCTGCCGATTGCCTGTTGGTCTCCCCCTTTTTTTTCGTCAGACCAGTGTGCTAACCCAGGTCATGTAACTGTAGCGGTAGAAAGACTAAATGTGTTTGTGCAACATGTACAAATATTAGTAGTCACTTTTAGTATTGTCCAACTAAGCATAGTATTGTAACTATTCACATATTTTGTTAATAACAGGCCAAGTAGCATTTTATCAATATATTTTTTTTCAAATAATATTGCACTTTTTGTTGGTATACTGGGGTATGTAGTATAAAGTTTATTGAGCGCTGCGCTTAAGAAAAGCTGACTCTCTGTTTTGCTCTTCACCCCGTGCAGCATGAAGTCTCAGCTGACATCACGGCCCCTAATTTGCATTTCAATTAGGCCAATGCCACCAGTCTCCGCCAATACTAATGCGGCACTTCTATTTCTCTGCCACTTAGGATCAGATGAAATTCTTGGTAACGTTCCAAGTTGTGCACTCTGCCCTGCTTTTAAAATTAAAGCTGGAAAAATTTTGAAAAAAAAAACACCCAAACTCCGCCTCTTATTGGGCATTACTTCATACACTTGGTAGTTTCACCCCGCCATATTTGGTTAAGTTTCTGATAAGCCAGTTTTCCTTCCTTCCTCTAGAGTCAGGAGTACTCTGTGTGCGCTTACAGATTAACTAGCTGTTATTGGACAGAATCACTACCATGGGAGCTGATGTAAAAAATTCTTGTTAAAATATTTTTTTTCCACAGGTATAAGCCATTACAAAGTCCTCAACTGCATAACTGTCCATGTGTTTCTCCAAAGTGGAAAAAAAAATAGCTGTAGCCGTTAACAATTTAGAACTACATTTTATATCTTTTGAATGGTGAAAAATTAGCAAAATGACACATATAACAAGAAGTTGAAATCTACAAATTGTCCTTAACTCCGTCATTACTGTGGTCTTATTAATGTTTAGAATACAAGACACACTGATTAGTTAAAATAACTCTCTAATTAAAATAGTGTGTCCGTCAGTGCCTCTGTAGTTATCTCGGCTCACTCAAGTTCAAGGTGAAGGGGCAGATTTCATTAAGGTGCAGTGAACATTGAAGAGGCACAGTGCAGAGGCTGGGAGTGGGCACAGCACCAGTGGCTGTTTGATCAAAGGAAACAAGGCTCTGTTTCACTGGAGGGACTGGAATCAAAACAGGAAGAGTCCCCATTTGAACGCTCGGCCAGGAACAATGGTCAGATTTGGAGTTCAAGAAGACAAATGTTTAGAAGACTGTATGTGAATGCTGTTAGTACTACTACTATACTGAAATATAACAATGAATTTGAAAATAGACTGAAAATGAACTTGCTTGTAAAATTCTGAATTAACATTTGAGGAGAGAGTCTGAACTGCCAAAATAATTCAACATTTCCGTACATTTCAGAACATGTTTATAGAGTTTATAAAAACTGAAAATTGCACTTGTTCAAATTATAATACTATTATTAATATTGTGCATGTCTAGCTTGAAGTAACTTAATGCTTCAAATGAAATTAGCAGTAAACAATAGTAAAATAAAGTGAATTATTTCTCTCACCATGGAGGGAGGTGCGTGCATGTGGAAAAAGGCTCAGCAATTCTTGACCATAAATGAAAAATAAACCCTTTTAAATTACACAGAAATATTATTCATGTTTTTTTCTTACAGGGAAAGAAAGTGTGTAAGGTGTCCGATATAACCTTGTGTGTGAGAGGGTGGCCAGTAACTTCTTCAGCTAACATTTAATTTCCTTAGGTAATTTGTTTTATTTCAGCAGTTTGAGAAAGGTGGACCAAATTATATAATATTGTCTATTAATTTGTGCAAATGCAGTGGGAAAGTATAACTGCAGATTATGTGAAACCTAAACCCACAAATAAACTGGACTTCTCACCAATTCTATTTTGTTTTGGTTTTTAATTTCCTCTTTTTATCCCTCACTGCAGCTGAGTACACTGCACCTTTGAGTGCAGAAACATCATATTATTGCAAGATAAACTCAGGAATGTTTCAGGTCTGGAGATTCTGCTTTTTCTGAAAGCACTGAAGTCTATGCAAAACAAAGAAGAACAAAACATTGTACCATTTGGATCAAATATTACACAGACCCTGCCAAAGATAATGTCATTATTATGTATCCTATTCCAGTAAATTTGAGTCAGGTTTACTTTACTAGCACATGATGCAATAAAAAGTATGAAAAGTATTCCTGTGGTTACAACAACTCATAGTATGTGTTTGTAAGACAGCAGTGATGACGTGTACAAAACAGTGAATCAAGGACACAGAGTTGTGTGGTTTTACTCACAGACAACATTAAAATGCCACTTTTCACCATTCAAATGACATAATATTGTATTTGTAATTGTTAATTGCAACATAAGGTAATGGTGCTAATTTTCCATCTCTCTGATCTCCCTTTTTTTTTTTTTTTTTTTACTACATTCAATTTTATTTTAATTTTACTTGTGAATATGCACATCTTTTGCTGTTTTTCACTGCTTTAATTACTATTTAATTTAAATATAATTTATTTTTGACTACGTTACTACATTGTAATGTATGAGTACTGTTTCCAAGTAATTTCCCCTGTGAATCAAAAAAGCTTCTAATTTAAGTCTATACTTCTGAGTTCTGAGCCATTTGGACCTGGTTTCCACAGAAAAGAAAACACTGGGAGCCGAAAATACTTTTTGACATCTAAAATGGAAATAACACTGTATATATTGTTTTTTGTTTTTGCCTTTACGCTTTATATAAACAACTATAGTGTGTTGCTTATGAAAATATCTGCATAAACATTTATTTTACTTGGTTAAATGGACTTCTGCTCCTGAACCTCTGCGCACAGCGTCTGCAAATCGCTGCTGTTTTGAGCAGTGTTTTTAACATAGTTCATGGTGGAGAATAGCTGCTCACATATGTATGTGGATCTGAAGATCGACAGGACTCCAAATGCATATTTTTTCATGTTTATATAGGTGTCAGGGATGTTTTGGCGGGTATACTGGCTTCCGGGGGTGTGATGCTTATTTTGAGGGACAAAAAATAATAAAATATAACTTTATTTGAAGATTTCAAGATCACAATAATCTTCCAATTTAAAAATACAATTACAAGGTAATTAACAAATAAAATACACTTCAATTAAATATAATGTATTTTCCCAAGCCACATGGAGCCGACGTATAAGGATGAAAGAGCCGCATGCACCTCTGGAGCCGCAGGTTGCCGGACCCCTGATCTAGACTGTATTCTGCTGTTCATAGCACAAAACATTTGTGATTAAAGAACTTATATTTTGCAGTGGTCATTGTTTAATTATTGTTAAATACAGAAATACATGTAATTGTGTACAGCTTTTAAAACCTTTTTACATTTAATTTAAGAATTTTCTGTTTAGTATGGTATGGTTACTGTACAGTTAAGGGCACTGCGCAGACCCTAAAATGCCTGGCACTGTATACTTCTTCATGCTGGCTCTAACACAATGGAATCTTTTAGACAGGCTTCTCGGCCCTGCTATTATCTGAGCTATCAAGTGTAGTTGCATTCCTATCTCCATTTCAGCAGACCTGAAACTCAGCTGTGTACAGAGTATACATAAAGTTTATGAGTCAGGCTTTTTAATCAGGTGATTGTAGAAAATATTGTGGTATAAGCGGTTAAGATTTTTACTGGGCAAAGTAATATGATTTGAATGTAGCCTTTTTAATCTAATCTAAATTTTGTCCTAGATCTTTTTATTATTGCATCATATCTACTATCTACTGACAGTGCACCGATATGATAGTCCTAAATACACTGATAACTACATTTCTAGCAACATAGTGTTTGCATGTTTCTGTATTAGAGTAATTCCAATGAACTTAATCATGTTTTGTTCAGTTACTTAGTCCACCTTAGTACGTAATGTCACTGATGATTATGAAATACTTTCCTATGACTCAGCAATACAAACTGTGCTCCAAATGTTACAAAATATTCATAATGTTAATAATACATCATCATATATAATATACTACTACAGAGTAGTAATACGTAATATACTAACATTTAACTAACCAAGGGATTATAACAGAGTAACATTATTCCATTCAATGTGTCAATGTTGTAAACAGAAGACTGTAAAAAAAGCTGACCTAAGGCCCTAGGGAGCCCCAGGGTGCTAAAAACAGTTCTCTGCATAATTAATCAAAACTAAAAGTCCTAAAATATTCACTTTCCTAAATCAAGAGTGACCTTTACATTTGAATAACACATTTCAATCATTCCCTGCATCTGTGGAGCCAGCTCTGACCTCTCCTTGCCCCACCCTTGTTTAACTGGTTTCGGCTTAACCAGTTTCGCATCTCACTGTTTACTCTATATAACTTGTACCTTGTCGCACCTGTGAGATTACTTTGCTACTGCTCTGACTCAAGCCACTTCAGTCTGTGTTTGCTGTTACAGAGTTCAGAGCAGCTGCAGTTTATTCCAATGTCTTCAGATCAGGAGGGCTGCTATCTTTGCAAGGAATACCTCCGGGACCCAGTGTCCATACCGTGTGGACACATCTTCTGCTCCATTTGTTTAAAGACTTACTGGGACCACGCTGACCACAGTGGCACATATATTTGCCCTCAGTGCAGAGTCACCTACAACAAGAGGCCTACTCCAAGAAAAGTCTCAGGCTCCAGCTCCAGATACAACAGCATGCAGCGTAACGAGTCCTACCCACCGCCTCCTCCGTCTCCGGACTACAACTACGCCGGACCCCAGGACGTCGGTTGTGACATCTGTATCGGCAAGAAGCACAAAGCCATTAAGACCTGCCTGATGTGCCTGGCATCCTACTGCGAAAGACATCTCAAGCCTCACTTTGAGTCGGCCACATTCAAGAGGCACAAACTGGTGGACGAGATCGGGCACCTGGACCGTCAGATCTGTCCCCAACATCAGAAGGGTCTGGAGCTATTCTGCCGAACTGACCAGATGTGCATCTGTGTGCTGTGCACAGTCAAGGAGCATAAAGGCCACGACATGGTGTCTGCCGAGCAGGAGAGGGCTGAGGAACAGGTTAGCAATGCTCTACTTAAACAGTCAATTATAGTGTTCAAATATGCAGTGGCTCTGGGAATGTTTGTTAGATGTTTTAATGTGCATTTGTAGGTGAAGGTGAGGTGCTTTTTAACTTGTGCACATCAAACTTATACAATAACATTTTTGAAACTTCCTATTTCAGTGTAAAAATATTTTCTTCAAATTTCAAATTATAATTTTTTTCCAAATTATTTTCTCTTCAATCTAATCTTGCTACTGGAAGTGGAATTATGACTGTCTTGTCTGCATAGTAGAACTAAGAACAAAACCAAACCATTGTATCAATAGTTTCTTGCATGATAATGTGGAAGATGTTGCACCAACTAAATTTACAACACAGATGATAGTAAGACCTGTTAAGCCCTTTGAGACACACCCATAGCTACCTGTACCGTTCCCAAATGCTGTTTGAAGTATGACAAAAATTACATTGTTAAACAGCCCTCATCAAAAGGTGTATTGTTTTGTCTCCATAGCAACGCTTGGGTGCCACCCAGGCCGAGATCCAAGAGAAGATTCATGATCGTCTGAAGCAAATGGAACAACTTAAACAGGCTGTGGACTCACTTAAGGTTTGTGCCAGCATAATTCATCATAGATAAGACCAGACAAACCACTACAGAGAGAACATTCCTGCATTCTGTAGTGATGACGGCAGCCTTTTGGCGTGGTTGTAAAAATACACCTAGTGACACCCAGCTGATTAATGACACATCCCCGTTTTTCCTGCAGAACTCAGCCCAGAGAGCACTGCAGGAATGTGAGAAGATGTTTAGTGACATGTTGCGCTCAATTGAAAGAATGCAACAGGAAATGGCCAAACTGATTTCGTCCAATAAGAGAGCAGCACTGAACAATGCAGAGGGCCACATGGAGAGATTAACCCATGAGATTTCAGACCTGAAGAGGAGGGACACTGAAATTACCCAGCTGTCCAAAACTGAGGATCACATTCACTTTATCCAGGTAAAAAGTCATAGACAAAATATATACAAAATCACATATAAAATAAAATAATAACTTAAATTTCTCTTTTAGTCCTACCACATGCTGATAGCACAAACAGAAGCTGAGGAATTGCCTACAGTGACCGTCAACCCATATTTCACCTTTGACCCAGTCACAAAGGCTGTCTCAGAGATGAAGCAACACTTGAATGAATTTGGAAATGATGAACTGGTCAAAGTGGCAAAAACAGGTGATTTCCTTTGAACTTTCTAAGTCCAAGTTTCCTGGAATCCTAGTTGTAAATTCTTTTACATATTTTTGTTTTTCAGTGAACAAAATGCCCTTCTGTGAACTGGACGATGCCAAAAAGAGAAAATCCCTAAAAGCTGACGGCGTAAGAGGTACTGATCCAAATGTGTTGTGTAATTGTTATTTATGCCTCAAGTAAATACAGAACAGCTTTGTATAAATAAAATTTCAAATATTTTTGTGGTAGCTATGACCAGTAAATATCTTATTATATCAGTTTATATGCCTGGCTTCAATATTTGGAAACCGATATCCAATCCAGCAAATTTTTCTGATATCTGATATTAGTATTGGATCGTGCATCACTACCAATTTATATATTCGGTTATTACAGAAGAAGTGTGATTATTTTAGCAAGTAGGCAGAGCATGGACTGTGACCTTACTAAAGCCATACTGAGGAATTTCCTTTGTTTGAATAAGGGCCTTTGTGCAGTTCTGTCTGTTGTTTGGCCTGAGCTCAACCATAAGTATTCATTAGGACCTAGTCTGGGGTCCTTCAGTAGCTGCATGGTTAAATGTTTACTTTGATTAGGAAGTCAAACTGCTGGTGCGTTTACAAGAGCACATTCCACTATAATGGACTTTAGCTCGGTCTATTGGTGTAGAACCTCTCCAGTCCATTCAAGGGACCATTATGTTAGTTTAAATAATGGGAGAAAAAGTCAACAATGTCACTGACTACATTTTCATTCTGCTTCTTTTGACAGCTGAAGAGGCGGCTATGTACAAGTCGGTGCCAGTGCCAGTGCAAGAGCCTCACTACAGGGATGACTTCTTAAGATGTAAGTTTGAGTTTATTTATTTTATTGCTAGACCCTTTGGCTGACCACAATTATTGTTTTTAGCATTCCACAATAAGACACTTTAAAGATGCACTAAGCAGTTTTTCTGATGGAGAATCTTCCACTTGTTTGTCTCTATGGAGATATGGAGAGATGCCAGGAATGTCTCACAGTATGGCACTGAACTTATCTAGCTCCATGGAGACAAGCAAATGATGCCACCAAGCCAGGTTACAGGTCAGGTCTTTTCAGTGGCAACCCAGCTAACAGTAAGAATGCATCTTTTCAACCAAAGATCGCATATAATTAAATATGGAAAATAGATATGTTAAATAAATGCAAATATGTAGAAGATTCCTGTCAAAGTAATAACATATCCATGGAAACAAGCAGATACCCTCCAAAAGAAAAGTTATATGAAGCACAATTTCAATGTAAAAAGGCACACATTATTAATACTTGTGGCATTGCAGATCATAGATCGGACAGAAATAGTCGACCGCGGCGGGTGTACCACCAGCTGTGATAAGCAGAAGACAGACAGGTGACACTATTCCCTAGTCGCTCTTTCTCTATGCGCAGCCAGAGGGTCTTTTCTATTAAAGTAGTTATCAGCAGAAGTTAGTTAACCATCTAACACAATGTAAAGAACAAAGTCAAACAACAGTGCCCTTAGAGGCGATACTGGTGGAGGGCTGCTCCCAATTGTGCTTTGAACAGAGGCTTTTAGTGTTGGGTTTTCTCACTGAAATTTGACCTGAGCCATTCAAAGCTAAAACAATCCATTGTTTCCTCTTCAGATGCCTGTGAGCTCAGTCTGGACCAAAACACAGCCTACAGACAGCTCTACTTATCCAAAGGCAACAAAAAGGCCACACTAAAGAATGACCCCCAGAACTACCCCGACAGCGCTGCCAGGTTTGACTCCCTGCCCCAGGTCATGTGCAGGGAAGCTCTCGCTGGTGGGGCTTTCTACTGGGAGGTGGACTGGAGCGGAGAGGGAGCAGCCATCGGAATCACCTACAAAGGCATAAAGAGGACGGGCTATGGAGACAACTGTCGCATTGGCTACAACCGCAAATCCTGGAGCCTCTTCTGCTCTGACACCAGCTACTCAGCCCGCCACAACAAAGATCAGCTCGAGCTCAACGCACCTTACTCGTCCCGTATCGGTGTGTTCTTGGACCATGTGGGGGGTACTCTGTCCTTCTATACTGTAGGTGACACCATGTCTCTCATCCACCGCTTCAAGGCCACCTTCAGTGAACCAGTCTATGCAGGCTTTTGGGTTTGGTACGGCTCTGCTATTAGAATCCTCCAACTGTAAAGTAACAACAAATTATATAGCATGTGACATGCTTTTTACCTATGACCCTACATACAGAACAAAAAAATATTTTTATGAAAATGCATTATATTAACCAGAGAGCAATGTATATGGTTTTGATTCTTTTAATTTAACATGCAATGTGCTGTAAATATAAAATGCTTTTTGATCATTGTATTTTTTAATGAATAAAATGTACATCAAACATCCACTCAACATTAATATTATTATAAGCCTACTAGCTTTTCTATCAAGCACACATTTTGGGTTGTTGGGTAGGAAATGAAGCTATCATAAGATTATTAGGAATGCAGGAATAATGTGATGGATCCATAGTCCAGAGGTGTTGCTAAAATAAGAGCGGCCCACAACACTTTCTTTTTTAGTTTCCTTCCAGGAACATGCATAACATGCATCATACATGCATTGTGCATTAAAAACTTATATATCTTACCATATCTTTATATACTTACCATATCACAACCAATGTTAAGTCGGCTTATCCCAGTAGTTTTCTTGTGTGGTGATAACATGTTATGCAGATGTGATGAGAAAAATAAGATGTATGCCTACTAATCTAATGAACCAACAGCTTTGGGATCCGTAGTGTATCTTCAGCTCAAATTTAAGAAACCACAGCCATGTTGCGCCATCTACTGGTGCCAACTTTCCAAGTTTTAACTACATTGCTCAGTGGAAAGCACGGATGGATCTAATAGAAAGTGTTATGCGGTGACCTACGTTTCCGGTCTGGTGGACGCACATTTGAATGTGATGCTCAGCACACAGTGGTAATTAATAAAATCATATTTTTGTCAATGAATGCACTGTACTTGTCTCTGGGGAACAACCACATGCACCACACATGCAGGAGGCGCTGCTCTTGGTGCTACAGGAACCACTGTAACAAAGAACGCGTTCAGTTTCTAGTCGGTACCATTTCCCCTGCGCACCACACAAGACGCGCCGCATTTTCCACATTTAAGTGTGAAGCGTGCCGGTACAGGTGAGTCTACATTTACAATACTGCTCTTTGTAAACGCGGATACCCACCTGCTGCAGATAATGCACTCTGTATACGTATTATTACCTTCCCAGGGGAATACCACATACAACGACTGTGCATTTGACATTGTTAGAATGAACGAGGCTAGCTGTATTGCTAGCGCTAGCTAACGATGCCATGGGGTTTCCATACCTTCAGTAAAATCAAGATCCGTTAATATTGTCTGTTCGTTACCATTGTTTATCAGTATGGGGTTCTCCAATTTGTAACATTATAGTCTAAGACTTTCTTTAAACTTTAGACTTTGTTAAATCCGTCCTTCGGTTTCTACGTGTTGTGTTGTGATGTTCGTTATACCTGTCACTATGACAACCAGCTCATGAAACAGGCTGGTTAATGGTCACTGATGCTATTTAACCATTGTGCCTTGTGGGAAATGTGTGTATCTCAAGGTACATTTATAGTAAAAGCCAAAAGTGAATTTGGTCAACTGGACAGAAAGTTGTAGGAGTTGTTTGTCTAGTTGACAAAATTCACCTTTGGTTTTTACTATGGATCAGACCTGATTGAGGAATTACACAGACAAGATACATTTATCGTGATAACTTTGGCTGTGGTAGATCGATTGCCATTAAAATTCACACATACGTGTTACATACAAGTTTTTACACTTATGTGAGTTTTATCTTGATCGGATCAATTTTGGCGACGTGAGAAGTTTTGTGTACACTGAGCGTGTATCTATTGACATCCATTATAAGCTCACTATTTGACATTCTCTCTCTCTCAAAATGAAAATGGGCTCTTCATCAAAAAACATGCATTTAGGGACATATTTAGAGCTTTTGATTTCATATTTGAGCTCTCTGATTTCACTAAATCTGAGACTCTTGCTAAAATGTTTTCAATCTCCCCACTGTAGTTCATATGGGTGAACCAGTCACAAGGATATACAGAAAAGTCACATTTCTTTTCATTTCATGGAGTTACAGTGTAAGCCCATATGGAAAATGTGGTAATTTAGTAACAAAAAAAAAAGTTACATAATTGTATGTAGTTTTCAACAGGAAAGCATAACATAAAAGGTAAAAAGTTTTAAGGCTTTTAATAAAAGAGAATTGTCAAAATAGGCATTATATAGTGAAAGTCTATGGAGCGCAAAGCAACAAACTGGATTAATGCTAAAACAAAAAATGCGCCAAAGTCCATATTCACACTGACTATGATCAGTGTGACTGGCCTATCACAGAGGATATTAAGAGTAAAAAAAAAAAAGTGTTATTATGATGTGTATAACAAACATAACATCTAAGGGGTTAATAATTTTTTTGTAACTTACAAAGTCAATATATCATTTTGAAAAGAACACTTTTACTTTTCCAAAAAAAAAAGAAACAAATCTTTGAAAACACAATTTGAACACTCCCACTGTAATTTTTCTTTTTGTCAAATTGACTTTACTCACACACACATGCATACACATGCATACACATGCATACACACGCATGCACACGCATACACACGCATTCACATGCATACACACGCATTCACATGCATACACACGCATACATACAGCATACACAATGCATACATGAATATCTACCAGGTCAGTACTGGTCGTGGTCAGAGTAAAAAAAAAAATCCTATAATGGTATCATATTGTTTTTAAATTGGAAGTAGGTGGCAGTAGGTGGTATCTGACAAAAACTGCCATCTAAAGGGTTAATAAATTATATAACATATTGTGATTATAAAATTTGTATATGTCAAAACCCCTTCATGAAAAAAGCAGCCATTATTTTCATAGCAGAACCAGAATCCATTATTCAACATTATTATTTTCTTTTTGTCTAATACGCAGATGGCGAATACAAAGGTCCCAGAAGTTCGTGACATAACACGAATTGAGAGAATTGGTAAAACTATTTACATTTGTGGATATACAAGTAGAAATGTTTTTTTTCCTCCACTTCACTTTTTAAATTTCCCTTTCAGGTGCTCATTCTCACATTCGTGGACTTGGTTTGGATGATGCTTTGGAGCCAAGACAGGTAAACATATGCAATATTTGTCCACAATAAATGCATACATTCATTTTTAAATATCTATTGATTTGTACATGTTTGTATTGTATATTTGTGTAGGTTTCTCAGGGGATGGTGGGTCAGCTCGCCTCTCGTCGCGCAGCAGGTGTCATACTGGAAATGATTAAAGATGGCCACATTGCTGGAAGGGCCGTGCTCATTGCAGGTCAGCCGGGCACCGGAAAGACTGCGATTGCAATGGGTAAGTAACAAAGGAATATTAAAACACAGCAATAGAAATATCTGATAATACAATGTTTTTCACTCTTTCTCCAGGTATTGCCCAGTCTCTTGGCCCTGACACCCCTTTCACAGCGCTAGCAGGAAGTGAAATCTTCTCTCTTGAAATGAGCAAAACGGAGGCACTTAGTCAAGCTTTCAGAAAAGCTATTGGTGTCAGAATTAAGTACGATTTCAAACCAAAACTGCAAATAACATAGTTAATTATCAATATTAATTATGTATATGGTTGTGTTTTGTCTTACAGGGAGGAGACTGAAATCATTGAAGGAGAGGTAGTAGAAATACAAATTGATAGACCAGCTACAGGAACAGTAAGATATTTTGATGTTTTAATTGTTTTTCTAATATGTAAAAAACACTAAACATATTTTGTTCTCATCTAGGGTGCTAAGGTTGGAAAGTTGACTCTTAAGACTACTGAGATGGAGACAATATATGATTTGGGCAATAAGATGATCGAAAGTCTTAGTAAAGAAAAGGTTCAAGCAGGGTAAGCGGCTCCCTTTTGAACATTATGGAGATCTTTAGGAGTTGTCCAATTTTATTTAATACATTTTATTTTATATCCATAGAGATGTTATTACAATTGACAAAGCCACTGGAAAGATAAGCAAGCTGGGCCGCTCATTCACCCGAGCCAGAGATTATGATGCCATGGGAGCTCAGGTATGAAGTGAATATATATAATAATATTGGTGAGATACATGGAGTGTCTGAATTTTAAGGATTATACAAAAACCCTGTTGATCTCTGTGCATTTCAGACCCAGTTTGTGCAGTGTCCAGAGGGCGAGCTTCAGAAGAGGAAGGAGGTGGTACACACAGTTTCTCTTCATGAGATCGACGTCATTAACAGCCGTACACAGGGTTTCCTAGCCCTCTTTTCAGGGGACACCGGTGAAATCAAATCTGAGGTCCGAGAACAGATTAACGCCAAAGTTTGTGAATGGAGAGAAGAGGGAAAGGCAGAAATCATCCCTGGGGTTTGTATCACATTTTTGGAAATCTAAGTGCAGTTGACATGAAATGAATCGTTGTATTTTTTGCTTTCAGGTGTTATTTATTGATGAGGTTCATATGCTGGACATGGAGTGTTTCTCTTTTCTCAATCGAGCCTTGGAAAGTGATCTGTCCCCAGTCCTTATTATGGCCACCAACAGAGGCATAACTCGGTAATGTTGGCCTCACGTTCATAACACAAAAGCACTATGATTACTTTACAACTTGCTGTACACAAAAATCATTAATTACACATTTATTCTCTCAGGGCTACTGTAAATTTATTTGTTTAATATTTGTTTACAATACATAGTTGGGTAAATCCCGTTCTCACTAATACAATGAAAAATCTGGTTGCCAAACTAACTTAATGTCTAAATTTGAGTATTTAGCAACACAGATTCATATTTTAAACCTTCAAACTGTTGACTGATTTGTGCATGGTCATTTCTTTCCACAGCATTCGTGGCACAAATTACCAGAGTCCTCATGGAATTCCCATTGACCTTCTGGACCGGCTTCTCATTATTGCCACTTCTCCGTACAATGAAAAGGAGACGAGACAGATTCTCAAGATTCGGTAAGACCTCTATTAAAATGACAAGCTATGGTTTCCCTTTTCCTTTGTCTAAAACATGCCACTGTGTATTAGATGTGAGGAGGAGGATGTGGAGCTGAGCGAAGAGGCACACACTGTTCTGACTCGCATTGGTATGGAGACATCACTGCGTTACGCAATTCAGCTGATCAGCACAGCTGGCCTGGTCTGCCGCAAACGCAAGGTAATTTTGAACAATGTTAAACTGTTAGATTGCTGTTTTTTTTTTTAGCCACAGTTCAATGTAACAAAGTAGGTTAAATTAACGGTTGGAATGCTCTCAGGGCACAGAGGTACAAGTGGAGGATATCAAACGCGTTTACTCCCTGTTTTTGGACGAGGCTCGATCGTCTCAGTACATGAAGGAGTATCAAGACTCTTTTCTCTTCAATGAAACACGTAAGTTGAACTTGTAAAATAGCTCTTCACTCACTCATTCAATTATGACTACTGTACTTGTATTAACTTATACTGCAAATTAATCAAATATTTATTATAACTCAAAGTGTATTAATAATGCAAGTCTTTAAAAGGTGGTTCACTGTGTCTTACCAGTCACCCAGAGTAGTTATAAGGAAATGCATTTTTAACCACATAATGCCATATGTAAAACTAAGTGCTTTAGACAGAAACATGTGCTATCTTCAGTATCTATATCAATTATTAATTATCTATTGAATTTATTTTACAGAATCTGGTGCAATGGATACCTCGTAAGGATGCCCTGTGTTTTCTTTGTCATGTGCCCATTCCAATGTTAATTCAACATCAGTTTTTCCTGAACTGATTCATAATTCTGCCTTTTTTCTTTTATCAAATTTTTCCTACTGTACAATTAGTTATTCTTTCTATTGGTTCATTTGAGTGTCTTACATTTATTTTATTAAAATAATTTTGCTTCTCAAAGCATATTGTCTTGTTCTTACATAGCTTTACATTTTCAACATGCATTTAAAGTTAATTTTGAATAATTATCGTGGGTATACTTACATGGCCAGTAAAAATCATGAGTATAAATACCAATTGGATCAGATTTTTGGTGTGTGCAAAAGGAATCAACCCTAAAAACACTTGGAGACATGTTTAATTTAATGCATTTTTGGAAAAGGTGTGAACAATCATAAAGAAATGAGATTATTTAAATTTAAATGGTTACATCGGATGTAACTAATCTGAACTCGAGGAAACTGATCCTAATAAGATTTTTGGTGTGCATGTAAACACATCCAGTGAACAGTACTGCCATTTGTAACTCTGATTTCTGCCATAAGGGGGAGCTCTAACACAGGCGCACAGTTGGCCTGTCTTTAACTGTCAAGGCTGGAGTCTTGCTGCATTGCTCATTGCTAAATCTACCAAATCAGTTCATCAGTAGTTAGTTTACAAGAACAGTGTCTCTGTGGGTGTGAACCTATTCTGTAATGAATGCCACTGCTCCACACCTCAGTCTCACCCAGTCTGTTAATGCTCTGGATGTCACCTCACTTTCACAACAAGATGCCTATACAATTAGCACATCTTCTCATTATGTTTATTTATACCTACTGGCATTTTAAAGGAGCCTGCCCTCTTACAGTTTTAAAAAGGTACTACTATCACAACTGAACCTTGGTTGCCAGTACCTAAACATCCATATAGAGGACACATACAAGTTCTTCTATGGAAATGTCATGATTCGTGTTAAAGTTCAGAATTGAAGCTGCACTTAGACTGATTAATGATTGGCTGCAGGTGCTGGGGTTTAAGTCGTGAGGATTCAGATCAGAGAGAGTCATTTTAGGGTTAAATCAACTGGATTTCAGCATTTAAACTGGCAACCCAAATGAGAGAGTCATGAAGGGCTCATTTTGCTTTCTGATTGGATAATCATCTCGGGGAACCAAAACACAAATTATAACATAAATAATGGCCTTAAGATAGCATTAGATCAGTAAATGATATATTTCACTTGAACATCTGGAAACACAGCTAGGTCAAGTTTATGAAATGTATAGAAATCTTACATAGAGTTCCTTTAAGTGAGGCCTCGCCAGTATTTAAACCAGTGCTATCTGAAATGTAATTATGCTATATCAAAATGCTTTTCCCAATGGAAGACAGTTGGATTTGCCTGCTGCCAGCCCTGATCCCCTCTGTGGCACTAGGTCCCTGTCAGCTGTGCCCCATTTACCTCCACCTCTGATGGATTCACTGATCTGCTGTTTCTCTACGCATGTAAATTAGAAACTGCTTTGTATCTACCAATACCTGTTCAGTAGCCAGAGGAATATCTAGAACTAATTTCACCAATCCTTTTCCAGATCATTATCTAACCATCACAGTGGCTATGTTTACTTTCACATAAAAATCTGATCATGATCTGATTTCTGGATTATCAGATTATGGAAATGTAATTACATCTGATGTGAGTAATCTGATTTCTTTCTGATTTGTTCACACCTGTGCAGGTTTTGAGAAGGGAAAATAAGGGCAGACTAAGGTGGTAAAGAGAAAATGTTAAAGACTGAAAGAGTTATTTTAAAATTCATTCTACTCTGTCTTTTAAATACAACATTTCCTCTACAAATCTGTGGTTTAACTGACACATGTCACTAGGTATTTGAATGATCTGATTGTGCATGTAAACACACACCAAAAAACTATTGTGGTATCTGATTTTTGTCGTTCTTACTGACCTTGTAAATGTACCCAGTGAAAGATGCTCCCAGTAGAATATGTCTGAGTTGGCACATGCCCCGGACCACAGGCTAAGTCCCTGCTCTGCATGCTAACATGTCATGGCATTTTGCCTGCAACACACTGGAGCATTCATCAACCAGCATTTTCATTTATATATCGAATACAGAGCTACAATCAGCAGCTCTGTGCTTGACTCAAATACCATCTGAGATAACATTTGCTTTTCCTAGTCCCATCAAATCTTAGCCAGGTGCATTATTTGACTGCACCAGTTATAAATCACCTCAATGTGAATAAAACATCCAAATGATTTTGAACTGCAAAATCTCAACATAGCTCTGATTTGTTTAACTGTATTATAACTTTAATGTATTTAGTGATGTGAGCCCTTAATGCTAGCTCTTATTTAGATTTCCACATTATAGTTTTTACACTATAAAGTACGTATTCAATTTAAACATATTTTGTTTTTTTTTTTTGATGTGACAAACTACACAGAGGCCTATAAATCAGATGTTTTGTCCAGATCCGTACTCCGTGACAATTACTCTTCCTTGAGTAGTTTCCCACATACTTTCATTTCTTGGGCCACTGTTTTTCACTTCTCCTTGAGTGATAAAGTTATTCTGAAGTGATGATACTTTTACATGACTCAAATTTTTGTCTATAAATAATCCCATTTTATATGCTTTTCCACCTTCAAAATAGGCAAAACACTTTACATCAAGGAACCAGCCACTCATTCCCTCACACAATCATACACCAGACAACAATAATCATCTGTGGGAGCTGGAATCGCACCATCAACCTGAGGGTCAGTGGACAAACACTACCAACTGAGCTGCTGTCACCCTGTCTGCCCTCATTAGTTCTTCCACTGCCTTCCCCATTAGCAGCATTGAACTAACTATGTGACCTATCAGAACCAATCCCATCAACCAAAATCGACTGTCATTGTCATTGATCCAAAATATTGTCAGGCTTAAACAGATTCATGTGTTGACCTGGATTTGACACAGGAGTTACTTGTAGAAGCAGTATTCCATTTTGAAGTCTTTTGAATAAGACGTCTCTATTTGTGTAGTATTAAAATTGATGTATAATGATCTTTTAATGTTTTCCATGCTTCCAACTGCTCCTCGTTTTCCCTTCTGCGGCATGTTCTAAGCATTTTTGCACAATTTGTAGATTCCAGACTACACGTGTGTCCATTTCCTGAGGTTCTCAAGGAAAAATAAATGTTCCTCCTTCTCTTCCATCATCCTCCATATGTGAAAACGCAAAGTATATAATTAAAAGTGGGGTCAGTGGAAGTGCACCATACTTTTTCATTATATGGTGCTACTGCTGACTTCATGTAGCCTACATTTACTGTTGCACATTATTACATAAGCATCCTGATAAAATATTTTCTCAACAGGGCCTAACCTGAAAATGAAATGAAATACACAGTTTTTCTTTGTCCATATATTTCAGTTTCAAAAATCAGTTTGATTATTTGTTGTAATCTGCGTGGTCGGTCGGTCAGAATCAAAATGTATTTAATATACCGTCTTCATATAGTCAGTGTAATCACTTACCCGTTCAGGAGTGGGCCATGGTACTCATAATGGTTTTATATAGCGCTTTTCCACCTTCAGGGCACTCAAAGTACTTTACATCAAGAACCACTCACCCACTCACACACACATCCATACACCAGAGTACACTGACACTGGGAGCAAGGTGGGTTAAGTGTCTTGCCCAAGGACACAACGACAACATTCATCTGTGGGAACTGGAATTGCAATGCCAACCTGTGGCTCAGTGGATCTGACAGAACCTATGATCTTTATGTTAAGAGCGGGAATTAAACCACCAACCTTCAGATCAGTGAGTCTCACTCTACCAACTGTCGTCCTGATCAGATGTGTTGTGTCATATAGCCTGACAAAATCTACTGTTGCATCACTAGACTGCCGATGTTGTATTCTTGTCAGAAGTATCAAGCAGAGCATTGACCATAAGTGTCTTGCCCAAGGACACAACGACAGCTTTCATCTGTGGGAGCTGGAATTGCACCAACAACCTGTGATTCAATGGATCTAACTGCTCAACCAATGAGCAGAATTTAAACCTTTTGGATCAGTAGACAAACACTCCACCAACTGAGCTCCTGTCGCCCCTCCTAGTGTGACCTTCTGCACTTTCTTGCTGCAACTACAATAAAATGGAAAGTGTCTGTATTTCTTGCTGAATAGTGTAAAAGTGAATTAATTATCTGCCTGGAAAGAACCGAAAGACAAGATATTTTCATCAATGATTAGTCTGTACAGTTTCCTCCAGGTCCCATACCATTATGAATAATCTACTGAGTCCTTGTATCATAATTTGGGATGTTCCTCTGATGAAAATCTTGGTTTGTGCTGCCTGCTTCCTGCTCTTTGTTAAGACAGTGAAGAGGTGAGAGACACAGGGTCCCGTGCTCTCAGCTCTCAGTCTCACGTGTTTAAATCTATGAAGAGCTAAATCAGGAAGCACAATCAGATGTTAGGTTCAATGGTTTCTATTTAAAGAAAGACGTATTTATGTGTGAATGTGTGATCTCATGAATATCCAATGGGCTCTGTGCACAACAGCGCCCCACAACCTCACTGTTAGTGTCACTACTTCCTGTTCAATTGTATCTCTATGAGGTTTTTGTTGAGCCACACTAAAATGCATCAATATTTAAAAGATGAGGCAGTGGACAGGGAGCTACAGTAATCCTGTTCTGAAGAGCAGCCGTATCTAATTGATTTATCTTGATTAAAGTGAACTTTAAACTTTCCACAATACTCAAGAAACCCACAATCCTCAATATATTTAAGTAGGGAGAATAATGCAACCTGTAATGTGTTACAATGTATTCACAGAGTCGTTCTCAGTGTCATATAAAGTGTAGTCTTTGTGTCAGTCCCAAACCAGGATAAAAGGCTAAGACTTTCTGATAGACCCAACTGTAACATATTTAAATCAATGGTGACTCTATGACTGGGTTTCAGAATGATGAAAAATTATGACTGTTGCCATAGTGATAATCAATTTAACACTAAATGTGCAGGATTCTGCATAAAACAAGAAGCTGAAACTCATGCACATATTTATTTATTTGTATTTTAGTCACACAAGTGTACGTCAGTCTTAGATATTTTCAGGTCCCTGTTTGTTTGCTGTTGATCTATATCTGGTCCATAGCATGTGAATTACTGCCCATTCATTTAAACCCAGTCCCATTCAGTCCCTTTGTGCACATAAGTCATTCATGCTCCACGTGTGCCATACATGACGGCATACATACATACATGACCACCCCCATGCACAAATAGCTCTGAAGAAAGTCTTTTTATACGCAGCAAAACACTGCTTCTAAAAGCGGCAACACACAGGCTAAATAAAGCAACGACACGCAGGCAACATTCTGGACAAGTCAAGCATAAGGTTATGATTTATTCACAAATCCTCGGTATATTCGTAACCCGCACTGTGCATCGGACCACTGCGGTATCACTGGCTCTGTTTGCATGAACACTAAATGTCTGATAATGAGTATTAATGAGTAATTTTCTGCTCTGGTGTCAAAGTAACAAAATGTAATACTTCTTCCACTACTGCCAAAAGTACAACATTGATTAACCAACACAGAAGTATATCAGCAGGTGTTTTTGATGGGCCAAAACTAAAAATCAAATCGGGTTATCATGTTATCGGATTCCTCCAGCTATCTGACTTTTACTGGCCATGCAAATTTCTCGCTACTATCATTACATACTCATTAGTAATATATGCAAATCAGCAATCTACGAACCTGAACACTGCCTCAACTGGGAGTGATCATTATAAGTCGCCATGGGGCAGTCTCGTCTTGTACTGTAGGATAATAAGCCCCACTGCTGCTTACACATTCACATCTTCTTACATCTCTTTTCATTCATTCCACATGGGCAGAGAGCGGAGACTAGAGCGTGCGGGGTTCACTAAAGATACAGTGCTGTGTGCAGTTCAGTTGTTGATGTGCCCTCTGACAGCTGAAGGTTAGTCAGATCCTCAGGCCTCCTCCAGACAACACAGAGGCAGCGGAGCCTGAAGATGCAAGACTCAGTAATGATGGAGGAAGAGGAGGGACTGGGCATGATCTTGTCGTTATTTCTCTCGCAGTTATGAGTGGGATTTCATAATTAGACATACTCACATATAGGCTATAATATGTCAGTTTGCATTTGAATATTTTGCATTGATTAAAAAAAAAGAAAAACACTATCACATAGGACAGGGGTAGTCAGCACCATACTGGTTCTATCTCAAGTCTTTTCCATGGCTTTTTACAGACTTATAATGGATGGATACTGTTATTAATCTAAAAACTGAAAGCTCAAAATCACTTAAAACTGATTTGATAATTTGGGCAGTTTATGCACATTTCCTTTGTTTCCATTAGCAACTAGAACTAATATGGCGACAGATGGCAAAAACAGACAGTGGGAATGAATAATGTTTTTTAATTTGAATTGTGTCATTTTTATTTCTTATTTCTAATTTTCTTACAAAATCTGTGTGTGTGTGTGTGTGTGTGTGTGTGTGTGTGTGTGTGTGTGTGTGTGTGTGTGTGTGCAGTATTATAGCCTGCTGCTTGCCCTCCTTAAAATGTGTCGCTCTGGTAACCTCAGTGACCAAGCTTCACATGAAACCACATGAACAAATATGTGTTTTAAGGTTTTTCTCTCTCAGAATCGTTTGTAACCTTCCATTTTTGTGGTACAGCCTGTAGAGCCTACACCAGCCGATATAATTTGATGAATAAACCCACAATGACAAGACGCCAAGTACATATGAAAATAAAATTCACAGAAAAGAAAAACAAAATTGACAGAGGTATTAAATTCACTGACCATTTTTATATTAGGCATAGCTTCTTATCTGTGGTGGAAGAAGTACTCAGTTTTGTTACTTAAGTAAAAGTACAGATACTGGAGCAAAAAGTAAAAGTATTACAAGAAAAATGCTTAGTAAAAGTAAAAGTATTAAAGTACCTGTTTGAAAATGTACTTAAAGAGTAAAAAGTAAATGTTTTTGTGTAGAGTTTGAGATCAAGCCTCAAATATAGTGATTGTGACAAAGATTTGTGCTGATTTTTGTTCAACAGAAACAGCTGAATAAATAAAGCTAGCTGATTTTATTTGTATATTTTTGTTTGCTCAAACTACGAATGTGTTAAAAATAAACCCCTCCTTTTCAGCACGCCTCAGACAGTAATAAATACTTTTACTTTTCAGTTCAGTTAAAAAACATAATGAAATAGAAAGTATAGACACTGCTCTCAAATGTAGTGAAGTAAAAGTAAAACGTATCCACTGTAAAATGTCCTTAAGTAAAGTACAGACACCTGCAATTGATACTTAAGTACATTACTACTCTTACTTTGATACGTTCCACCAGTTAAAAGGTGATAACAGCTTTAGAGAGTACATAATGCACTATTTTTAAACTCATCCTGTTATTTCCATAATTTGTGTTCTAGCAGTGACAGTAGCATATCCTCCCTGTCATAATTGTTCTGTTTAAAGTGTGTACATCCCCTGCTTGCTTTGCCTCAAGTCACCCTCTAATGAAGCAAAGAGCTATTCTCGTCACTTCAGCTCAATTGCACTGAAAGCCTGGAGGTGGCGCCGGTCTGGTGTTCCCTCTGTTTCTTTTAGTAATCGCTCATTAGCAGTGATGAAATGTGTAGCACGGGTCAGTACCTCTTTAATATGCATTTCTGTGACTCACATACAGATGACATGATACCACGCTACAACACCTTCATCCTCCCAGATTCACATCACGACTTCCCCCACGCCGACTGTTGGAGGTTACTGTGATGTAGTTTTGGAAAACTCGGCGGGTGCCAGGGGGAGTGAGGTGAGACATTCTCAGTGGAGGTGTGATGCTGCTGAAACTGAATCCACTTGTCTTCTATGTCTTTGTACAAACGCTCTATTCAGATCAGAGACAGAATGTGTGATCAACGCTTTTCTAAAGGTTATTTCTGTGTGTGTCACTGCACTGTGTTGTTTGATAAAGACAGTGGAGGTAAAAGAAATGCTCTAAATCTAAAAAAAGATGAAATGTTAAAGCCACACTATGGAACATTACCAGTAGAGGTTCAGCCAACTGCTTGTCTCAGAGGGATTATTGCTTTGCTTAGAATGCTTCAGAGGGATTATCTATCTCCATTGATAGAAGCAGGTTGCACCACTAGGGCAAGTTCCAGGTCAGATCTGTGGAGAAGCGAGCCCACTCATAATAAGATGTTTTTTTTAAGGTATTTATCTAGCAAAAACACCTGTCAGAGAATGAGTAAATGCATGATAGATACGATTTAATGGTTTATTGTGGAACATTTCAGGGGGCAAGTTGGTGGCAGATACTAGAAAAGGTGCGTAATGTACCTTTTATATATGTAAAGCATGAAAAAAAATAATGGTGGTTAATGGTCACATTTTTATACAGCGTTTTCCAACCTTCAGGACACTTATCAAGGCATCACTCATCGATTCACACACACATTCATACACCAGTGCACACAGACACAAAGTGGGTTAAATGTCTTGCCCAAGGACACAACAACAGGATTCATCTTTTGAGGTTGGAGCTGCAGACCAGTAGATCTGACTGCTCTAGAGATGATGTTTATGTCAAGAGCGAACTGCCAACTTTTTGATCAGTGGATAAACACTCTACCTGAAAGTTTTGCGTGATATAGCCTGACAAAATCTATTGTTGCATCACTAGACTGCTGATGTAAGAAGTACCAAGCAGAGCACTGACCATACTGTGCGAGATTGAAACAGGAAAGGGGAGCAGAGAGGAAGTCCACCCAGTCATGAGAATAACATGCAAACTCCATGAATGCCAGACCCCTTTTGGCATGAGTCAAGAGTGCTGACCACCCCCAGCTTCATAGAACCTTGTACTTCTACTGCCTCTACTGCAGTGGTGGAAGAAGCACTCCATTTTTGTTACTTAAGTAAAAGTACAGATAGAGGAGCAAAAAAAAAAAAAAAAATACTTAGAAAAAAGTATCACATGGAAACTTACGTAAAAGTATTAAAACCCTTTAATAATATACCTAAAGTGTAAAAAGTAAAAGTATGTTGCACGGATTTTGAAGTGTAATAAAGCTTGTTTTTATTCGTACATTTTTGTTTGCTCAAACTACAAATATCGTAAAAATAAACCCTAAGACTTTTCAGCAGGTCTCAAACTATAATAAAAAATACTTTTACTTCAATCCTTTCAGTCCAGTTTAACAATGTAGTGGAGCAGCTCTCAAATGTAGTGGAGTACATTTGAATACTCACTGATAGTACTCACAGAATTATTTTTATTTTTTTGCTTAAGTACAGTACTTTACTACTTGCTGTTATGTTCTTCCACTGCTCTTCTGCATTTGAACACATGTGAGGAGATGACTTGAAGCAGACTGAAATCCTTCTTGTTCATGTAAATATGAATATTCATCTAACGACCATAACCATAAACTCATAGAACAGAATACTGAGATGCATTCATTCCAACTGACCAATTTTATATTATGGCATTTTGGTTGATTTACGGTACACTCTCTAACCAAATATTTTCTGCAACCTTTAATTTGAATCATTAACATTTATATATAGATGCTGGGACAATGCTGCTTTCAAACTCCCAGAGCGATGACATTTTGGGTCGTTACCTCCACCAGAAGTTATTTGTAACCTGAATTCACCCAGCGGTGTGTACAGAATCTGCCCTCTATGAGTGCGAGAGGCAAAGTGCAAATGGAAATTCCAGTGCTGGTTAGAATGGCTCCCTCCTTTCCTGGCGACGCCCGCTGTTTCCTGGCTGCCTCATGACTGGAGATGTGTTGACTTTTGGATCGGAGCGGCTCTGTCTAACATTGGGGTACAAGACACGCACCGGTCAGACTGAGGGAATGGGTGGTGGCTGCTTTGGGTCACTGAACAATTTGTAATGAATCACTCTGAGTTTTCCTCCGTAATCTTAATCTTTATTTGGATAGCACTCATTTTTTTTTTTTTTCTAAACAATGTCACAGAGTTCTTTACAGTTTAGTCAGTCTCAATCCAGACCCAGTGCAGAAACAAAAAAAAACATGACGCAATAAACGAAATGAAACATGTGTTATTATTATTATTATTATTATTATTATTATTATTATTATTATTATTATTATTATTATTATTATTATTATTATTATTATTATTATTATCATCAGTAGTAGTATCAGTTCAGAATAAATCAGGAATAAAACCCAATCTTAAAAAGTAAGACCTGACCAAACCATAACTAACCAAATCTACACCTACCATAACTACAAGGTACACTGTGTAACGTGTCTCCGTGGAGATGTTATTGCTTTTCCTGGAATGTTCCACAGCGTTGCATTATTAAACTTTACTATCTTGCATGTCTTGAATTACAGGTGTTTTATTGCTCAGAAAAAAATTTATTCTTACTGTGAGTTTGGGTCGTCTCTCCACAGATCTGACTTCCTAGAGGTGGCATCTGCTTGTCTCCATGGAGCTTAAGCTTAATGCCATACTGTGGAACCTTATAGACTGCATTAACACAGACCCCTCACCAGAAAGTTTCATTGTGTATCTTTAACCAGAAAAAAACAGTCACTACAGAAACAATAATAAGGAAGGAAAATGAAATACATAGAGTTGTGCGTGTGCCACAGTTTGAGAACCATCACCCCATGGAGCTTATAGTGTCTGTCTAGATTTTGTAATTTTGCAGCCCTGCCATTCACAAGCTCATTAGTCTAAATGAGATCCCATGTTAGCTATACCACCACATTACTGGCATGTCAGCTCACAGGGGGAACCTTTACCTGAAGCCTTCCTGTTCGGTAAATATGATGTTTTTCTCTTTATGGCGTTTAAACAGGAGCTTGTCTTGTGTCTCTAAACGGCACATGCACCAAGAGATTGCTCTACAAACAAGGCTGGCTGTACAGAGGCCTGGCTCAGTGCACCTGAACAATACTGGCTTTATTCAGACCTGGCCCTTCCCTGCCTGCTCCAGATAAAAATCAGCTCTTTGTGAAGGAAGATGAAGGGATGAAGAGGAACCTGCTGCCAGTCAAGTCCGAAGGGCAACTTTATCTGGTAATCTTCAAAAGAGAGGAGGATACAGGTTTCTTGTTTTCTTAGAGTGTCAATTTTCACTCAATTAACATGAAAAGATGCAGCAAAGAGATCCTGAGTTAGACATAGCTGCTAATTCACAATGTGGATGGACTGTGCAGGTGTATTGAACATGTGCACATTCTTTATGTAATATATATTTAAATGTATTTTTATCCTATGTCATGTTTTGTCTATGCCCTACTGACCCCTCTCCGAGCCAAATGTGATGGAATATAATGCACAAAGCCAATATAAAGGTACAATGTTCTGATGGTACCTTTCTGTTGTGGGAATCTTGTATTTGGTTTTATTGAGTGTGCTTATAAGTGTAACTAAAATACATTAATTTCATCCGGTTTATCTCAGGTAAAATGTACATTATAAATAAACATGATAAAGTGGTGATGAATGGTGGTGAGTGTTTCATCAGTATCCGTCAGTGTTGGCTAACTGGCTCAGACCTGTAGTTGCTGTGCTAGATTCAAACAAAACAAACCCACAGAGTCCAGATAGAGGTATGAAGTGATTAAATAGGTTTATTTGATTTACAGACATATACACTTGTCTATCAGCCCTCCAAGGGAGCGTCACAGTTCAATTCTAAACATTATTTTTAGATTTTTTTTCCTCAAACAGGTGTCATGTATTTCATGTACTTCCTCTAAAAATAAAATAACCTTTGTTTTCTGCTCAACATCAGAAATAGGTCTATTTATACAGGATTCTTGTATGACAAGAAAAAGCACATTCTCGGTACATCACCATAGTAGTGATGAAGAAGACAAAGTTACGGTACTACTTTACAATAACGACACTTTAATTAGCTGTAATCAAGCAGGAACAAAGACTTAAATCATAATGAAGTAACTGTGTATTAAGAATGAATCAGGCTTATAACTAACTACAAATGAAGAGGAACATTAATTAGAAAAGTATTTACGAAGCCTGGATCATTCTTAATTAACTACTTGTTCATATGTATTAAATCTTTGTTCATGCTTTATTAACACTATTCAAAGTGTTATTATAAAGCCTTACCAAAATGACCTAAGCAATGGACAGGTTTTCAAATCAACTTAATTTGGCAGAGTGACACTTATTTCAATGTCCCTTCTTATGACATTATAGGTACATTTCAAAAATTTTGAATAAGACAGAAAAGCAGTAGCCTTTTCTATGCACAGTATTCTGAATAATCAAGAATATGCACCTACGTCTTACTGTGAGCATGAATCGATGTGACATTAACGCTATGCTTCAAATAAATCCCTGAAATGAACATGTGCAAAATGGTTGAAAACATGCATAAGAGCTACAATAACACCGTCTAGTATCTCTCTTCATATAGGTTTGTGTGTAAAATGGCATTCATGATCACAGTAAATAGGTTGGATATTGATTTGAAAGGTATTGTGTTGTGATACAGGCATTCATACTGAAAAAAAACTGAAACTTCCCTTTACACGTTTTCTTCATAACAAATAAATACATTGCATCAAAGCCATTTACAATATATTAAAGTGGCTGCATTATATAGATATATATAGATCTCTATTGTAGTTATAAAACTCATTTGGTAACATAAAAAAAACAAGTTCATAAGTAAGAAGCTTAAGAAGTTTACCGGGTTGGACGTTATCACATTCAGTTAAGCTAAAGCTAAATATGTGGCAACAAGGACGTAGCCCACTCAGACGGTTGGTGACTCAGGACTCTTACATCAACGCAACACGAATCTCTGTTTATTTTTAAGGTCGCTGCAGCTTCGACCCACCGCAAGTGCTTTTTATCTGTAAAGAGTCTTTTAGATGTATTTTTGAACGAGTGACGCACCTATTAGACTCAAGGTTTTTTTTTTAAGTTTGAAAGTTGAACGCTTTGTCATGCTTTGAAGTTAAACGATCAAAACTAGAAGAAATGTAGAAAAAAATATCACTGCAGTTCGCCAGATCTCAAAATCGAATGCACTCAAATAGATTTGCTTTAAAAAGTAACTATAGACATTTCATACTTCACTGTGATTGGTTAAATCCACCTGTCACTCACTCAAAGTCCTGCAGAGGATGACTAATAGGGGGAGCGGGTGTTAGTTTTGAGCAAAGTGCTGCATTAAACAGGAAACCAGTGAATCCAGGAGTCAAGGGAATAACATATTTTCACAGAGATAAGATCATAATTTCATTTTTACCCATACTGTAACATACAATACATTTTTTTCTGTCAAATTTGAATGTGATTTGCCAATTGAGACTTAAAGAAATGCATTATGGGTGTCTTGCTCAAGGAAGGACAGCATATTCTGGAGACTGAAGAAACAATCCTCTGGTTACATAACATGCTTAACCTTCTACACCACTCCATACTGCGTTCACTTCAGGCCAAACTGACGGAGGGTGCGTTTGAGTTTCAAAGGGGTGCGAAGAGGGTGTCATTAATTATCCCACCTCAAATGAGTGCAAACCTTTATAAACGCACCTTTTTGCACACCCCTGTAGACCTCACCCTGGTTCACTTTGATTTGAACTTATGAAAAAACTACACTCACGTATTCACACAATATCCATGTGTCTTCAGATTTTGGGCTCTCAATGCAATAGTAAAGATAACAGAGCTAAGATTTCTGTGAGTTTGTTCCTGGCGTGTATTTAAAGCAGGTAATTATGTGGACTTTGGAGGTTTTCTGGTCTGGTTTCAAAGGTGGATTCCTCTCTTATCTGCTATCAATGAAAGGACTCCTCATCAGTGCAACCCGGGCCAATAGATTTCCTCTTCCTGTCTGCAATTCTGATTTCTAAACGATTTCAAAGGTTTTTTTTCTTCGAATGGTGGAATGAGATACAATTGTAAGACTTAACAATGGCGGGATCTGTAATTAAAGCGTCTCTGCGTGGGCGTACGTCCTAAGACCACTTTTAAGGTGGTGTGGGGAAGTGATATTTTTGCTTTGTAGACAAAAAACGAAGCTTAAACTGTGGAAAAAGCATACACAATATAAATTATAAAACACAGAATTATCCAGTGTCCTATTCAAAATCATGAACTTTCAGAAACTATAGGCCGTAACATCTCTCTCACACGCATTCACACAACAGGAAAACAATCTTGTGACTAATAATAATAATTCATAATGTGCATAAATGGTCTTGTCTCTGTCTTTCTCTGGCACTATGCACTGACTTAAGTGCTAAAAGCTTGTAGTAGAAACACAGGGGGGGTCAAATGAAATGCATGCCATGATGTTAACAATGGGAAAAGCTCCAGTTTGATATTAAGGCTGGTTCTTGAATGAAGAGACAGTAACACTTTTTGGCTCAGTTAGGCTGTGATTACATGTAATGCGAATATAAAGATATGAAGTACTTTTGTCAGTGAATTACTTAAGTACTGTCTAATTCGTTGAGTATTGTTTTGGGCAACATAGTGTGTGTTGGAAGAAAGTTGAAGTAACAGCAGTATTTCTTTTCTGCTTTTAACTTGGGACGGTGCATTTAATACAGTTTTAATCAAAATTGAGATTCTGAATATTCGAATTGTCAAAAAATGTTATTGCCAGATCACAATTTCTAATCGTCAGTGATCAGCTTGGGTCTTTTGAATAAAGAGGCTTATAACTAATCCTCTGTCAGAAAAAAGCACGTGGTTTGGAGAAATTTTAACTGAAATTGTTAAATGACATTAAAAGTATGTAAGGTTTATGTAATTTGTTTTGCTTTTAGTAAGACCAAGAAAATTTAACTGAAAACTGTGATCGATCTATATCAATGGTGGAAGGTAACGAAGTACAAGTATTAAAGTACTGTACTAAATTCTAAAAAGTTGAATTTTTAGGTATCTGGACTTTACTTATGTACATTTTACTTACACTTTTTACATTTACTTCACTACATTTGAGAGCAGAAACCTGTACTTGAACTGCACTGAAACGTAGAAATACTTTTCTTATGATTTGACGGGTTATTTTTCCATGTTTGTGGTAACATCCAATGAAATTCACTAGAAAAATTAAGAAACTGATTCGTAATCCTAATGTTGATCAAAATATGTAACATTTTTTAATAAGTATTACTACATTTAGCAACAGCACTTATGTGGAATAGGTTTACTTTTTACTCTTAAAGTACATGTGATACTTTTACTTGAGTAACTTTTTACTTCTGTATCTGTACTTTTACTTAAGTAACCAAATTGATCCACCACTGCTCTATATAAGGATTTTTTTTTGTTGCTGTCAGATCAACGAGCCCAATATAATTTAACTCTTACACCAAATGATCAAAGCCAACTTTCAACCCAACACAATTTGCGCTTGTCCATTCTTAGGTGCATGGAACCACAGCCACGAATAAAAATGAGGGTTGTTGGTGATCAGTGCAAAGTTACTAGGAATGTAATGTTATGGCACTTGGTGCAAAGAGACGACCAATATACCAGACAGACACGCAGACAGAGACACAGGCAGACAGACAGGCAGACGGAGACACAGGCAGACAGACAGGGCAGGTTCATGGCCAGCATTCAGTAGTATGGCATCTGAGGAAGAGGAGTCCACCCTTCATCCTCTTATGGAAGGTTCAGTGGACCGTCACAGATTTAAACTCTGTGATTTGTGTCTTTTTCGGAGGGGCCAGACGCACCCTCATTCCAGTTCAGAGCTTATGCAAAACAGAGTCAAAATGGATGATAATGATGACAAAGGAAGAGGAAGAGGATGGACTGAAGAGGTAAATCTGCCCCTTGGCTCCATCGGAAAGCTCTTCAAAATTGTCCCACCTGAGGAAAACACAAATAATAGCGGTTAAAGGAGACAAGTTGAGTTTTATACAATAACAAAAGAACATTATTTTTAAATTCTGTCCATAGTAGACTGTTATCTGATCTAAACCGGCTTCATAATCTAAAACAGGTCCATGGATTTCATGTTCAAAACTACAAAAATTATAAGCCCCGCCTCTTCACAGTGATATTTTACCGTGACAAGCAATAGATTTTAAATTATGTGTTTTTATTGTTGAAAAATGGTTATGTGGCCTGTCTGAACCATACATGTACAAGGAGTCTGATGCTTTGAATAATCGAAAATAACAGAGTGAAGTAGAAACTGGAATTTTCCAAACCCTCAATCCTCTAATGCAGGACAATATGAGATTACTCAAACATGTATGAATCAAACTACAACTTTGAACAAGCTAATGATGATGAAACACTGTTATATCCTTTACCTATACGTTCGGTGTTTCTATGTTAAGTCTTTTAATGTCACACCTCACAGTTTTTGTCATATCTGTTTTATTTAATTGTGTTTTTGTTCAATATGTGAAAAAATGTAATACAAATTTGAATAATGAAAAAGTCTGTTGTCTCCACGGGGTGTTTCACATGTGACTATTATACAGTAGAGGGACAGGCTCCAGGACCATCTGCGATCACGCCCACACAACAGGACCAGTAACTGACCTACATATTTATCACTGACATACTGACATATTACTCGTACTGCAGACGTCTTCTAATCTGTGCAATGAAACACTATGAACCGCAACACAATTATTATCAGCAATGTTAATGGTCACATTTTTATACAGCACTTTTCCACCTTCAAGGCTCTCAAAGCGCTTTACATCAAGGAACCATTCACCCAGTCACACACACATTCATACACCAGTGTACGCAGACACTGGGGGAAAGGTGAGTTCAGTGTGTTGCTCAAGAACACAACAGCAGCATTCATCTGTGGGAGCTGGACCCGCACCTCCAAACTCTGTGTCAGTAGATCTGATCGCTCAATCAATGATGTTTACGTCGAGAGCGGGATTTGAACCGCCGACCTTTGGATTGGTGAACAAACACTCCAGCTACTAACTGAGCTACTGTTGCCAATGTGTACCTGGATCCAGTTGTGGAATGAGTACTGCAGTAAAAGTATAGTCACATGGCTATTAAAACACATGGAAAATAATAATGCCTTACACTTGTAATGCGCTTTATCAAAGCCTCTCAAAGCGCTACACTGAAGTCATTATTCGTTCACTCCACACTTGGTGATGTTAAGCTACTATTGTAGCCACAGCTGCCCTGAGGTAGACTGACGGAAGCGAGGCTGCCAGTTTCCGCCATCGGCCCCTCCGACCACCACCGATCATTCACACACACACCACTTTCATACTAGGCAATGTGGGTGAAGTGTCTTGCCTAAGGACACAACGACAGAACTTGGTCCGAGCTGGACTCGATCCTCCGACTTCGGGTTAGGAGACCAATGCTCTAACCATAATACTACTAAAAGTACTTTTATTTAAACAGTTTAAAGTGAAGTTAAATTGCTTTAAACCACAATTAGTGTATTCTCTGCTCTTAGGCCAATCAGAGCAGGCGATACTGAGGCAATGCACTATGGGAGGATGTTTGATACTTAAGTTGTACACATCACAAAACAAATCACTGAAGCCATTATAAGAAAGTACAAGAAAACACTGATGCCATTCTGAACAGATACATCTATTCTGAGTTCACATTGTTACAGTAATTGGTTAGTTGTATTGTGATTTTTAGATACATAAATTATACTACAACACAATGAAAGTGTCTGGGAAATTAAAGGAAATAGTTGTAGTCATGGAAGAAGTACTCAACTGTGTTACTTAAGTAAAAGTACAGAAAATGTTTCAGTCCAAAAAATGTTGTGGAGTAGAAAGTACACATATCTGCTGTCAAATGTACTGAAGTGAAAGTAAAGAGTATCCTCTTTAAAATAATTAAGTAAAGTACAGATGCCTAAACATTTTACTTAAGTACAGTATTTTACTACTTTTACTTTGTTACATTCCACCACTGGTTATAGTGGTCAATGTGAGTGAAGAGACATCTGAAAGTACTTGATTCAGTACAATAGCCTTTGTTGCACTTGTGTGAGGTCTGTGGTTACTGTGCTACCCACGTCTCAAATCTTCAGCCCATGATAAGAGCTGGAAGGAGTAGAGCTATGAGTCTACAGCTGTGTAAACATCAGGCATTTAGACTATAGCAGCTTTACCTTATGCTGTGAACTTCCTCCCTATAGGACACATAGGTCTGCGGTTATCGAATAAATGAAACCAAAATGGGCCCTTGTCAAGACTCCCGCTGATGCATTTGGCAGCACGGAGCATTGGGATGTCCTCTACAGTTGAAATGTGGTGCAAGGGGGATGGGAAAAAAATGGCCAGGGAAACCTAATTGGATCCCGGATCTGGGTGAATCTAATCTCTGCCTGGGATTGCATTGGCTGGAGATTAATAGCTTGCAATGTATAACAGATTAAGTGATTAGTGTAACAGTTCATCCTAATTTATACAGAAGTCGCTTTGCTTCACTCCATCTGAACCTGGAATTATGAAGACGACTTTTGGAAATGTCACTATCGGTTTGGTTGATCTTGTCGTAATCTTGCAGTGGTTTTGGAAGCAATGGTCAGGGTATAAAAGTGTGAAAGGGTCATGAGAGAGGCTTAACTGTGATCTATTGATCCATACTCAGACGCGGCCGCAAAGAGGAAATATAAACCTGTCACTCAGGATTATATGCTACAAACAAAAAAATCAATTTCTGTAGGAAGTAACAGGAAGCTTCATTTTGCCAGAAGACTAAAAGTATATCTCGCTAGAATAAATGAAGTGTATTCATTGAATCTTAAAAGATATTTCACTACAGCCTTGTTGTTAGTGTGGGCAGTGAACTTGCATTAGAGGAATTAGGGTGCGTTCACATATGTCTAGATTTGGCCCTAATCTAGTCCAGGTTTATTCAAGTCAATTCAATTTTATTTATGTAGCACATTTAAAAAACTACTTCTCTAAAAAGTCACCAAAAACAAATATATAGATAAGATAAGATAATATACAGATATAGATATAGATGTCCTGTGTAGCTAGTGATAAATGCCAGGGAGAAGAGGTGGGATTAAACTGTGTTAAAGACCAAGAAAAGGTTTTGTTCCGGGTTTAGTCCCAATTTTGGTGTGTTGTGTGAGCACACCCTACACTTGATAAAGGTTTAGAGTAAGTACTTATTATCATTTGGCGTCTTCATACAATAAACATAGGCAGAGGTAAGTTATATCTGCCGGAGTACTATTATTACTAACATAGCTGTAATTTCAATGGTAAAAATGTTCCACTGCCCTGACCGTATGAATAGTATGACACGGGTGTACACTCACAGTTCTGCAGGATTTTGAACCATGCCGCATAATGTGTGTTTTGCTATTCACCAAGTATCACTGGCTCTTTTAGTTTGATTTCCTGCCCACAATAAAATCATCTCCTCTCATTTATCAGTGCGACATGCAAATCAACCCACAGAACTCTGACAGGACGTGGGACTCATAATCCCTCCAGTCAGTCAGCAGTGTGTGGGTTTTATAGTGCAGAAAAATACTAGATTTAAATATTCATAATGTAATAAGAAAACATTATTCAAAGCTCTTAGGTTGATTTTGCGTGTTCGTTTTTTCCGCTCAAAGGTTATAATAGACGGCATAATCAGAGGAGCATTATTTAACTTTTCTGAGAGGGTCCATCACCAGCTTGTCTCTAGGATGAGGTTATTACTTTGCCTGGAATGTTCCACTGTATGGCATTAAACGTAAGTACATGGAGACACGCCTCCAGGCCAAGTCAAGTTACAGGTGAGATCTGTGGAGAGTCAACCCTACTCACAGTAAGAATATATGTTTCTGAACAACAAAACACCTGTAATTAAACAAATGCTAAATAGATAAATATTACTAATCCTATACTGTGAAACTTTCCAAGCAAAGTACTAAGACAAGCAGCTGGCGGACACAGTAAACCCAGACAAGACTGAAGTCATCGTCCTGGGGCCACAGAAACAAAGAGAATGTGTCAGCAGTCGCCTCCAGTCTCTCTAAAACCTTCAAATGAGGCTAGAAACCTAGGGGTATTAATGGACTCGGATTTGAACTTTAGCAGCCACATCAAATCAATAACATCTGCAGCTTTTCACAATCCAAAAAACATTGCAAAAATCAAAGGCATACTGTCTACACCAGACTTGACGCACGTGTGTCCTGTGCTCAGGTCTCTGCTCTGGCTCCTGTGGCTCAGAGAATAGACTTTAAAGCAGCTCTGCTTGTGAACAAATCTCTCCATGGCCCAGCACTGTAGACAGTACATCACCGACATGTTAGAGCCGTATGCACCATCTCACACTCTGAGGACTTCACGGACCGACCTCCTGCTGGTGCCAGAGTCAGGACTAAACGTGAAGACTCAGTGTTTCAGTTTTATGCAGCTAAAACCTGAAAGAGTCTTCCAGAAGATGTGAAAATGGCTTTCTTAGTCTGTACAGCACTTTGAATTACTTTGTGCACAAATGGTGCAATACAATTAAACTGCCATAGTGCACCTTGACTGCAACGATAAGATCACAAACAATCCAAACAAGTTATTTAAAAAAAAAAAAAGGTTAACAATCTGAGCACCTGCCTAATACACAGCACTATTTTCAACCATTTTGTTTTGCTATCACGTTCCTCTCAAAACCAACATTAACTTGACAAATGCTGATTGGACACTGTTGTTTCCTTAGAGACCGACCACAACAGATTAGAACCTATGTGAAGGTCTTAAATACGTGACAAGTCCTTTTTTTCTGGCTTGTAATTCATTTGCCCACCTCCTGTTTCCAAACCGCTATAATGCTGTTGAAGAGATGAGGTCATCCCTCGCATGTCTTGGCACCTTCATGACATTTTTCCATCACAATCGTTCATAAATACTACATGTACTTGCAAATGGCATGGGATCAGACCACTAATACTTCCTGAAATATTTAACCTACGTACGAGAGTCTTTGATTCCCCCCAGTTCAAGATTCATGCCAGTTCCAGTCAATTCCAAGTAGGGCGGCACTATTTTTTCGCAATTATTAAAACCAAAAGGAGGCAAAATGCGGAACTTGTTTAGACCACAACAAACATGTTCTGAAATTCATGTCATTCATCAATCATCAGTTTATCAGTCCATATTTCAGTCTTCCCTCAAACTCCTGAAATTTTTCAAATGTAATCTTAAACGCAGATTTTTCCCCCCCCAAAATTGTGCAACGCTAATTCCAGCTAAGTTATTTATTCATTATCTCACTGATAAATATATACGTTTTTCTATCAAAAATCCCACATTCAACTCATCCAGTCCACAGGCAGAGTTTCTTAAGAGCATATACAGACAGAAAAACAAAGAAACCTTGGCCTTTTGGCTCTATTCGATAACCTTTACAAGAAAGTCACAGCGCATTCCTTGTTGCTCTTATCACTCAGAGTTTAATCTTGTTTTTTCTTGAGCCGCAACTGTACCTCCATTGTCCTACTTTGTAAGGTAAGGGCTGGTCGGCTGCCAATAATTGTGTGTTTTTGCCAGTTAATCATTTGTGAGCGAGACTTTTTGACCCATGCTTGTTCCTGATAAAGACAGGAAGCCAGCCTGGTCTTGGTAAAAACAACATACTTTGATCAAATAACACTTCCAGGGTACAATGTCTACAGAGAGTGCACCATAGAGCAAAGCATATTACAGAAGCTGCATCTAGTTAATGGGAAAACATCAAGATTTGAGTGTCCTCGTTAACAGCCTCTTAAATTGCAAGTGCGACTGCTGAGCTGAAAAGCTAAAGTTTAATGAAGCGAAGGAAATAAAAGGAAATTACCTTGTCATACCTTGACAGAGGACGGCCGCTGTGTGAGCTGAGCCAGGCTGTGGAGAAAAGAGAGTACTTTTAGGAAAAGAACACGATTTTCACAAGAAATTCTCAAACTCAGACATGTCCAAAGTACGGGTGGGCAATATGGCAAAAAATGAATTTCAATGTTAAAACGATTCATGTATGTGTAATCCCTCAGAGTGAGGACGTTTTGCTGCTCATCCAAGTCACTTCTTCAGTTCTGTTCTTCAGTTCTTCAGTTCAGAACTTGGATGAGCAATGAAACGTCTTCACTCCTACAATGTTTTGCCCCGTTGACAGATTTTTACATGTTGCTTTAATGATTCATGTACACTTTTTCTATTGCCTTTAAGACAGGGGTGGGCAAGTATTTTTTCTGCAAGGGCCATATTCAAGTCCAGGAATGCGGTGGAGGTCCAACATGACTATTGGTGTAACACAGGCTCATAAGCAAATTTCTGTAAATTATAGGCTACTAACTGTAATCTGTCACTACACTATAAGAATTATCACAAGAAACTTGCAGGGGACAGTAACCTGATTAAAACATGCCCAGGTTTGCTTTAAGACCGAAATATATAATCTTCTTCTTCTGAAATGCCACACTTGACTGTGATTGGTTAAATCCAGCTGTCATTCACTCGGAGCTTTACAGAGCTTGACCAACAAGAGCAGGTGGGAATAAGTGCCCAGTGTTAGACCAAACTGCTGCATTAAATAAAGTAATAAGACGTCACGATTTCACCAACATAGCAGACATCCAGCAATGAAATCACAATTTAATTTTTATCTCCATCTAAAATACGGCATACTATTCTTTGTCTTTTAAGAATAGTTTGGAACCCCCTGATCTAAAATAACAGCTATCCCTCTACCAACAACATGTTCCCTTCTTGTTAGAAACGCTGTCTTCACTACGTCACACTTGGCGACACACTCTTTCTGTGCGAACTGAACCAGGACTAGTTCAGATAGTCCTCTCTCACACATCAGTAACTGTAATTGTGGCTTCGATGAATATATAAAAGGGTGGGTAGACACACTCTAACCGAGCCATTACAGAGAGCTCAGAAATAATAAAGATCCAGAAATAGAACGGTTTGCTCCACACACTTAGTCCCCTGTCTTTTATAAATAGCTCCGAGTATCCGAGGACACACTGGAGGAGCTGTGAAGTCTGGGCGGATTTTAAAAATGGGGGCTTTATTGTGTGAATGGAGGTCTAAAAATAGCCCATTTGTGGAACAGCCCAACGCTTGTATCGAGTTGTAGATGTACACGGCATGTTTATGGCTTTCACTGAGAAGTGTTATGTAAGAATCGCTGCTGCTACTGTTTAGTAATGATAGTTAGTTAGATCCTTTTCCGCACAAAAATATACATCCAAAACCTCATAAATACTGTTCGAAACTAAGATTATATTTGGATGTTGTGATTAAGGCGATGGGTTTTCTTGCAGTGACAAATTATATCATTATACACAAAAACATGCATCCAAGACCTAGTGCTACCACACCATTCACCATTAATATAAATTGAATATGAGCATGGCAAAACGCTATATTTCTGCTATAAGTCTATAGCTACTGTTTGATAACGGTGCTTTTAGATCCTTTCCTAAAATCAGGCCACAACAAGAAACTTCATATAAACTTTACTAATTCTAGTATTTGTCACAGTGGTAAAATGACATTAGACTATGCTGTGCTTTTTCACTATGTTGTGTACATGTCTTTTGAACTCCATATGTTAACAATGCACTCCCTGTAGCCCCTAAAGAAGTGGGTGAGAGAGTGAATATACCATTTGGCTAGAGTTTGCATTCATGTGGTCAGTTACAGTTGCGTCTAACCACAGAATCAGGCCACAGCCTCATATCTATTACTGGGACCGGCACTTCACTTTAGCATTGTTCTGCTTTTCTTCCCTATTTATACAGTGAGTCTAACCTCACAGAAACCACTACAGGATCGACCAGCGCTGGCTACTGATATGTCTTCACTATGAAACTTTTGGGTGGAAGGCATCTGCTGGTCTGTGGTTGTTTTGTTGCTTTGCCTGGAATGTTCCACAGTATGGTATTAAAAGTGTTGGAGACACCAAGTTACAAGTCAGATCTGTTGAGAGGCAGCTCCATTCACAGTAAGAATATTATGTTTTTCAAGATACCTTCAAGAAATAAAAACCCACAAATCAAAATGAACTTTGGATCAATTTAATGCCATATTGTGGGACAATCTAAGCAAAGCACAAACATACTCATAGAGAGTAGGGATGCAAGCACTGATACAATACTGGTATCAGATATCAGTGCAGATATTGACAGTTTTGATGGACTGGATATCAGCTGAGTCGATATCCTATTTTGGTTAATAAATTGGTGTAATAAGACGATTTACTGGACAATATTGGTCCAAAACACCACATTCTGTAGTTACTTTTAAATGATAAATCACAGTTACAAAATTTACCACACCATTTATGTTTAAAGGCAATGAATTATATTATCTGTCTACTATCCATAGTATTGGTATTGGCAGATACTTAAAGCCCAAGTATCAACATCAGTATTGGAACAGAAAAAGCTGGATTGTTGCTTCCCTAATAGAGACGCCATGAGCCATCAGAAGTTACATCATCATACTTTTAAAGTGGGGATATTGTAACTGCTTCTCTTCCCCATTTATAGACTCGACAAAAATCACAGCAGGATCTACCAACATTGGCTACAGATCTGATATTTTATTTTACAATGGGAATGGACATAGTCAAAGTGGTGTTGGGACTTTCCACAGTGGTTATGATGTGGGCTCCCATGTATGCTACTGTTAATGTACTTATTCACTTTCTCTGAGGCTTAGGCGTGGGAATAGTACTGATGAACATAGATTGTAGGCAGACATCAGACTACCCTCCTGCCTATAACATCTTCAACAGGAAGGAAGCCATTTTCTGAGAAAGCCCGCACTAGGGACCGGAATAGTGTGATAAAAAATAGGAAGAAGTCTGGACAGCTGAAAGAGGATGAGCGTGTTTGAGCTAGTTCTTAAGGTCATGTTGGGTACAGTTCCTCATTTTCTTGTTTGAAAAAGGAAAGTTTAAAAGCATAGTGAAGGATGGTGGAAGCGACTTACCAATGTTTACTTTAAAGTGCACATGACAGGTTTATATGTTTTTCAAATTATTACTGGGTTTGGTGGGATAGTATATGTGGTTAATATTTATTGTAGTTTTACATCAGTTTGTGGAAGAAAAAGTTAGGAAAAAGGCAATATTAGTCTAATCATACCTATTATGGATGCTGGGTAACAGTTATGGCATTACAGTTATGGCATTACTTCTCTGTATGTCACATCTGCTGCCCATATCCAAACAGAAAAGAAAAATGACACAAAAAATAATAATAAACTAAACTAGGCAAAAGTTTAAAATAAAATCCTAAATATGTTCTAAGATTTAGTGAAATGAGAGGTCTAACCTGTCATATGCACTTAAAGGGATTGATGGATAAAACAGGCAGTGTCAGCTCTGGACTGGTTTTAGCTGACGTGCACTTTCTATTGGCTCTCGGGCCGTTCTCAGTTGGGCACGGCTGGCATCACTGTTGGCACTGGTCGTGTACACTGTGTGACTTATACTTGTCAGGAGCAGTGACCACAACAACACTATAACATTTTTATGCTTCTTTCTCTTTGAGTTTCAGAGGCCAAACAGCAAATCCTCTGCCTGACATTGTTGTTTCATTTATGAGTTGATCGATTTTTTGCAACGTGTTTTAAAAAGCGAAATGTTCACTAGATATACACTGTTAAATTAGTTTTGATATGAAAAGACTAATGCTTTATAGTAACTGCACTTTTAATAATCTTAACCGATCATGAATAAAGACTGAATTCATAATGAACAATTAGTTTTTTTATATTATTATTATTATTACTAGATTATGTAGATATAATATACATGCAGACTTCAGCCTTTATGGAAAAGTAGGCTGGCCATCGCTTTCTGTCAGAAGAGCAACATTGTGTAACATTTATTTATAAGGGAATACTTGACAGACTACCTGAATATCTCATTTGCTTATTGATCTTTGATACGGGAACTTTTAATACAAGATCTCACGATTGTCTATGTCTAAAAACTGGCCACATTAGAACTGAAATGGAAAAGAAAAGCTTTTGGTTACTTTGCTTGTGTTTTGTTTGTTTTTTTGCTTGTATTCTTCTGTATTTTAAACAGGGCGCCCATGAAAAGGAGAGTCTGAGCGCTCTCACTGGGCTCTCCCTGTATAAATAAAGCTAAATGAAAAAAAAAAAAAAAAAAAAGAAGGGTTAAGGCTCAGCAGTTACTTAATTAATACCGTAATCCTACCTCCTAACCCAAATACCTAACCATAAACCCTTAATTCTGCAGTTAAAAACCCTGAATCATTTTAAATAGATTGTTTGTTATTAATTATGTCTTGTTCATGCTCTATTAAAACTAATTAAGGTGTAATTATTATAAAGTGGTATCAGACAAATTTGAATTCCCTTTAAATAGTATTTATTTTGTAACTGTGAAAATAAGGAACCATTTTGACATAATTCTTACTTGGGAATTGGATTTGGTCAATGGTCATATTTTTATATAGTGCTGGGGATGAGGTGGGTGAAGTGTCTTGCCAAAGGACACAACAGCAGCATTTAACTATGGGAGCTGGAATTGCACCGCCAATCTTCAGATCAGTGGACAAACGCTCTACCAGCTGAGCTTCTGGAGCCCTTCTGTATGTCAGATTTCAAAGCAAACCACTCCATTCTAGACTAATGGGTTACAGAAACATACTGGCTAATGACCTCTTAGGGCCGGATAGTAAAAACTTTTAGAAAATCTATTCTTGACTCCCATTTGAGTAACTGCAATGGCTCACTAATATAAACTCACCACAGGGACAACCAAGGACGCCATCAAATATTTAAAGAACCAATTACTAAATTATAGATGACACAATGATGAGTAACTCTAACAATATGCAAGTCACTCACTGATTCTCGGCTTTCTCCCGGTCGTCTAGAAAGAACAGCGCTGTGGCCAGGAAAAACATGCCCCCCAGGACGATGATGAACGGACAGAGCATGAGGGCATATCCCAGACTCAGGAACTTCCACAGGGTTGACGTCGCATAGCTCTCCTGAAGCCCATCGGAGATCTGAAACACAAACGCAAACACGAAATGACAAACAAGACCTCAGCTGACCCTCAGGAAAGACCCTTAGGAATTATATATGTATATGTATATTGAGTTATTACAGTGCCATAGTGTTGCCAGATACCACACATTTTGCCATATACATGTATAAGTAAGAATGTCACTATAATACATTTTGTATTTGAGCACAGTTTGTCTTGCCCCAGTACAGCTATATTTTATAAGCATTTCTTGAGGTCAAAATAAGTCCTCTGTGTACTATCTGCATCTAATTAGAAAGCATTTTATTGTCCGATAATCTGGAAGTGCGTGTTCCTATGCTAGTTGTTGTCTCTGAAAGTTGTAAAAAGTGCTTATGAAGTCATTGCGGTGAATAATTAGGGTGTTCGGAAGGCATAAGGCAAGTGAGGAATAACTTTGGACCACTGCAAACCGTTTAAAATGAACTAGTTCTGCTTTTCATGTTTTTAAGACTACTTGTAAAACTACTTGCCACTGACACAAAAGCCTAAACCAAGATAGGTCCGGTAAGGCTACAATAAATAACTAGCAGAGTGTAACACTGTAATAGTTAGTTAGAACGAGTCATGAACTGGCTTATGTAAGTACTTTACCCCAGATAAATGCATTCAACTACTCTCACTTGGCTGGCTTTATTTCATTAAAGTATTAGTCCATTTCCCCACTTTAAAAGGCATTGGTTGTGCTCAAGCTGATTTATGCTGAAGAAAACAGTGCTGGGTGTTTCTGACCCCTTCTGTATCCATCACTGTACAATCACTATAGACTGACAGCAGCTCTGAGGGGAGAGGAAGCTGCTCGGGGTACAGCTTTTAGCAGATTAGAGTAGTCATGGTGTATGTCGCTAGTATGAGCGAGGGGTTTTCCTGTTTGGGAGCGAATACGTGGAGCCATAGGTCACACGGGCTGAAGAACATTGATTATATGTTGTAGTCAGCAGAAAGCGCTTCTCAGTGGGGACTGGAGAGCTGGAATAGTGCTGACAGGCAGATGTTACAGGGAAGCCCTTTAATTCACTGTATGCTCTTGTGTAGCTCCTTATCCAAAAGAAAAGGGAAAATATGTACCACTTTATAATATCTACACATTAATTAGCCTTAATAAAGCATAAACAAAGACTTAATGAACAAACAGTTTATTAAGGGTTAATAACTACTTAAGCTACTATTTCTAACTAGACTGGCTGACCCGGCCCTGTTGTATTCTCACATACTACCACTAGATGCTATCTCTGTTTCTGCAGTCTGATATTATACCAGCTATAGTCTGACAGAGAGAGACCAGCGAGCACAGGTGAAGCTGAACAAAGGACAACTGAGCACATCTGCCAATATGCTCTGTGTTTAGCTGTGGGTGGCCCAAAATAGCTTTAATTTATCCAACAAAATTGCACAAAAGTTGGAAATGTAACAGAACTAAAAATACAAGGCTGAAATGTGTAATTATCAAGCTCGAAGGCATTTCTGGGAAGATTGCTAAGAGATTGTCCCTTGCCACGTGATCGTAGACTGCAAAAGTCCATTATGTGCTTCTCTGGGGATACTGATGGGTAGGGCCTGTGCACGTGCAGTGGAGGGCTCAAGCACATTCTTCTGGAAAGGTTGAAATTTCGACCGTATATATCCAAGGATTTCAGTATGATAAGAAATTAGGATTGTTGCAGAAAATGGGGGAATGGATAAAAAGTGTGGGTGTAACAAGCCGAAACCTATGACTAACCCCAGATACTGCTTTGGCGGGTGGACTAAGCATGTTTTTTGTAATATTTCAAAGCTGAGGTGTTGATGGTCCTGCAGTATATGAAGTTAACCATGCATTAAACAAATCTGCATTGAATACGGGCTTGCACCATGATCAAAAATATTTTAAAAAGTAGTCATATTTTCCCTCTGTTACACACATAAATAACACTAGACCTTTAATAATAACCCAACTGTTAATGGTCCTATATCAAGCTAACAGTGCATTAAAAGTTGAATTGAATACAGGTTTGTGGTATAGATCATGGCAATACAATGCTATCACAATCAAAATGTATTAACCTATTTCTATTAAAGCTGTAGTCGACAAAAGTGTGCACTGATTAATGTGCTTAAATGGAGCGTGGCACTGGTAAAACCTCTCAAAATGATTAGGATCTTGCACAAAAACCACTATGTATAAAGCAAAGTGATAGTAAATGGCATCTTCAGAAATGAGAAGGTAAATTAAACTGTCCCATCACTCCCAAAGCTTTCTTCTTTCTCCTGTTGTGCAGAGAAATACTTATAATCTATATAAAACATGTAGTCAAGTAAGAAAAACATAGGTAAGTGGTAATTAGGATATTGTGCCTGGCTATAAGATACAGTAGAAAGAAGTGAATTAATAATGAACAACAAACATGTGAGCTAAAAGAGTTCATTTTGGCATTTAGCACAATGTCCTGACTTTGCACAAAGTCTTTTACCGATGAGTAGAGCTGACCGCTATAGTGGCTGTTTTGGGCTCACGTCACCAGAACCTCATCACCCTCGGGTGCCAAACCTCGCTACAGGAACTGAGGCAGTGAAAGTGACGCACTCGGAGCACTCTGAGGTTTGCGGAGAAGTGAGAAAGTCCCGGGACATTTGGCGTGTGTTGCTGGAGGGGGAAGCTGTCACCCCGCACAGATGACCAGAGGGTCTGAGGGGATGACATTGAGTTAAAAGTTATGTGAAAAATTGAATATCAAGTGTATTGTTTGTAATAAAAAAAAAAAAAAAGCTTAAGCTTACTTTAAAGGTCCTATATTATGAAAAATTGACTCTTGTGAGGTTTTAGCCATGCTGTAATGCTGTTACCACATCAAAACATACCTGGAGTTTGAGTATTGTTTGAATAACCCTTTATTATCAGTCTGTCTACATCTCCAAAGCTCAAAATGCTCTGTTCCACCTTGTGATGTCATGTAGTGGTACTTTTTTAGGTTAAGTTAACAGCTACCCAGGGCAATTCCAGGGCTGAAATTATCCACATGATGCCAGTGAAGATGTGTTTTCTGTTTGAGCAAAGAACTCAGCCTAAATATGCTTTGGTTTGTGTGTCGGTCATGTGTGAATGAAACAAACCCCAAATCCTGATATGTTTTTTGATGAGGAAACAACATTATAACATAGTGATATAGAAAAAAGTTGGAAATTTCAAAATAATATGGGTCATTTTGCAGTGATTTCACATTTTCTTGATACTTGAAACCCGTACTTAAAGACATTTCTGTTTAATTGAAATATCGGTATCAGGACATGCCTCAAAAAACCCCCATCTCTAACTATATATGAAAAGGCCATGGTACAAATGCATGTATTCTTTAATCAATACTGCCAGGACGCTTGTAAACTCCCAGTGGGGATTGTTCAAACTTTGAAGCTCTCATAGATACATAAAGATCCCCCAATTTCAACTTTTGGCCCTGAACATTATATCCATTTGAGAAAAATACACACAGCTGACTCTGCATCTGCTGGGAATCTGTCAGAGGATTGGCCGATTCCCTAATCAAAGACTTCCACTGCTTTTGTTAGCTTGACCTCGGCACTAAGCCAAGAGCACTACAATAACACAACGCAAACAGACAGCATAAAGACAACTATTATCTTTTGGATGCAATACAATGACCATGAATATAAGACTTTGATTCAGAATATGTGTGGGTTTGATTCATATTCATAAAAGTAGTTCAGTAAAGCAGTGCAGAGATTAGCCTACTTCTTGTGGCCTCTCAAGGATAAAAATACGCACTTGTGAGGAAAACACACCTTCATTCTCAATACATAAATTAGCCATTCACTTGTGCTCTGTTCACTTGACTGTTTTTCCTGTAATGAACAAGTGAGTGGTATTCGGGGGCGGGGGAGCTTCTCGGTCGGTGTTTACTGCGACCTTGACAGACCAAATGCCCCCGCTAAGTGCCCCCTCCTTCCGCAGACCAATCAAATACAGTACACTGGCCCCTTTTGGGAGCTACAAGATTTACTAGAAGACGCTCTGACAGGCCGAAGACCGCTGGTGAAATCACAACTGTGTTCAGCTGTTCTCTTGGGAGCGTGGCTAAAAGCTCCACTTGTTCTAGTCTTTGCACTGGCCCACTTAAAGCTCATTTGGCGTCTCAATGTGTCCTGTGTGTGTGAAAGGTGCACTCAAATATACTATATGTTCTAACATGTATTATATATTAACCAGAGGCTTATGTAATTTGACTGCCATGACAGAAGGTGGAATAAACCATCTTTCTCACTCATTATAGATATACAAGCTAACTACTCATTCTGCTATTTAGTTATTGCACTTCATGTTTTTAAAGATATTTAGAATAGTTTTTGAGAATAATCCTACTTAAAACAAACCTATTATGTAAAATCAACTTTTCTTCTCATTTACCCTCTCAAACTTGTTTTCAGAGTGATTTGTGCATATTTGAGCAATCTTTAATCGCTTGTTTTCAAGATGCCATATTGCTGATCAAAACCCGTTTTCATTGCCACCGACATACGTCCACTGCTTTATACTTACTTCATTCTCCAATTTTATTTTCTTAATCGGTAATATGCGTAGGACTCATAATCATTTTAATACAACATGATACATGAAAAAAAAATCTGCTGCTCGCTAGCGTGATCTGCAGCTATCCATGGGAGGGGCCGACAGCCACACAGCTCTTTGTCGTGATCATGTTTATGGTGACATCAGCTCCTACTGGGCACTGCAGTTTTCTAACGCAGAAGCCAGTGGACTTGCTTTTTTTTATGAAGTTGTTTTAGATTAATACTGCAATTTAAACTGTGCAAATTATGATATAATGATCCACGGGGGTGACAGTTTATAACTATATAGCAGATACAAGCACAATATGCCTTCTTTATGGGTTATTGTGTCAGTGGCATCGATTAGTTTCAGTATCATCATTTAAGCGTCTATGTTTTTTGAGCAATATATATATTGCACTTCAAACTGTGTTATCATGACAAGTGTAATGAGGCTTACCAGTCCGATGAGATACGGGCTCCCTGCGTCTCCAAGTAAATGAGAGATGAAGCCCTGGAAGGCCACTGCTGTTGCTCTCCGTGTCGGGATAACCACAAACTGCACAGGAACACAAGACAGTAAGAAATGCATGAAATCAGGAACTGAAATTGGGTCAAAAGTTAGCTGGTTAAAGAATTATGAACCTACTCGTCTCCATGGAGATGTTATTGCTTTGCCTGCAATGTTTCACAGTATGGCATTAAACTAATAAATCTCTATGGAGACAAGCAGGGAACACCATTAGGCCAAGTTACAGGTCAGATCTGTAGAGAGGTGAAACTGCAGGTTTTTCAATATTTTTAGCAATAAAAACATGTAATTTAAGGTATAGGTTAGGTAAGATAGATTAGTTTACTGCTGTAACATTTCAGGTAAAACATCTGCAGCTTTTTACCATCTAAAAACACTGCAAAAATCAAAGGTATACTGTCAAAGCCAGACTTAGAGAGACTTGTCCATGCATTTGTCTCCAGTAGGTTAGACTACTGTAACAGCCTGCTCACTGGCCTCTCCAAATGAGCATTAAGACAGAACAGTACATCCAGAACACTGCTGCTCGGGTCCTGACTAGAATCAGGAAGTACAAGCACATGTGTCCTGTGCTCAGGTCTCTGCACTGGCTCCTGTGGCTCAAAGAATAGACTTTAGAGCAGCTCTGCTTGTGTACAAGTCTATTCATGGCTTAGGTCCAAAGTACATCTCTGACATGTTAGTGCCATATGAACCATCTCACACTCTGAGGACTTCAGGGACCGGCCTCCTGCTGGTCCCAGAGTCAGGACTAAACATGAGGAATCAGCTTTTCAGTTTTATGTAGCTAAAACCTGGAACAATCATCCTGAAGATGTGAGACAGGCCTCAACTTTGACAATGTTTAAATCCAGGCTCAAAACGGTTCTGTTTATCTGTGCATATGACTGAAAGGTTTTTATTCTGCACTCTTTTGTTTTAATGTTTTAATGTCAATTTTATGGTGATTATTTATGTTTTGATTTGTGTGATTTTAATGTCTTTCTTATTCTGTAAAGCACTTTGAATTACCTTGTGTATGAATTGTGCTATACAAATAAACTTGCCTTGCCTAAAACCAAAACATCTCGATGGAGGAAAGCAAGCGATAGTCCTTCCACCAGAGTCATTCTTAATAAAAAAGAATAATTTGTTCATTACAAATTAACTCATGCTTTATTGTCCATGCTTTATTAAGACTAATTAAGGGCAACATTTAATCAGTAATGAAGTAGTACAAGTTGAGGCGTAAAAGCAGTCAGTTATAAGACTTCATAAAAAGAAATGGTTTCACTGAAGTTGTGCATCTGGCCAAAAGCCGGTGCCAAAAAAATACTATGTGCATTATATATAGTCAGTTGCATTACAGGAATTTCCAGTGACCAAAGCAACCGAAATGTAGGTTTTTTATAACGTACCATTAAAATGTCAGCTGTGATGGCCCAATTCAGGAAGAGTAGCGTCTCTCCAATGAAGATGCACACCTACGGAACAACAAAATGCAAATGAAGTCACCACTACACAAATGACAGAAGCACATAACATTAACCAAAAAAGAGGATTGTTTCTCATATCGTGGCACTCTATGTGAATTCGGGTATGTCTAAAAACGCATTGGTTAACGTGGTTTCAAAACATGTTATTATGTTGTGGCCCAATTATACATAGATACACAGGCTTTCATTTTGGTCCTGTAAAGTGGAGTTTGGTCAAAAGCATGATAAGAAAATTCTGGTAAAAGCCATGCAAATAAATGGTGCATGTTTGTTTTTGCATGTTGGATTGGGTGGGGCCAAAATATCATCTTTAAATAACAGTGTTAAATGGCATATATGATGTGAGCAGCTGGTGTTACTTAAAAAACATATGGCTCTTGCTTACAGTGGAAGCTCATATATCGGATTTGGCTGGTTTGATCTGGCACGGTTTAACACGGCTGGCGGAAATGGGTTTTCTACTGGGGACTACCCTCAGCTTAATGATTATATGTATGAGATGTGCTCAATGTGACACTCAAAATGTGAATAAGGGAACTGAGCAGAGCCAGCTATATCGTGCCTTCGATCTGGTAATTTCACACATCTGTCTATAGTTTACTGTGAAAACTTAGATCTCATACAACTGCTCCTTTAATGTGAGAGGTGTTAATGTCCAAACTGACGACTGCTGGAATGTTGTATATTATAGTTTCTCTCACAGAAAGCTCTTTTCATTGGCTTTTTTCAGTTTAAAGGTTTGTAAAATACACAAAGCTTTTGGATATAAAGTTAAGAATATTTCCTTTTGTGCGAGTGAGGAGATGCTGGGAAAGTTGAGTGGTGGGGAGGGGGTTGTGGTCGAACAGTGGCATAGAATTGCTATAAGACATTGTTAAAGTTGTCTGAGTTTTTGTCTTCTGAGGCTATACTATATTATCCTATTTTTGTGTTATTAAATAATTACACAACTCATTCAACATTTAAATTTTAGAAAACATATATTTCTGCTTGTATAATAGTACTGGGTTAGTAATTGCATCTGCATAGGTTTTGGTCACACTAAAAGCTTACTGCTATGCTATTAAATTAAATATGTGCAAAGTGTACAACGAGAAGGAAGTCTGAAAAGTCTATTCTTAATTAAAGGTCCTATATTACACACAACTGACTCTTGTGAGCTTAAAGCCATGTTATAATGTTGTTACCTCTTCAAAAAGATACTTGGAGTTGTATTTTGTTTCATTCACACATGTTTGAGTAACTTTTTATAATTAGTCTGTCTACATCTCCATCTCTACATGCTCTGTTGCACCGTTTGATGTTGTGAAGCTGTAGTTTTCAGGTTAACAGCTACCTTTCACCTTTAGTTCAGTAGAGACTGGCAATTCCAGGGCTAAAATTATCCAAACGAAATGAAGTTGAAGGTACACGGAGTTTAAAAACACAGTGGAGCACTTCCTGTATTATCACATAACATCACAAGGTGTTTTCTGTTTGAGAGAAGAACTCAGCCTAAGTATGCAGGGTTTGTGTGTTTAACATGTGTGAATGAAACAAACCACAACTCCAGGTTTGTTTGTAATGAGGAAACAGCATTAGAACATACAAAGTGCCTTTAAAATCGCAGTAATTTCTTTTGATTAGTACTACTACTACAACCACAACTACTACTCCTAGTACTACCAAATTAGGTAAATTGTTGTTTAAAATCCCCACAAACCACTCACAGACCACACCTGAAAAGTTGGATAAATTTACCAAGCCTTGTCTGGAACTATTTCCTTTTCAATTTGGCCAGTTGGTCTGATGCGATAAGAGTGTGAAATCTGCACTTTGGGTCCATTTACACCATTGTTGTAAGGCTGTGAATTGTGAGTGCAACCCTTTCCCTCTATTAAAAATCGTACTTCGCCATGCCAGATCTCTTGCTTGGGAATAAAAACAATATAGACATACCTCTGGCACCTGCAGTCATTTCTAAGGCCACTTTAAACAGGCAGTTAAGGTTAAGAAATGCCAAGAAACACCCACCAATTAGCTCAACCCAAGCACTAGCATCCTGAGAATTGCTATGACTTCACCTACACAGTATCAGACATAACATAAGTATAAACAGTATTTCTGGTATATTATATAAATTAGTTGTGACAGTGCTACACCTTAAAACACTTTTATCATTGCATTTACATTTACAAACTCTCTTTTTTGGTTTTAGTTCATAGTATGTTCGTGCAGGTAGTGGTTTAACAAAAATTACTGTTGTTAAAATGTATTTGGTTGTGAGATTTTAGCAGCCTGTTGCATGCAAGGTTTCAAGGACTTTTCCCCATTCAAAAGATATAATATTTTGTTTTAAATTGCTGATCACTATGGCAACGGCCTTAGATTCTCATCATTCTGAAACCCATGGATTGGTGGTTTTCGGACTAAAATGTGATGATGTCATACTCCCAGATGGGGGGCAAGAGCCAGATTTCCCTAATGATTATTCCACTGTACTTTCCCATAAAATATCCAAAACAAAGCCACAAATGTTGAACCTGATCTCTTCTATTCGTAACTAGAAAGACCCTAGAACTCCCTATATAATAACACAAAAATGCATGCTCCTGTGATTCTCTGGCCTACAAAACCATAATGTACTTTTCCTCCGTACTCTAGAGACACGATCATTTGCTCTTAACCATAAACAGCTCATTACTATCTGATCACACCTCTTCCTTCCCGCTCAAATACCGAAAGTTAGACAGGAAATAACCCTTACATAAGCGCCGATGATGCTCTTTTTGGCCACGACAAAGATGAGGCAGATGAAGATGGCGGACCCCAGCATGCTGACGGCGCACACCAGGGGGTCGGCGCGCTCGGTCTTCTGACGACAGAGGCGGGTGGTGGCGGCTCCGATGACCACGCCCAGAAGACCAGTGACGCAGGTGATGGCCCCAAAGATCATACTGAGGGAGAGGAGTGGAAAAGGCTGTCATATCTCTCACACTGGGGATCACTACAGATTCTACAGTAACAACGGCAGAATACTAGTTTACTTGTTGTGCACAATAATATGTCTTGCTTATTTAAGTCTTTATATTAGAATTCATAAAAGAAATGTGGACCAAAGAGCCAGTCGGGAGCGAGGCTGTTGAAGGCCGCTTTAGTAGGGAGCGGGCGGTTTGATTAACAGCGCTAGTGGGAGCAACCTCGGAGAAAGAAGACGCCTGATTTGTCTGTTATTAATGTTGTAAAGCTGTTTTTTGTTGCAATGTTGATTTTCAGTGAATCCGAACATTTTAAGACAACAATGATGAACCTGAAAGTAGCAGTTGTGGACAGAGGGGAGACAGTTTTTCAGTAGAAAGTGAACTGGAGCCAGAGTCAGTGGAGCCGGAAGTGCATCTATGCTCATTTGGAACGTGGCGGCTAGTGGTTTAGCTATGTCCATTTATATATACAGTCTGTGGAAAGGAGTTACCTTTTAAGAAGTGGTGGAAAGAGTACTGAAAATGTATTAAACAGTTACTTTCGTATTAGTACTGCCAAATATGTACTAAATACTACTCAAATTATTAGTTACCAATTACTTTTTAATGCTATTTTAGGAGGATTTTAGAGCAGACTTTTATATAACTTTTGCATAAAACTTGATAAATGTAACTGTTTAAAGCTGAAGTTTAAACCACAATCTGCATATTCTTTGAGCTCCAGCAAATTAGAGCCAGCAGTGCAGTGCTGTTAAAATATATTTGCAAAACAAATTAACTTCTGTTAGAAAAATGTCACCTCAATAACCATGCGACAAAAAGAATGTACTGGAACTAGAGGAGTTACGGAGCAGCCATGTTTCTGTGAGAAGTCTATCGTCTCGAGGTTAGATCTAAAGTGAGTGATGGTTCAATGGCACCTTTTGTACATCAGGTTTCATGTTACACACTGAGTCTTTGAACACTCACCTGTCTGTGCTGTTACAGATCTCGTTCTTTTCACATGGTATCGCAGTCTTTTGAACTTCCTGGGCTCTGGTTAGGTACGAAGGAATCCACATACCGAAAGCACCTGTGGCGAAGGACACTGCCGCAGACGCGAGCGACGAGAAAACATAACTGCGACTGTGAACCGACAAAATCAAAACATCGAATTATCACATCAAAAAAACAAACAAGCTCTTATTCTCTCTAACCAGCACTTGTTTATGTCTGAGCAGCTTAAAAACACAAGATAAGAACAACGAATATCTGCTTTGTTGACCCTTTTTGAGATTTTTATCACAACGGTGGAAAAATATCAATGTAACAACACAACATTTATACCAAAATGTGATCCATGATGTATAAACAAAGCTAGAGGAATCAGTGCCATGGTAACCTATAGCACTGTAAAGAGTTTCCTTTTGGCTGTCATGAAAGGTGCTAAAATCCAGTGATTAATTCATTAATTAATAACTCATTCAGACTAATAGGAAAAACTGTACTGACTTTATCTAAGGTACTGTATGTATTTTTACTCTGCTGTAATTTTGCATTTCTATAATAAAGACATTTTGAGATAAATTAGCAATATATTGTAAAAAATGAAGAAAAAAAAAATCCCACAAGACCTTAGCTTAAAAAACACAAGATAAGTACAAGAAATATCTGCTTTTGTAACACAGCATTTATGCCAAAAGGCTGTGAGATGGGATTCTGTTTATATTCAATGAAGTATAAACAAAGCTAGAGGAATCATCGCCATGGAAACATTCAAACTAAAAGGGAGAAGATTATTATTGTACTTTTCTTTTAACTGTAAAGGTAAATACTGTATGTATCAAGGGCTGTGTCCATGCATTATACTAACACGGAAACATACTGTAATCCTGCATTTCTATGGTAAAGACATTTTGAGAAGATTATTTAGCAATAAAGATAGATGTCACGTGACACAGCCCGGGTCTATAGCATTATTTGTTACGTATGTGCCCATAGTTTCCCATAACAAGAGGACAGATCTTGGGCAGTGCTTGTTTGTGTTGACAGGGCCTTACTTCTTTGCGAGCGCCTTCATGTCACAGCACCAGGAGGTCCGGGTCCTAATGCGGCCCCCCATCTGGTCAGCACTCCCCCTTTTGGGCTCCGGGACAAATACAAGGATAAGTGTTCCTGCGGTGATCCCCAACATTGGAGAAACCTGCAAACACACAGAAGCTCTAGATCAACTAAAACATGTCAAAAACAGAGCAGAAATAAATATTTATAGAGAGAAGTACTAGTAAGCATTTTCATAAGTGAAAGGGGATTTTAAACTGTTCAGTCACTCCCAAAACTCCACCTAACTCACTCCAAGCTCCTTTCTGCTGTGGTCAATATAAATCCTTACAACCACATTAAAATAAAAGCATGACAGAAGACTTTATTAAGAATGATTCGGGACTAGTAACTGCTTAGTTCGTGGGTTCGGAGTTCGGGGTCAGTAGACTTCAGCCTCTGCTTTGAAACCTTTAGACACACTCTTTCACTCGGCCCTTTGTTCATAATAGGTGATGAATTTAAAACCCATCACTGTGCACAATGAAAAGTGGTGCTAAACATTTATAATCACACCTGCACCTGTTTTGAATGTTTTAAATGGACCTATGCAATTATTCGTATTGTATTTTAACAGGGCGCTCATCAAAAGGACAGTCTGAGTGCTCTTGCTGGGCTCTCCCTGTATAAATAAATGAAATGAAAGTAGTTACTAATCCTAAATCATTCTTAATAAACAGATTAAGTTTGGTTCGTACTTTAGTAAGGCTTTTTAAAGTGTAGTTATTATAAAAAGAAACCTTTAACCAATTTATCAGCTAAAGGACTACAGCCTTACACAACAGATCGATATTACAATGAGAGCAGCCTCTGTGTACAAGCTCAGCGCTGAGATACTATTTGCCGTTCCGCCTCACATCCTATACACGCTCTCAGAAACCAAGTGCATGGCCGTTGCTTTCTCTGTGCTCCCTATTCTCATACACATGCACGTTTTTGCATGTGAGGGGGAGGAATACAAAGGGTGTGGTAGAGAGAATCGCTTACATGCTCTGTCCCTGATTTTTATTGTTTTAAAAATGTGAAAAACAGAACTAGATCATTTTAAACGATTTGCAGTGGTCCAAAGTTATTCACTTTCCTTATGCATTCTGAGCATCCTATTCAGCGCTTTAGACAACGTTCAGAGGCCAATGTAGAGCTTTGCTAAGCAGCACTTCTTGAATCTCTGAAAATACTTAGAGGCCGACAGAACACAGCAGACTTATTTTGACCTGGAGCTGCTTATACAATATGCACTGGGGCAAGAAAAATATTATGCTCAAAATACATGGAAAAAAATCGGGTACAGTCCCTTTAAGAAACAAACTGCTCACTAGGGCAAAAAGAAATCTGTCAAGGCGCATTTGTCATATCACATTATGCTGTTCATATACACTCATTGATATGCAAACATATTATGAGATCTCATTATTGCAGTATTTCTGAAGAGGAGGTGCCTCATATTGTGGACGATAAAACGCTTGGCTGGTCGTATTGTTGTGGTAGAGGCTCAATATACACCGATAGTGATTAATTGTTTTCCCTTACATTATTCAGGCACTGGAAATAATTGGATGAAATCAAAAGCAGGAAAAACGCATACGGCTTTAGAAAGACGCGGAAGAATATCATTTTAATCTACACAGGAACCTCTGTATTTATTAAGTTGTCACCCTGACTGATGAACCTTGACCTTGACTCCCTTTACACCCATAACATACTTCCGGTGTGGGTGCTATCCAATCACACAAATTAATAAAGTGCCCTCCCTGGCTTCATATTCCCATACCCGTGACCTTGTTTATCGTAAATTTGAATAAAAACAGGGAAGTCTAGCGGGACACTGGGGTCAGAGGCATATGGAAGCGCTGTAGTGTTATTTCCTCAAAGCAGGATGTATCCCAGAAGCAGGAGTCGTTTCATGTCTAAGGATGTGTTTTCCTGAACATGCCAACCGCTGATTAATACGCTCTGAGATTGTTTTATAGGAATGTCACTGTGGCCCGGCTAGAACAAAGTGAAAAAATAGACTGTTCCTGTTTTCTGTAGACTGGTAGATCTTCACCAACACAATCGACATGCATTTTAGTAATTAAACTATTACACATCACATCAGGTTAGTGAAGTTTGTTTAGTTTAGTGCATTGTTTTGTATAATGCTTTTTTAGACTTATGGAAAATAGGCTTGTGGGCTGAGTCTTGGACAGAATCTTACAACTAACTGTAAGGAGGGTTTGAAAAGGGCCCGGGAGAGATCGCTATATTATTCAGACATGGAATTTCCCCACTGTGGGACTAATAAAGGCTTATCTTATGCATGGATGACATCTAAAACCTCATCAGACGTGTTTTTGCTGAAGAAACAATGTTATAACAAGGTAGGAAGCTCCAAAAAGTTGATTTTGCGTAATATAAACCGTTTTGTGCCAGACTTCAACCTTCAACCTCAACCAAGACATTTACAGGAACATTTTAACATATTCCTGATGCATTGTGAAAATATTGTCTGAAAATTGTTATTGAGATAATGCAAAAAATATAAAGAAATTAACTTTTGCCATAATCGCTCACTTATACTCCAAATAGAAGTGTCCTTAAATGTTGGTTCATGGTTGCTGTTGGGTTGTAATTTCTTTAAACATTTTAAGAGCAGTGGAGTCCTGTGGAGAGGCCTGTTTCACTGGACTACCACATTACAGCTGGTATTCCTTATAGAGCTGTTCACTGCGAAATGTTTTGTCTCGTACTCAGCAGAACTCTAATAAAATACACCAGTGACATCAGTGATTTATGTGGCTTTTCCAAGACTATATCTGCTCGAAAACGTGCAAATGGACCACAGGAAAAAACACTCACTGCACTTTACATAAAACTGCTCTTAATTAGAAACTGCCTGGCTTATATTGCTTTATCATTTCTAAACAATGGCATTCTGAAATGACTGGCCTCATTGTTTACATGATCACTTGTGTCTTTTTATATTCCCATAAGTCATTTTCCATTGTTAGCAAGACAATACATTTAAACCATTTGTTGCGTGCTTATTTAGTAGCTTGACCGTCAGGAAACTCACTTGGGCATTTGGTCTTTCTTGGCAAAACAACCACAAGATTAAACAAAAAACAGAGACAGACCAATTTAAGACTGATATTGGTTATATTTGGACTTTTTAACACATCGGTTATCGGCCTTACATCTCCAGCAGAGGCCAATATTTTGCTTGCTGCTTAAAAAGAATAGTATGAAGCTCCGTTTGAACACTCTGGTACGGAAAGGACACTGTACAAAACGTGACTACACGCCTCTCTCTCGAAAAGAAGGTGGTGGATGAGTTTGTAGGAGGAGCTAGGGGGGTGCTAAGTTCATCAATGTGGGTGCTCACTTAACATGTTCATTTAGACCCTAACAATGGAGAGCACCCCAACCCCTACCATAATTCACTTGGTGTTTTAAAGAAATTTTAAATGTAGTTAGCCCCTGTAGTGATTTATAAAACCTAACATGTTTTTTATTGTAGTCTCATTTTGAACACTTTGTGGTTGCCATTTGAACATTTTTAGTAAAAACTGGATGCGCTATGAAAGTTGGGCAAGAATCCCACCGCTGCCCCTGATTTTAAATAAATAAAAATGACATATATTGGGAAAATCATCAAATTTGATCCTACACACAAAATATTGGTGGACCTTATTCGTCTTTGGTTTCTCTTGATTCTAAACAACCGGTATCAGCATTGGCCATAAAAAAACCCACATTGGTCAATCTCTTATATAGATTTTATAATAAGCATAAAGGCTCATTTAAAAAGTAGTAAATGTGCAACAAATCGGCAGTCTTTCTTCAAGCTTTATGAAGTGTAAATGGCGTAGTTATTATAAAGTCTAATTTGGTCACATCTATATTGTCTCCTATACTCTTCTGTAGTTACCATGAAGTTAATATAAGCAGCTTGCCATTTTCCCATGTGCTGACACCATTTACAGAGACTGTAGGTGTTAAATAAGATAAATGTGTTTACAGCAGCTAAAGGATTGCATTGCCCTTGTGTTTGCAGTTCTTTTTGTTGACGCTAAAAGATGCTGATAGCTTGCTCATCGGCCTTGAGCTTAGTCTAGTGTCACTTCCATACAATGTCATGCCCGGTCCCGGCTGTTCAGCCATGTGCTATGCTTCTGGCCTGCTCTGACCTCACCATGACCTCCGACCCCGTATCTATGACAGCATCAGCATCACACCCCCCAGGAGGCCCCCATCCTATGTTTATGGATTCAGTGATGTTGATGACTGTCTTACCCGCAGCGCCCAATGCCAGTCTCCTGCTGCCACTTTTGCGCTCGAGCCCAAGATGTAGCCGAGTCCGCTGCAACAAGAACAAAGAGCATATTTGAACACACATTGGAAGTTATAGAGTTTTTGTTTCAGATTGCAGATATGGGTCTATATTGTTGGTCATTTGGATACTTAATAAATGTATGGTGCATTCAATCAATCAATAAACCACAACTGAACCAAAGTGCTTTCCATAAGTACATTAAAATATTAAAAACTTGCACATTCACCACATCAAACTGGGGCTAAACCTAAAAACTATACCTGGTAAAGTGTGAAAGCACCCATAGACTATAGGCTGTAACACAGATTTATAAATATCCAAATGACCAACCACCCACAAAATACCCACCAATTTTAATTAAAAGACTACAGTACTACAGAGTGTAAGGATCATATCTAAACCCACACAGTTACAGCTATCCAGAGTCCAAATTTTGTTTTCACATCCTGGCAGTGGAAGCGAGCCTCAGACTGACTTGTTGATTGGCTAGACCTAACCTGTTCTCTAACCTTAACTCTTTCAGCCAATGTCCACCATTGACATGACACAGGCATACCGAAATGTAGCAAAGAAGGCAGCCAATCAGACGGTGTGCCTCCTGTGCAAGAGGAGAAAAACAAGGCTTTGCCCACTGAGCTACTGTCGCCCATTTTGTTTATTGTTTTAATTTAGTTCTGTTTAGTTATAATGCACTTCTAGGCCTAACATTCTGATAGGCTCCAAATCAGTGAAATAATGCTATAACGATGTCCTAGCTGCAGTTATATAGGGTGCATGATTCAGTCTGGACTTATCCTTGTCTGTCACTTTCACATCTTTTGCCTACGCACCACACTTCCTGTTTGCTGTCTCATTACTGCTCATACACTTGACATACAGGCCTTATGACAGGACTGCTGATCAAAGCGCCAACAGTCACTTGTTTAGTCTTGATCCCACAAATCGCAGGTGTAAAACATTCCTCCCTGGGCATCAAAAGACAGCGTTTTATCTAATGCAGTTATCGAAGCTGGAGGTTGGAAGTTGACAGTAAACTGAATTAAAACACTGTTCTACAAGCCGCCAGGAGACGTCAGATACGACAGATGATCCCCCATGTTGTTATATTCTTAGCTGCTGAATAATATGTATTTTGAAAAGACTAGATGCTAAACAGGAACCTCTGGAACATCTGTTTTACATTTTTATTTGTCGTGGTAAATGTTATAGTCAAAATCTCAATTAAATACAACTCTCTATGGATTTTATGGAGAGAAGCAGGAGAAATAATTACAGTTCAGATCAGTGGAGAGGCGAAACTCCTCACAGTAAAAATGAACGTTTTTTTCAATAAATACATGCTAGATTCATAAATGTAATGCCATACTGGGGGACATTCTAGGCTAAGCAATAACATCACCAAGGAGAAAGACAAGTGATACCATCCTTGAGAAAAGTTACATAGCGCAGGAATAATAATATCTGAAGAATAGAAACTTATCTGCATTTCTTATATTTTTATCTGCCCTTGTATATATTAAAAAACAAAATTCTCAAATAATCATCCAATCTTTCTATGGACTATCAGGGCAGGTTTTTTTTTTTTTTTTTTTTTTTTTTTTTTTAAAAATGTTAATAAAAGACATGACAGCGATATGTGCTCACAGTAGACTTGCATTTCCACCCGTTTTTTTTGTCTTGCCCAAGGACACAACGACAGCATTCATCTGTAAATTGAACACATGCTAGATCAATGAATTTAATGCCATATTGCAGAACATTCCAGGTGAAGCGATAACATCTCCAGGGAGACAGGCAGGTGGTACCATCTTCTATTAAAGTTACTTTGTCCAGTGCTACAATATTTATCACTGCATATATTATGGCCAAATCCAAAATAAATCAATCTCTCTACAAACATTTGGAGGAAAAAAAAAATAATTCTTCCAACTTCTCAATCCTTTTTTATGCTTTACCATCTGTAGATGCTTGAAATAGTTGAGATCTGCCTTGGGTAGAAATATCAACAAGATTTGTGTCTCTTAAACTTGTTTTTGTAAGTTTTTGGCCCAGAGGAGAGAATTTTGAATGTGAATAGCTCAGAGCTGTACTAGATTAATGATGAATGGTTGTTAAGGAAATTTCTCTTATCAGCTTTGTGCAAAACATGTTAATCTGGTTGCACAACACACGAGATGGAAATGGGCTGCAGAAGTCACCCCCTAAAAATAATAGGGTAATGATCCAGACGGCATATGACTAACACCTTATCGCCATGGAAACTAACAATAAAGCTATCCAGCGCCTCTGTCACCCTGTCAGCTTTGAAAATTATGGGAAAAAATCAGAGAGCAGAGTGAACCCTATTTCCTCTTAAAGTTTCCTAATTTGCTGGCGACTTCCTTGGAATGGTCATAACAGCCTGACACAAACACATAGGAGGCGGATACCGGGTGCACTTCACAGACGACTCCCTTTCACCTCCTATTGTCATCTGTCGCCGAGCAGTTTGCAGTGACCCAAACATTATGTCTGGTTATTACTATGGCAATTCAAAACATTTTATTTACAGCTTACAGTGGGAGAAGACTGCACCACATGTCGTAGTAATGGAGTTTAACTTTTTAATATAAACTGCTGTTGAGCTAGACACTATTAAGAACCACATTTAACAATAGACCCAGAGTGGCTCTCACAAAGCACTCAGTTTTTATTACTTTGTTTTCTCCCTTTGGCCCATTTCATGAACCGAATGAACTAAAGCAACGGGAAATTTAAGTTCAGTATTGTTACCATCAAAAGATCGGATATAAAACTGCAGTGTGTAACATTTCTGGTGGAAAAATCTACCTTGAACTCGTGTATTTGTGAGTGTAATTCTGCTCTTACCTCCCCAGTGGAATGGCCAAGTAGAAGACCGACAGCATCATGGTTCGACTGTTGTTGGTGAACAGGTCTCCGATGATGGTGGGGGAGATGGAGGAGTAACTGGACTCACCGATGCCCACCAACCCTCTGGACAGCACGAACAACCAGTAGTACTGCAAGAGAGAAGCAAAGACTAGTTTTTAAAATCGTGAAAAAAATATGTGGAGTACTAAAGTATTCAGTAAAGATATTCTACCTTATAATAACTATGTCTTAATTAGCCTTAATAAAGCAGGAAAAAAGACTTAATTCACAATGAACAAAAAGTTTACTAAGAAGGATTCAGGCTTAGTAAACTCAGTTGGAAGAGTGTTTATCCGCTGATCTGAAGGTTGGAGGTTCAAATCCTCTCGACATAAAACATCATTGGTGGAGCTGTCAGATCCACTGACCCACAAATTGGTGGTGGTATTCCAGCTCCCACAGATGATTACTGTGGTTGTGTCCTTGCGCAAGACACTTAACCCACCTCACCCCAGTGTCTGTGTACTATGGTGTATGGATGTGTGTGTGAATGAGCGCTTTGAGTGCCTTGAACATGGAAAAATGCTATATAAAAATTTGACCATTTACTATAGGTTTATAATGTTTATTAAAGTAGTTACTAAGCCTGAATCATTCTTTATAAACTATTTGTTCATTACAAACTAGCCTTTCTTCATGCTTTATTAAGGCTTATTAAGGTGGTTAGTAATTATACCAAGTTTTGTTGCCTGCCTATCAAGCATGGGCTATAGTCACATGGTCATGGGCATATTTATATATAGCACTTTTCCACCTTCAAGGAACTCAAACTCAAGAAATTCATACACTAGTGAACGCAGACACTGGGGCTGAGGTGGGTTAAGTGTTTTGCCCAAGGACACAATGACAGCATTCATCTGTGGGAGATGAGATCACACCACCAACCCGTAGGTCAATGGATCCGGCTGCTCAACCAATAATTTTTATTCAAGAGCAGGATTCGAACCACCAACGTTTGGATCAGTGGACAAACTGCCAACTCAGCTACTGTCTCTATAACATTACTATAGTTATATCTATTAATTGAGGTTATATTTATTGATCAAAGTGGTTATTTTTAGTATTTTTTGTTCCTTTCTTATTAGGCTACTCACTTGAAAACGTGGGCTACTATGATATGGAGTTTCGTCACCAACTACTGGCCTAAATTATGCAACAATGACCTTGCTATTACATGCTAAGGGGGCTAATAGTATGTTTAGTGCTGTAAGTAATCCTATAAAAGGCTATAAAAAAGAGGCATGCAGTTGGGAGCACCTGTGTAGGCAGCTGGATTGTTAACTGTTTCTATGGTAACGTCTTACTACTTGCTGACTCCAGAGTGTGTGTTTGTGGAGGTGCACAGATCTCCCTCACACAAGACTGATGTGCAAAGACCATTCAGTGTGAGATGTACTCTGTATTCTATAACTGAATACATCTGTAAAGTATTCATCCTACTGTGTATAGACCAGTTTTACAAAGTTAGTAATACTGTTGCTTCATAATAGCTCTTTGGCTTTTGGCTTTGTGGCTTGGTGAGGTCATTTTGGACCTCCATTAAATCACACCACTTCATATTGTGTTTGTCAGATGATACATGATTTGCAGTAGGTCTATTTTTTACTTTTATTGCCCCGTCGTTAGCGGTATCTTGGTGGTAGCCATTTAAGAAACTAAAATAAATTGAAACTGAAAACAACAACACATAGACAACTACTTAGAGCAGGGGTGTCAAACTCAAATACACAGAGGCCAAAATTTAAAACTGTGACTAAGTCGTGGGTCAAACTAAATATTTATTGAAAAATTTCAACAAAATCTGGATGTTTTTTAGAAGGGGTGGATTAAACTTGAGGGTGACAGGTAGCAGATGCTAATAAGTGTCAACAGATTTGCAAAGCATTCAGGGATTCATGGTATTAGAGGTGCATGTGATATGCTGGCGCGACGGCCAGTGGGCCAGCTCTAATATGAATTTGATATGATCTCTCAGGACAAATATATTTATATTGAGGGCCAAATTTGGTCCCCGGGCTTGAGTTTGTCATGTCTGGCTTAGAGCAATGCCAGGAAGATGCCTCAAGTATGCAGGACTGACAGAGCCATATGAGAACACTATTGTATAGCTTTCATCTCATTTGTATGTATTAAACAATGAAGGAGATGGTGCCCCTTTTCAAACCCAATGTGGTGAAATAATAATATAAAGCATAATAATAATTTTTGCATTTTTTGTCTATAATTGAATTGGGGTCCAAGCAGAAGATCGTTCATGATATACTTGAATTTTGATTTTGACTTTTTTAATGGAGAGGTCTGCAGCTCATCCATTGTCTGTATAAACAGGCCATCACAGTCATGGATAAAAAAAAAAAAAGCATTGCTTCCAATTTTAAAAAGTATCTCTTTCTAAATTGGTCTGATCTTCGTAAATTTGCGGATTTAAGTTTAACCTACAAAACAAAGCATGATTTGGCCCCTGTTCCACTGGCAGGTTTCATCAGCCAAACAAAGAACACTGGGCGTGTCACTAGAGGCTCTGTCAGAGGTGACTGTGTGATCCCTCTGAGAAACAGCAACTTTAGACAGTCTGTCTGGTCCGTGAGAGGAGCCAGAGAGTGGAACGCTATACCAGAGGACATTAAACAACAAACTGCATATAGGACCTACACCAAACACCTGAGAGAAGGGCTAAACTAGGACTAGAGCCTGCTGAGTTGCATGTGTGAACTGTGTGTGATGTAAATCTGCAGTGTGCTTTGTCATATACTTTGTGCTGTGTATATTTTGTCTCATATTTGTAATGTACAGTCAGTTTTCTCTCGGGAATGGCATTTTTTTCCTCATCTAACATCAGGACCAGGGGACGACAGAGAAAATAGCTTCTTGGTTAATTCTGGCTTTTTTTTTCATGTTTAATGATGTGTTTTATGAAGTCGCACTGTCCCATAAACATAAACTAATCTAGTCTAATCCAAAAGCATGTGGTTTGGAGCAGAGTTCAGACTTTGGAGAAAGAGATAGGGTTATTTTTGTGCTAAATGGTACTAACCTAAGCCTGTATGTTATGTTCATGAAATCAATGTTGAAAACCATTTTAATTGTTTTTTAAAAAGAAAAATAAACCAAATAACTTGTTTAATGAGTCTGAGGAAAAATATGTATTATTTTGCCATATCACCCTGAAGGATGGGTCAAATGCAGAAGATTAATTTCACAAAAGGGATAATTCAGACTAAACTTAACCTTAACCCTTTTTGCACCAAACATGCTGTTATGTACTTTTATGTATATTTCCTTTTCTCTGAAGTGTAAAATGAAAATCAATGACAATAAGTTGCTAAACCGGCTCTTATTTCCTTCTCCTTTTGTCTCACAGTCCCTGCAGGGTCTTGAATGTGTAACCACAGCAGTCAGTATTAAGTGGACATTAACATTTCATTGGCCGTCATGTCTTCGATCTCTCATGGCGATAGCGCGTGGGTCGGTTACATAACAGTCATCTACACTGCAGTCCCTCTTGAATGACAGGCTTTGAGACTAGTCTCTGGGATGGGGTTAAACCTGGACCAGAGCAGTGAGGTTACCATGACGCCTGGACCACCTGACATCATTTCAATTGGACCATTAGCATCTTCAATAGGCTGCGTTCACGTGATCTCACTCAAGAATCCCTCTAGTATAAAACCGATCAGAAAATCTATGGTAGAATTTGCTGTTTAAAGGGCCAGTATTACACTGTTTTCTGACCTATGTTATAATGTTGGTTCCTCATTAAAAAACAGACCTGGAGTTGTGTTTTGTTTCATTCACACATGTTTAACACACAAACCTGCATGTTTAGGCTGAGTTCTTCTCTCAAACTGAAAACACTCTGTTCTACCTTGTGATGTCATGTGGTAATACAGGAAGTGCTCCACTATGTTTTCAAATTCCATACACCTTGACAAGAATTGTTTGGATAATTACAGTCCTGGAAAACTGCCACTTCATGACATCACAAGGTGGAACAGAGAATTTTGAGCTTTGGAGAAGCAGACAGACTAATAATGCATGTGTGAATGAAACAAAACACAACTCCAGGTATGTCTCAAAGATTACAAGAGTACATTTTGTGCAATATAGGACCTTTAACTGTCAGACTGCAGATCTATGGTTAATCTGACTGAAACCCATGCTCAGGCAAATATATAGACTTTTTGTCATGGGGATCATATGGGAGACTTGAGGCAGAGTTTGCACCCTTGGGAGCATGGACACAGGCAGCTCTGGGCTAAGTGTCAGCAGTGTAAAGGATTACTCACTAGGGACGTGACATTGCGGGACAACATGGCACTTCTCGACAGGCAGGGGGTGCATATCTTAACTTAAATGCCCAGACATTCCTTCACTGTGAATTTTAAACATCTCCACAAATAAGGAGGATGCCAGTTAAAAAGGCTACAGTTGATTAGTGTTTCTGGTTTAATGTTATTATTCACATGGTAAAGCTTCCTCTCATGAGTTATGTTAAATGGTGACATTTTGAGGGCATTTCACCATTCAAAAGAAATAATTGTTAATTGTCCTAAATTGCATCCATCTGAACCCCATTGAAAAAAGATAACTGCAAAATCAATCAGTTCTGGTAATGTGTTTGGGAGGCTGCAATAGCCACAAATTAGTGTTTGGATCTATAACACTATAATAAAATGTATTCTGCTATTCTATAATGAAATTTGTCTTTCAGATGTTACCAATGTGACCAAAATTACAATAGAATACCCATTTTTATTTTTTTATGAACACCATCTGTCTCATTCAGAATCTGACAGACTATTTTTGAGTATAGAGAATGGTACAGAGCCAAATAATTCCCAGTTCATCAAATGAGACATGTTTATTCCATATGTTAAAGCTGCACTATGCAACTTTTCTGGTGGAGCGTCCATCACCTGCTTGTTTCCATGAAGAGGTTATTGCTTTGACTGGTGTTTTCCACAGTATGGCATTAAACTTCTCTATTAAATAAGCAAGTATTGATGCCAGGCTAAGTTACAAATCAGATCTGTGGAAAGGCGATCTTACATATTTTCTGTACTTCTGAACAATAATAACACCTAACTGAATAAATGTAAAATAGATGTGCCAGTTACATTTAAACAGCAGCTTTAAACTACAGGAGCCTTCATAAAGAATACTGTGTTCTGAACTTGCACACCAGGGCAGCAGCCGTCACACTGTGGGGGCCTTTGGAGATATCAACTCTAAATCTGCTTGTCAAGGAGGACTAAAACAACAGGCTCTTATCTTCTTCATTGTAATGGAGACAAGTCTGAAGCATGGCCCTTCATTAGTTGATTGGCTGTGTGCCAGAGAACCCAGGGTATAGAAAAAAGAAAGCGAAGCAGAGGGGCTGTCTGGCTACACCGGCATGTCATTCTGTTTCACAAGCCTAATATCAAGCCTATTCACATCAGAAGAGTGCAATTAGCTCGTCATTGTAGTTCAAAGAGGCAGTGGCAGGCTAATAGAATAATATGATAGGCAGGGAGTGGGTCTGAATATTGGAGTGTGTGGACAAGTATTTACGACATTGTGGGGATTAAAATCTGTAGACACACACACACACACACACACACACACACACACACACACACACACTCAAGTATGGGGACTCAAATTAATATTTTTTATATTATACCTAATTATTCCATTTATTATTTGATCAAGAACAAGGTTTCAAATTAAAATAGGGGTTAAAACAGGTTAAAGGTGCACTAAGTATGTAAACACCTGAATAAATGCATAATGACCTAATAATAATGCCATACTGTGGAACATTCTTTGTAAACCAAAATCATCTTCCTGACACAAGCAAATTAGGTATCTTCTTTCAGAAAAGTAGCATATTGCATCTTTCAGGTTATGGTTTAAGCTGAGGTTATAGACAATTAGTGTGTGTGTATGTGTATGTGCATGTGTGTGTGTGTGTGTG